>CM030931.1:795510-1099120 GCA_018136815.1 Isochrysis galbana
AACTCCCCGCCCTCCTGAGTCTCTCCCCCCCTCGCTCCCCTTCCTTCAGGTGGGCGAGCTCGACGCAGCCATCCGCAATCGGCACAACAAGGTCCTCGAGACGGTCCTATCATCAGAGTCGGGAGCCCCCGTCTTCTGCCTCGTCTACGTGCTGCCCTTGCAGTATCACGCTGGGCCGCGCGTTGGCTCTGTCGCCGTGTGCATCCTCAATGTCCACTCGTCCCTGCCACTGCTTCAGCGGCACGTCGATCAGCACCCAGGGATGCAGGAGTGCGACCTCTACACCTTCCTCCGGCTCTCGCTCCTCAATCTGCTGGTGACGGACCCTTCGGCGGCACCGGCCAATCCGCAGCTCCGCAACCCGATCGTCTTCGCCTCATCGGGCTTTGGCGCAATGTGCGGGTGCGCACCGCACGAGGTCCTCCACGTTAACTGCCGGTTCCTGCAGTCTAAGGCCTTCCTGGAGCTTCCGCCTGGCTCGGAGACCCGCGACGCCGACACGGCGACCCAAGAGGCTGAGCGGGCTTTCCAGATCGCCGCACAAGCGCACATGTCGCACGCACTCGACGCACAGCAGGAGTCATTGACGTTTGTCCAAAATTTCCGCAAGGATGGAACCCAGTTCGGAAATCTACTCTTCATGACACCCATCCGCGCTCGCCGCTCCCCCGATGGCTCTTCTGGTGGTGTCCTGTTCTGGATTGGAGTCCAACACCCCGTCATCGGCTCGGCTGCCCAGCGCGCCAACATGGCCGTCGGCAGCCTGGTCGAGAAGGAGATGGTTGATTTTGACTCCACGCTGCGAACGACACGCCAAGCACTACAAGCGCTGCAGCTGCAGGAGCTTTACGGAGCCTTTGCTGCATCCTCACAGCTGTCGGCGGTGTCCATCTACGCCGTTGATGGGGGGACCGCGCTTGACGTGCCAACCTCCATATGCCGCCTGTGCGAGCAGAAGGTGAACACACGACACCACGCTCCCTTGAAGCCAACTATCGTGCTGGAGCTCGCTCTACGCATTTGCGTTCAATGATCCCCCCTCCCCCCCGCACTCTGCCAGGTGGTTGCCTCACAACTCCATTCGCACTCGCACTACTGCAACATCGTGATGCAATGCAAGGCGCTCGCCACATCGTGCGACGAGACGCTCACGCGCATCGCCACGAGGCTCAACGCTGTTGCCAACACGTCACATCTCTTCGGGTCTGCTGGCACGCAGGTAATACGTCGCCCAGATCGCCGAGCTACTGATGACACCGACGGATTCCACCGTCTGAACTCACGATCGAGAGCATCCCAGCGGCACATCCCCATGCATTTACATTAGCCAATGCTGCTGCTAACCACGGCTCCCCTTGCCCACCCTCTCAGGCGGCTATGCTGCTCGAGGCCCTGCGTGGCTACACCCTCGTCCTTGCGTCAATCACTGCCGGCTCCCAGGCGCTGCCTCTCCTCTCCTCGCTTCCACCGAAAATCGACGAACTCGTCTCTGCCGCGCGCGTTTCACCATCCACTGCATCCGTCTGGAACGACATCAAGGTTTGCGTTTCACCCGTCAGCAATGCTACCCAGACGGCTGCTTCCATGGCTGCGCACGCCCAAAGCACCGTTCTATGGGCTCAAAGCAGATGCTTGGCGCGGTGATTCGAAACCCCATCCCTCCTAGCCATGTGTTAATAAGCCTCGATGCCACGGGCTAATCTAGCCTCCGCGCCCTTGCTCATAGGCTGCCGGCGCTCGCAAGTTGGCCGCCCTGCAGCATGGCATGCAATGGGTCACGGAGCTGCAGACAACCATCGTTCAGCAACCTGCTGCGGACCCGCTTGCCATCGGCCAGCCGCCTACGCTCGCCGACTTCGAGATGGTCCGCGAGATCCAGCGCGGTTCGCACGCTGCAGTGTGGCTCGTGCGCAAGCGCCAGACTAACGACGAGTTCGCAATGAAGGTCATCGACAAAAATCGTGGGAGACTTCACCGTCTCACTACGGAACGCAAGGTGGGATGCACCACCTCACCGTCATCCGTTTCTCTTAAGTTCAACTCTCCAATTCTTTCATACTCCACAATGACCTTGCCCCATTGTAACCTTTGTCGTAGGTTCTCTTCTCTTGTCAGTCAACATTTGTGGTCACCGTCTTCTTCGCATTCGAGGATGCAGACCGCCTTCATCTCGTCATGGAATGCCTTGCGTCGGATGCAAAGCATCTCCTACAAAGGCGCGGTGTCCTTGAGGAGCGGCAGGTGAGTCCCGCGCCCATCATCCTCCCAGGTGCCCGATGCTCATTGGATGTCTGCTGGGACAACTCGGGCATTAGCGCACTGATTTGCCCCTGTTCGGTCACTTCTCAGCCCTTTCAATTCCCTTCAGGTTATCTCCTTGATGGCCGACACCTGCCTCGGGCTCGAGCACCTGCACGCTTGCGGGATCATCCACCGCGACCTCAAGCCAGAGAACATGCTCCTCACGTGTGAAGGTCGTGTAAAGCTTGCCGACTTCGGGCTCTCCCAGCTGCTCCAGGTAGGAGCAGTGTGGGGGAACCTGTGGGAGAAGTTCCCATCGGACTGCACAATGCCTACCACTCCATTGCTCGCCTATTTGATTTTGACATCCGCGATTCCTCCTCCCGCTCTCCGCCCCGCCTTGTCCTGCACCGACCACCCACCCCAACGCGATGATCTCTGCCTTCTAGGGTGCCATCACTGACCGCTCCGATGAGGAGGTTGCTCGCGACCCATCGATTGTGGGCACCCCGTACTACATGGCCCCCGAAGTCATTCGCGGCAAAGCGCGTGGCTACGAGGCGGCGGCCGACTGGTGGTCGTACGGTGCGATCACTTATGAGCTCCTCACCGGATTCACGCCGTTCCAGGTAATGCATGGTTCCAGATTCGACCTGCCTAAGTGGTCTCTTGCCTGCTGAGTATGC
Organism: Isochrysis galbana; assembly: GCA_018136815.1. Classification (NCBI taxonomy): domain Eukaryota; phylum Haptophyta; order Isochrysidales; family Isochrysidaceae; genus Isochrysis; species Isochrysis galbana. Next base: position 798,438 of record CM030931.1, read on the forward strand.
TTTAGCTAAGCCCAAGCATACCGCCTCTTGCTTAAACGTCCACCTGAGCCATGATGTTGCCAATCATTCTGCTGTCATTTCGCTCACAGGGCTCCAAAGTTGCCGAGATTTACCGCGCCATTCTCTCGTTGACTTTCGCCTGCCCTCCCGCTCGTTGCGCGATTTCTCCTGAGGCGGCAGATCTGATTGCGCGTACGCTTACGCCGAATCCACGGCAACGGCTTGCAGGGGGGCCGGCGATCATGGCCCATCCGTTCTTCGCAGGGGTGGACTGGGTCGTTCACTCCGCTCCGGGCGGGTCGCGCGAGGCCCGTCTGCAGCAGGCCCAAAATCAACCTACGATGCAGGCTCTCGAGGCCATGGGCCGTGCTCTACGCGGCTCTACGCGCTCCACTCAACTCGCAATGACCGCGGGCTCCAACGCCTATCGCTCGCTGGAGAAGTACTCAGGAACTGGCTCTGCGGCTTCCGCGGCATCGACTCACCTCGAGCTCGGGACCGTCCTCTCGTCTCTGAATCCGGAGGACCATGATGCGCATCTCGACAATCTAAGCGCACTGAACGACAAGGTGGTCTCGCTCAGCCAGCCGTACCCGGGACGAGTTCGCTGAGGCCACAAGGCTGCTCACCACCCACCTTCCACGATGAAACCGGCAGTGGGCGTCAGGCTAGAGCGCGCTTAAGCACTCAGCCCCGTTCCTGCAAGCCTCGACGGCACGTCTTCTGAATCAGAGTATGCCACTCGATGTGAAAGATGCGGGGTGGCAACTGTGGGTTTGTTGTCAATACTCGCTTGCTTCTTCATTAACGTTTGCGACGATCGATCCTTTATCCCCCCCTCTCGCATTGTGGTCACCTGCGCCACCGAGGCCGAAGTCTGATTCCGATCTCCATGTTCCCCTGCATGCAACCTGCATGCCTTGCCCCTAGTGCCCACCTACATGCCATCGCCGTAGCTCCGACCCCGGACGGCGGTGTCAGCTCGCAGCCGATGGATCAGCGATTGATGCGGCGCGTCAATAGGTTTACGTCCGCTGCGTAGTGTCAAAGACAAATCTCCAGTACCAACACTTCCGCGCCGCCGGTTTCATGCTCTAATGCCACCGGCTGGAGCCAGCGCTCCGGGGCCTCCCATGTCATTGTTCAAATCTTTGTCAAGGCCACTCTTGTGACCTCATTGTGAAAGTGATGTTTCCCCTTTTCCACCTTTTCATCCGCCATCATGCTAGCGACGCGCCATTCACTGTCTAGATCCCCACGCGGCGGCCACACTTACTCCCGAAGCGATGCCAATCTGCTCGCCGCCTCAATCGGCTGCCACATCAGAGTGACCATGAGGTCTGACTGACCTAGACCGGCCATACCGAAATCTTGCAGTCGCCATTGAGATCGGATTTGCCCCGCTCACGCTGCCCGTCGAGAGAAGTGCGGAAATCAGGCGAGGTCACCCATTTCTTCGATGTCTACCTTCGGAGGGGCACGAGCGAGATCAAACAAAAGCTCCATCGCGTCAAATGTCCATAGTGAATGGCGATATCCAGCGGTGGCAAGAGTAGTAATGCAGTGAAATTTGGGCTGATGGGCCCCTTCGTGTTTGTGCTGTTTTATGACGGGGTAGAAGGGCGAGCCCGCTCGTTCACCAGGCTGCTACTGCGTCGGCTTTCTCATGGTGCGCGTCCTCAGCATCCGCATGAGTAGGCCGCTGACCAAGATTGTACATACTATTGTGGCGCCACGCCCGGGCGCATGCATATTTGCTGCCGCGGCGCACGTGCACAAGTATGCGCATGCCCTCTTTCTTGCCACTCTCTACTCCGTCTGTGCTACCACCCGATGCATGCTGCGCCTGCCACGATAGACTGTGCGCGATGTGCTCAATAATAATATACTAGCTACCTCCGACCTCAAAAGCCCGTACATGTATGCTGAAAATTTTTACTCTTCACTCATTAATATTCTCGGCCCGCGCGCGCAGCCTTGGGCTCACTACTCGCTATCGAAAGGCCACTTCTTCAAGAACTTCTCTTACACGCACGCATTCAATGGACCCCCACGTCCCCGGCCCATTCGCCCGCCATCAGGCGGCTCCCCTTGAGAGGCGAAGCACCTTTGTTTGGAGGTGGCTGCATGTCGCGGTTGCTTTGAAGGTAGGCTGCGTTTAAGTGACTCATCCAAACGCAATTCCCCAACTAAGTTTATACTTGGTTGCGATGGAGGGCGCCGCCGCGACTCCCCTCTCCTTCGAGCCCCCCGCCCTTCCTCCTGCCCTTCCTCCTGCCCTTCCTCCTGCCCTTCCTCCTGCCCTTCCTCCTGCCCTTCCTCACCTACTACCCAACGTTGTCTTCTTCCTTGCTCGTCCATCGAAATGCTCATGCAGACACCGGTCACCACGAGCGCTGCATCGCCAGGCGCTCACTCCAACCATTTTCAACTCGAAGAGCGCTCCCAGACTTCCACCAAGCGGAAATGCACCCAGGAGGGAACCGACTCCAGTGTCGAGCCCGCGGTCAAGCGAACTCTCACGCCGTACACCCAGAGTGCACACACCGTCGCTCTCGACGTTCTCATCAAGAGCGCCATCCTACTCGATGACCCTGACCATGACATGGAACTGGTGTTCGAGGCCAAAAAGCAGGAATTGCTCCAACGTTTCCCCATGGCTCACCCCAGCCAGGGTACAGCGGTTCCTCTCGCTCATCCAGAAAGCACCCCCCCACTCTTGTCCAATCTTCTACCAACTGCAATTCATCGTCGCAGCAGTCGAATGCCAGCCAGATGTGCGCTTTCACTCAAGTAGCCTCCCGCTGCTCATGGAAGCTATTCTGATGGTCATGCTTTCCAATATACTCGGCAACTGCCCCCCCTCGTCTCGCTTGCGCCCCATGTGGCATTGGACTGGGCAATCGTCGAAAGTGAACATATTGAGCGTCGGCCTTCCTGAACAGGAGAGCATTGCAAGCCTCTTCCGACAGCTGGGCGTAGACCTCGTCGAAGAGAAGCCGCCCTGGGCAAGGGACTGAAGTGCGCGGCGGTGAGCATTTCTTTCTATTTTTGGCACAGCGTGACCATGCGTGCCCGTAGCATCTTGTTTCTCTAGAAGTGTGAGGTATCACCAGGTAGAAATGCCTGAATAATTCCTCCAATGAGTATTATTAGCACAAATATGAGCACAAAGCTAATCATGATACCCATGGGTACAATGCCGAATACCCAATTTTACTACAGAATGTGTTATTTTACGGTGTGTGCGAAAAGTTTTTTACCCGTGACATGGCAACACTACGATGGATATCAGGGCGCGTGGAGCAATCACGTCCGCTGTAAATTCTCTACTACCTATCACCGGTGGTAGACCAAGAGCTGACTTGAACCAGATGTTGGACAGGATGTGTCATATTTTGTGGACTGGAGCGCCATGGAGGTCGCTGGGATCGGGATACAGCACGGTGCATGGCACGTTCATGAAATGGAGCAGAATAGGTGTATTTGAGACCGCATACCTCGCATCTCTTGCATCCTCAGCGTTCAATGGATCGATGGTGTGAAACCCGGAAGGCGATGAGTGCGCTGGCTCGCATAGCGGACCGAGTATGGGGGATCAAGAAGAGGAAGGAGGGTGAGCCTCGCGTGCCGAACAACGAAAAGAAGAGAACTATCGTGCTGATAGGAGATGGGTCATTCGCGGACACTTTCCCAAAGAAAAAGTTTGTGCGCGCACTCGCGTCGCGCGGGTTGACGATTGTGCTCGACGAGTACAACACTTCTTCGATGTGTCCCTGCGGGGAATCCAAACTGCAGGACACTGCGGCGATCTTTCAGGTCGCATCTGATGACGCTCCACGTCGCCCTCGGTGCCACAAAGCAGCCGAGCACGAAGGACCATGTCACGTGATGTCTACCTTTCTTCTGAACCAGCTCGATACCGACCGTGATGAACTAGCTTGCATGCAAATGCTGCTTGCTGGGTATGAAGGGTTGTGTCACGGAACTAGACCGAAGTGTCTGTGCTCAGGCGCATGGAGGAAGGGGCGTCTGTAGTGAAATGGTGTTTTGTGTCCGCTTAGCGTTTTCGTACATAACGTTAATACAACACGGCGCGAATAGCGCGGGGTGGTGGAGAGACGCCTGGGAAGAGGACTCTGGAGTTTCCCCCTCCCGCGGTATGCACACGCCTTAGGGGTACGCATAGGGAAAAAGTTGACATGCGCACGCACGGCGCCCCCGCGGGGGGGGCCGATGCACATCGCGCCGTGCCCACGCACGGCGTGCACAATGTGATTGCAAGTCATCACACGTGCTGCGCAACGAAACATCTCTTATATGGCTACTTTACGTAAATGTGGGCCTTAGGGGTACGCATAGGGAAAAAGTTGACATGCGCACGCACGGCGCCCCCGCGGGGGGGGCCGATGCACATCGCGCCGTGCCCACGCACGGCGTGCACAATGTGATTGCAAGTCATCACACGTGCTGCGCAACGAAACATCTCTTATAGGCTACTTTACGTAAACGTGAGCCTTAGGTACGCATAGAGAAAAAGTTTGGAATGCGCACGCACGGCGTCTCCGCGGGGGGACCGATGCACATCGCGCCGTGCCCATAATTACAAGTAATCACAGGTGCCATGGGCAAATAATGTAGTTGTCCACACAGGGGAAAATCGCCGACACGGCGCCCCCGGGGGGGGGGGGGGAGGACACGCGCCGCGGGAAAGCAGGGAAAATAAGTTGAGTCTGCATTTAATTTTAAAATAACGCTCTATATACAACTGTGGACATTCGATCGCTCAATTCGACTGATGTCCCACAATTGACGGAACGACACCTTAGGAGCTTCCAAAGTTCCAAAGGACCTCTGAGAGCAGGCCATGGCGCACCGCATGGCGACGCGCCGCGGGGAGAGCGCTGGGTGAGAGTGGAGAGAGGGAGAGGGGGGGTTTGCAACCCCCCCCCCCCATGGAGTGCGGTGAGAAACGGGCCCCGTTTGCGTTAGCAAACGGGCGGAGAGGGGAGGCTGGCGACAGGAGGGAGATGGGAAGGGAGTGTGGCTCAAGACGTCTTGGGATACCCTCGTGGCAGGTATCTCGGGGCGCAGTCACTTATTTCTCGAGGACTGCTCGCGGCGCGAGCTGTTAAGGCCGTTCTTCTTCACGACGGGAGGTTCTTCCCCCCCCCCCCCCGGTGCTTTTTCCAGGTGAGTCGCCCGACGTCCCGACGTAGGTCGGTCCGCCTCACTGGGGTTTCCCTCATTGTTACTTGTGGGGAGTTAGAATGGGAGCGGGGGGTTTGCGAGGGGGGAGGTTTGAAGGGATGCATATGTGGTATGTGTCTATGGCCCACCAGCACACGTCAATGTCGGCAAGGTGTACGGGCGTACGGGCAAGTGCGCTGAGGGGTGTCGTGATAGTACCAGGGGCTAGTGGGAGTAGTAGTACTCACGCTCAGATGTTTTATTATTAATTATATGTTTTACGATAGTGGCCCATTCACACTGAGCCATAGCGGGAAATCTCGATAGTATTACCCACAATTGATCAGGAGGCACAATATTGGGGTGCAGGCGCTCCAGTCCAACATCGCTTCGTTGCCAACACCTCCGGCTGTGAAAAAAATAGTGAAATTCACACTGCGATATCACCATACATCTTGGCAAAGTGCAATGCGGTGGTTGTCTCTAAACTCCCCAACCGTCTTGTTCTCGTTGATTTGGTGGATTCCTCTCCATGCGACTTTCTCCATCTGCTGAATACCTGAGCTTGGCCCGACGATTCTCATCAGCAAGCATGTCGGCAACGATTGGTTTACCCACGCTCTCGTGTGCCAGAGCGACGGCGTTTCCGATCTCAGGCCACAGCGCATCCCTGCGATAAACTTCCCAGTCTCCTGGATACGCGCGCCGTACAGCGACGGTATCGCCGGCTGCAGGTCCCTCTGCAACCGCATAGAAAAAGGCTTCGAAAAAGTCGGCCATGAACATGGGCCGGACTGGTCGCATCGGGCGCGGAGAGAGTACTAGAGCCTCGAGATCCGCATTGAGCATGATGACTGGCCTCTCGTTGGCTCTGAGAAGCAGAGTCTGCACTGATTCGAGCACGTATGCATCAGGCTCGTCCTCCGGTCTGCGGAGACCAAGCTCCGCTCTGTTGCAAGGTGCGATGAGAACGAGCACATCCTCCTCTTCATCCAACGTGTCAAAGCCAAAGACCGAACAGCTCACATCTATTGTCGCAGAACTGGGATCCCCAACCGCGTCCGGGACGTCGCGCATGCATGCTCTCCATGCGGCAAGCATTGCACGGGGCACGAACACTCGGCAAGCAGTCCCATTGGCCTCGAGCTGCGAGACTAACTCCCTCGCAGTGGGCAGGAGAGGGGGTGTAGGCAGTGTGAGCTGCAGGCGCGAGCGGCCGCTCTCAAGCGCAGCCAGCGCGGCGTGTGTCGCCTGTGCCGCCGTCTCCGCCACTCCAACGGGCAGCGGCATCACCATCGAGGCGAGGCAGAGCGAAGGGAGCAGCGCAGGCAGCATAAGAGAGTGGCAAGCTGGGCGCGAGCGATAAACCGATGGGACGAGCGAGCGAGGGAAAGTGGATGGAAGGGGCGAGTACGAAAGTAGACAGAGAATGTGTGGAGAGAGATTGAAGAAGTGCGAGCTAGAGAGGGAGAGGGAGGGCAACGTAAACGGTCACAGTCAGTGAGGTCTCCTGACAAAGCAGAGAGAAAGAGAGGGAGAGGAGTGAGCAAGAGAAGAGCAAGTCGGGTCTCCTCAAGTGCGACGGACCGTTGTCTTCGCAGGCCTCTTACGCGCCCGCTAGAATCCTTCCTCCTGGCCTCTCTCTCGACAAGGAAAGAGAGAGACAGTGGAAAGATGAGAGAGAGCGGGGAGAGAGCGGAGCGGGAGGGTTGACGGAGCCGATTGACAGCGGGTGGGTGAGGACATATCAAATGAAGTCAGAGGAGACGGGAGAGATAAATTTACTCACAACACACAGATCTCGCACAGCGCACAACAAATTGGTGCGGCGGTGCGGCAGGGGAGAGGCTGGAGGCTTGCTGCCCCTGTGCCCCCCTCTCCCCCCCCCTTCCGCTCCCCCTTGCTCGCCGCGCCGGCCTCGGCGGCCGTGCTGGCCCTCTCCTCTGTCGGTCTGTGGCTCAGAGATGGGGGGGGGGGGGGGGGGAGGGTTGGTGGGTTGGTGCAGCAGGACGATAGGGTGTGGGTCTGGGCGATGGGGTGCGAGTCTCACTGCGCGGTCTAGGATCTGGGAGGGTCTAGGTGCTAGGTGAGTGAGTTGAGTGCTCAGCACATGCAGATGCCAAAGGGCATGGCTTGTGGCTTGAGGTCGACTAACAGCCCCCCCCGGAGGACAGCTACAGCATAGGTGCACCATTAACCGCCGACCCGGTAAGAAACTAGAGGTCGAGCCGCGGGCTCGACCCCCAGCTAAGAAACTCCTGCGGCCTCGCAGCGGCAGCGGCCGGCCCGCCATGACGAGGCGCCCGTCGTTAGCCGTTAGGCCTCGGGCGCGGCGCGGCCGCCAAGCATGCGGGCCACGCCGAGCCGTGAGTAGACGTGATGCGTTAGTACGAGTACGAGTGCGCGCGCCAGCTGGCCGCGCCCCCCGCTGCAAGCTGCAAGGCGGAAGAGGTGGGGTTGGCGGTTTACGCTTGGCCCGCGCACTCGACTTTTGTCACCGCAAGAAATAAGAACCCCCCCCCACCCACCTACCCCGCCCCTAAGAAACCTCAAATAAGAAACTCCCGGGCGGAGCCCGGTGGGGGCAAGAAAGCTTTAGAAGCTTTGGAGTCCTGTTTTCTTAATGGTGCACCCATACTGTAGTGCCTGAGAGGAGGGGCGCGAGGCACACCCGCCCCCTATGACCTATGACCCCTACTCTAACTCTAACTCTAAGAGTAAGTTCGGACTTCTGCAGTATTAGCCTGCGCTTTCGCAATCGTCAATCGTTCTGGCAGGGCGCTGGCAGGGATGGGAGGCATGGGAGTGAGAGAGTAGAGAGTGTCGCATCTGGGCATGTCCAGCATAGCGCCAGCGCGTGGAAGGGTGCGTGTGCTTGCCGTGGCAGGTCGTCCTGTCCTGTGTGAGTGTAACCCCTGTCCCCTTGTCGCACAGCGACCTGATCATTCTAAAAATTAAATCAATTCTTCTCGCCTAGCCGAGAACGCTCGACTGGCCCAGTATACTCCCTTGAAGGTCGCCCCCTGCCCAGAAGCCAGAACGCTCGTGACCCCCAGAATTACTTTTAACTGTTTACTGCCGGAGCATGCAAATGGATGCTTCAAACGACATATTTCGTCCCTGCTCGCCAACGCCTTGAGGGGTGCCCATGAGGTGCTGGGGGAGCCTCAGGGACATCCTTCCCCACATTTCCCACCCATTTTCAACACAATAGGTCGAGATTGTAGTATGGAATTATGGAGAAAATAGGCCCGGGGGCGAAGCAGCCATTTGGATGCTTCAGTTTACCAAATAATCCACGTGTGCACGTTAGAAAGAGGTGTGAGAGGTTGAGGGGAGGGCGGCGCGGCGCAACGGAGTGGGACTGGGAGGGAGAGGGGGGGGGGGAGGGGGGGGGAGGGGAGGGGGGGGGGGGGATCGGGAAAAATTTGATCATCTCTTTCTTTGCGGAAAGCGTCGCTTATATCGTTGAACATGTCTTCCTCTCTTCTCTCACCTCAAAAAACCAAACATCGAAGCATCCATTTGCATGCTGCGCTCCCGGCAGTAAAGAGTTAACATCTAGGCTTGCCGTGCCTCCCGCCGCCGCCGCCGAATGGATTCCGCCGACGCGTCCCTTGTCGCCCACGTGGGCCGCCTCTTCCTCCGCGGCGAGCGCGGCGGCGAGGATGGGCTTCTGGCGCAGTTGCTCAATCCGGGCGATTTTGTCCCCGTGATCCACCCCTTCTATACCGCGCCGCCGCCCCGAGCGAGCGGAGGCTTGGGGGGCACCTGGCTTACGCACAGGGCACCCATGGGGCCTCCGTCATCCCACGCGCCCCATGCGCCTCCTACGGGCGCTCCGCCGATGCGGTACGACGCTCTTATGCCCACTCCATCCATTAATCACGAGACTCTTGTCGGCGTCGCGGCCAATGCGCCTTGGGGAGGGGCGTGCCATGATTGGCCCACAATGCCCCACCCAGTTGCTGGCTGGGGCCGCGAAGGCAAGGCGAAGCAGGTCATGCGGCTGCCCGAGGCCTCGGTCTGCACACATCGGCGCGGGAAGACCGCCGCCATATCCAGGCCGCATGATCACGGCGATGGACTCGCAGAGAGGTACACTTGCGGTCCTACGAGCAGTTTGAGTGCGCGTAGACTTGGAGGTTCTACTCCAAAGTCAGCTGGATGCTCTGCTAATGCAAGGTCGATTGTAAAGTTGGGGATGATACCCACCGGCGAGTCCACTGCGTGTAGAACGTCTCAAATGAGCGCGGCTACGCAGGGCGAGCTTAGCGTCGCTCGTGCTCCGATGGGGCCAGTCACACCCCTTCTGCCAGCAACAGCTCATGAATCGAATGCGCCGGGTGCCATTCGCAGCGATGAGCTCATGGAAACTTCGCCCCAAGCAGCTGGGTCCATGAGAACGGTCACTGAGGGTACTGAGCGCACTCATCAAGGCAGATGCTCATCAGACTCTCGGGAGAAGGGCACGATGCCACGTGACCCTACCAAGTGCGTGTGCGCTGCGCCAGTACCACCTCTCCCGGTTGCCGAATCTGGGCCGCTGTTAAAGGGCGAAGCGGTGGTGGTCACCGCGGGGAGACTGGTTGGGGAATCGGCGACAGTATTAAGGCTCGATGAAGATGGTGATCTGTATCTGAAACTATCTGACGGATCGCGCCAAGTCGTCGGGTGTGAACAAGTCGAGCGAGCATCGAGCAGGCGCCCTGCGGGAATGGAGGAAGCCTCCGAGATGGGTGAACCCGCTGCTGCGATGAGGAGAGATGGAGTGGCAGTGCCGACAGGATGCACAGATGACGCCGAGATTCAAGGACCCAACAGGGATGCTATGGGGCTGTGCGCGTCAAGGCGCACTGAACGTTTGGAGGGCATCGGTTCGGAGATTGCGTTTGATGCTCAGGGCTCAAGCTCTAAAGAGGGTGATGCCGGTGTTTCAACAAGCATCACTACTACCCCAGCAAGGCTCTGGAACTTGGGATTGGATGGAGGCGGGCATAGGCATGACCAAAAGGAACCCCAATCGGAAGTGCATGTAAGCATCAGGCAAATGCCGCCCGACGAGTCGGTGGGTGTGTCTGGAGGCAAGGGCTGGACCGAGATAGAGCAGGCTATGCGGCGACCCATGTTGTTGGCCCCTTGTGCGGATGCGATGGCGGAGGTCACACATCTACGTACGACATTAGCTGCGGAGGCACATGACATGGAAGTGCGCGTCAGGCTATTTGCCTCCAACGCTGGCACCGCTTCCAGGTCGGATGGCTACGGCGGATTCCCGACGAGCGCTCAGTGCGAGGAGCTCGAGAGCGGGTGCTGGCCGCATGGAGGGCGGTCCATTAACGGCCCACTCGTCTTCCTCTCCAACGAGGCGCTCTCCTCGATCCTTGCCTACAGGCAGCGTATGGTTCGGATGGTATGTGAGTATGGTATGGCAAATCATGGCGGGGGCGATATGGATGAGCAAGGTGGAGGCAACGAAGTAGCCGAGGCGACAGCATCATCCAGCGATCGTGATACCCCCTTCAAGTCACATGGGGAGTCCCCGCACACGGGCGAGGCCATGGTAGGACCCCCCTACCTTCTCGGTGTCATGCGCGGGCGGCGGCTAGAACGCAGCAGTGGGGACGCCCGTGCTGAAAGCCACACCTCGGCCATGTGCCTTATGATCGACGAGTGCGACGTGTGGTGGGTGGATGGCGACAACAACCTGGGGAAGGGGGATGAAGCCCGACTAACCACACCCTCTACAGTGTCCGATATGCTCGCGCGCCTTTCTGGAGGAGACAGCCATCGCAGCAATAGTTGTGATGATAGAGAGGACGGCGAGAGGACACCGTCTAGTCAGGCCAATCCCGTTGATGAGCTCGGCGCCGCTCCTTTCCGCATGCTCGATGCTCCTCGGCCTTTCGACAACAGTGGCTTGTGTGCAACGCCACAAGCAGTCCCGTCAGGCCCGAGCGCTGCCGGTGGAGATGTTGTCGGTTGGATATATGGTTCCGCCGGGCTCGGCACTGGTCCTCCGTGTTGTTCGGTACGAGCGCTGAATGCCTTGGCAGACGTAAGTGCTAGAATTTCGCCGGGCCCACATGCGGTCGACTTGCTCGGACAGCCGAGGCAAGCGTGGCGACTCGTCCTCGCTGTTGATGTGCTCGCATGCACGGCCACCACTCCCGCCGTAGCTGCACATCTCTTCCTTTCTGGTGAGGTTTGCTGCTCTTCTGCTACCTCAAACCAAGAAATCCCCTGGCCGCCTGATAATCCTCCCGGAGTCTTTCTTCCGATACAAGTGCATGTAGGATCTGCGTAGCCTCTTGGAAAGCTCCGGTAAAGTGCACATGTGCTTTGCAATCGCACGCATTGGTGGGACTATAAAAGAGTGTTGCGTGTTGCACATTATACCGCCTGGCCTGGGCCTTAGCTTTAGTGAATCTGTAATTTTGATATGTATTGGTAGTTAAGCAGAAGCGAGCTGCGGTCAAGCTTGTTGCTTGTCTTGGGCGTCCGAAGAAGAAAAGCGTTACATTTGCAGCCAACCCCCAAATGTCGAAAAGCATTCAACCACCAGTATCCCAAAGGTCGAAAAGCCTTCAATCGCCACCATCCATCCCTGTCAGAGCAAGGCTCATCTCACTCTTGGAGATTGCAACCTACTTTTATAAGTGGGGGTCAATGGGGGCCTCGCGCCCCCCTCTCTCCATCGCGGACACCCCCCGGGGTGGGCCCGTACAATCAACCCCAGCCCCTGCCCTTTGGCAGGGGCTGGGCAATCAACACTCTGGCCCAGACCCCTAGTGGGCGCGGGCCGAGACTCGCACTCCCACGCCCAGCATGGGCCTGCCCTCGAGCTGACTCCCCCCCCTCCCCTGGTCGCCAGGCATACAGAGGCCACTGGGAGGCTCCAATGGCCAGCGTGGCAAGCGTGGGAGAGGCAGGGGGGGCCAGGGGCTGAGCCCCAGCCTCCACTGCCCCCTGAGCTGCCCTTGCTGGCCCTCTGGGAGCCCCCAAAGGCCCTCTGAGAGCAGGCCGTGGCGCGCCGCATGGCGACGCGCCGCAGGGAGAGGGGTGGAGGAGAATGGAGAGAGGGAGAGGGGGGGATTTGCACCCCCACCGATGGAGTGCGGTAAGAAACGGGCCCCGTTTGCGTTAGCAAACGGGCGAAGGGGGGCGGCTGGCGACAGGAGGGGGAGAAGAAGGGAGTGGCTCAAGACGTCCCTGTGGCAGGTATCGGGGGGCGCAGTCATTTATTTCCTCGAGGACTGCTCGCGGCGCGAGCTGTAAGGGCCGTTCTGCTTCTCGACGAGAGGTCCCTCCCCCCCCCCCCCGGTGTTTTTCCCCGGTGAGTCGCCCGACGTAGGTCGGTCCGCTTCACTGGGTTATCCCTCATTGTAACTTGTGGGGAGTTATAATGGGAGCCGGGGGTTTGCGAGGGGGGAGATTTGAAGGGATGCATATGTGTATGTGTCTATGACATCACTTCAAGGCGTGCGGGCAAGTGCGCTGAGGGGTGTCGTGATAGTACCGGGCTAGTGGGAGTAGTGGTACTAACGCTCAGTTGGTTTATTATTATCACTCTTGGAGATTGCCTGCGAGGGCGCGCCGGCAGCTAGCGCGGAATGCGGTTCTTGTGGGGAGCTCATGGAGCTTTCCTCGGGGTCGACTACGGGCATGGTGATCGACGCACGACGCACGACGCACGACGCACGACGCACGGAGGGCGCGGAAGAAGTGTGGAAGGAGGCTTGTGCTGGGAGGTGGTGGCAAGCGACTGGGGGGCTCAGGCGCGTGCTTGGCTTGTATTGACTCGTTGACTCGGGGTATAGACTCGGGAACTCGGGGGGACTCGCGTGGGAACACGGTGGGACTCGACAAAGTTGCTACAAAATCACTCACAAGAAGCACCAAAAACCAAAGTCCTTGGCCAAGGACCTTGGGCCCGAATCCTGCCAATCCCGTAACCCTCCCGAGCCCAACCAAGAGCCCAACTTCACTACCTCACCGAGCCCCACCACCCAGTCCGCCGTTTGTTTTGTCGAGTCCCATCCGCCGACTAGGTCTCCGGCGACCACCCCTTCGACGGGAGTGTTCACCTTCGGCCCCCTTCCTTCCGAAATTCAGCGCGAGCCACCCGCGAACGCTGCTACCCGTTCTGTCCAAGCCCGAGCCCCGTTGCCCCGTTATCCGAGCCACCGAGTACCGAGTCCACGTACAAGTCGGCGCCGAACCCTTCGGCGACCGCCGCCCCAAATAAAGTCCGACCCCCCGTTCCATCCCACGCTGCCCTCGGCCAGTCACCCCGAGGGAACGCACGCCTCCGTTCCCCTTTTGTCCGAGTTTCCGAATCCCGATCAAGGAGTCCGATAAGTATATCACCGCGTTCACTACTCACCGCGGCAAGTACGAGTTCAACTACTTACCGTTCGGCGTTCAATCCGGTCCCTCCTACATGTGCCGCGTGATGGATGCCGTTCTAGGTGGACTCGCGTGGGAAATTTGCATCCCTTCTGTTCCCCCCCCCCTCCGCAGATTTCCTTCCCCCCCTTCTGTTCCCCCTCCGCAGATTTCCTTCCCCCCTTCTGTTCCCCCCCCTTCGTTCCCCCCCTCCGTGTTTCCCCCCCCTTCGTTCCCCCCCCCTCCGTGTTTCCCCCCCCCTCCGCTTCCCCCCCCCCGTTTCCCCCCCCCCTTCCGCGTTCCCCCCCCCCCCCTCCGCCGCTTCCCCCCCCCCTCCGCGCGCCGAGACAGCGGTTCTCTTCCGCGTTCGTGCGCTGAGACGCCGTGTTCTCTTCCCCCCCCCCCCCCCCCCCGCGCGCGCGAAAGTCCCCCACTCCGACAACTTGAGGATCCACCGCATGAGGTGAGAGGCTGGACCGCCTCCGACTGAGTCCTTCATCGAATGGAGCCACTTGAGAGCGGAGTGGTCTATCACTAGAGTGAAACGCCGGCCCCATAAGTAGGGCCGCCAGTTGCGGATAGATTCAAGCGCTGGCAAGAGCTCAACCTCCGAAACGGTCCAATTTCTCTCGGCGGGAGATAAGGTCCGACCGTAGTACGCGACCACCCTCTCGCGGCCCTCGTCGTCACGTTGAGAGAGGATACCGGCGATACCTAGTTGGGTGGCGCCATCCGTCTTGACGATGAACGGACGGTCGTCCTTGGGCGGAGTTAAGACGGGCTCGGCGGTGATGGCCTGTTTTAGGTCCTCGATGGCCTCATGGCAGGCCGGGGTTTGCGACTCGACGGCGACGTCAACGCCGGAACGAGTGAGCGCGGTAAGCGGTGCGGCGCGGATGGCGAACCTCCTAATGAAGCGGCGGTAGTACGAACACAACCCCAAGAAGGACCGGACCGCCTCTAAGGAGTTAATCCGCTTGGGGTCGATGTTGGCGACAGCTTCTACCTTCTTGGGGTCCATGTGCAGTCCGTCTCGTGACACCACATGTCCGAGATACTCTGCTGAGGTGGCGAAGAAGAGGCACTTTGACATCTTGCATGTCAAGCCGGCCCAAATGAGGCGCTCAAGGACGAGGTCGAGCCGGTGGAGCATTTGCTCGAAGGAGTCGGTCTCTCTCTTCTCGGGGGTGTTTCCGAGCCCTGTGGCCCAGATACCCACGTCGTCGAGATAAGGCATACAAATCTCCCAGGCGAGCGATCCGAGGGCGGCATCCATGACCATGACGCGGCACATGTAAGAAGGGCCCGATTGGACGCCGAAGGGGAGCACGTTAAACTCGTACTTCCCACGGTGGGTGGCGAACGCAGTGATTCCGCGATCGCTCTCTTTGATGGGGATACCCCAGAAGCCCGAGGCCAGGTCTAGGGTGCACAAGAACGGCAGCCGAGTAGGGCGCTGCCGGACGCGCGGTCGACGGAGGAGGCGGTTTAGGCGCCGGAGGGTCCGCCGCCACTCCTGCGGACGTCGGGGATGTGGAAGCCCGCAAGGCTCTGATATGGTTGTTGAGGCCCGCTATCATCTCGAGGAGGGCAGCGTGCTCTCGGTCGCGCTTTTCGTCGCGAAGTTGTTGAGCATCGATCGTGGACTGCATGTGAGCAAGGCGGTCGGCCAAGAGGTCGGCGACGGAGGGAGCCTCGCTCACGTGTTCCCACGCACTGTAGTCAAGCGGGTGAGGATGGGAGCCGAGCCCCGGGTAGCCCGAGGTCTCGAGGGAGGCGAGCTCAGCTCGTTCGCGGAATGGGTCGACGAGAGACGGCTCGTCTGACGGAGCGGCGGATGGCGCCGCCGTGCTGGAAGGGTCTGGCGGAGGCTCGGAGCCGCCGGTTCCGACAAAGTAGACCCCTTGTGGGCCAAAAGGAGTTCCCGCTGTTCCCATGGGCAGAGAGGGAGCGGGACTATGAGAGGGCGCGGTCGTAGGCGCCAAGGCGGAATTTGTGCTTGTCGAACACGCGATGACTACGGGCTCGTAGGCAGAGGGCCGTTCGACCGAGCCGGCAGCTGACGCGGCCGTAAAAGAGTCGTTGTTGGTTGCGGGCGGGAAAATGTCAGAGAGGTCATGGTAGGAATAGTTGTCATTGTCTGCCATCGAGCGCTTCGAGCGGAGAGGCAGACGGAGGTTCGGAGGGTTGCGACGCGTGGCGTCGGAGAGTCGAGACGAGGCTAGCTAGCGAGCTAGAGGAAGAGAGAGAGAATGAGAGTGAGAGCTCCTTAGGTCCAAGGTAGGCACGAGGGGCTACAACGCGGGGACTCAAAAAGCTGCTGTCCAACAGAGACAGACAAACTAAACCAAACGGGACGAAAACTAACCACACTTGGACGGGCGACCGAGCGTCGACACCAAGGCAAGACCGAGCGTCGGCACCAAGGCAACTTAGCAGCGCACGGACATCCGACAGAGGGGACGGCACAACGAGGGCAGACCTCGCTGGGGGAGCTGCGACCGAGATATAACAGAAGACGGACGACAATCGTGGAACGTTTGATGTCATCAAGCGAAAGTAGGAGAAGAGACGATATACCCATCAACGAGACCTTGAGAGTTAAAATAGCTCGCCGGCTAAAAGTAAAAGTCTGTCCTCGTATGGAATACGACAGAAACCTGACGACCTGAGACTTGATACCTAACGGAGCATCTGGGTGACGGCAAGAGAGGAGGGATTCGGCGCGCGCTCCATGCCCTTATCGTTTTAGTTTTAGCGATAGGTGTTGCATACACATTCGAGGCATAACCCAGGACGCGCTTCAAATAATTTCAAATACGGCCAAAGACATATGTATTTGGCCTCCGGCGAAATACGGTAAATAGGTAGTAGTAGTATTTTCCATCTAGGGTTAGGGCTGAGGGCGTGGATGTGGATGCTCTGGTGGTGGTGGTGTGGTGGTGTGGTCGGTTGGCGGTTGGCGGTTGGGTCGCGAGAAGCAAAAAGAAAACCCACCTTCGCCTGCGAGGGGAGCCCCCCCGCCCGCCCGCCCGCCCGCCGGTGGGTTTTGTTTTGGCGCCCTCCTCCCCTGCTGTTTCTCTTTCTCTCTTTCTCTTCTCTCAACCGTCAGACAAGAGAGAGAGTTGAGAGAGACGGGTGGGTTCCTCTCTCTCTCTCTCTCTAAGAAGAGAGAAGAGTCTCGGTTCCTCCCTCGGGCAGACCGTTCTCCTTGGGAAGCGGATTCCCGGAGGCTGTGACGGTAAAGAAGACACGCGGGGATATCAGCGAGGGAGTAGGAGAGAGCGCGAGGCGGTGCAGGCCGAGAGTTCTCGTAAAAGAGGAGAGATGTATTGAGAGGGAAGGGGTGTGCCAGCGGCTCTCGTGGGGGACCCGTCGATAAATTAGTTTGTTGTTCCGTATATGGCAAAGAGACGGGCTCAGTTTTCTGGGCTGGGAGAAGATCTCGAAGGAAGAGAAGGGAGAGAGGGAGCCAACTCCCACTCCCTCGTCGTGCCTGCAACAGAGAGGGAGGGAGGGAGGGAGGGAGGGAGGGAAGGGAAGGAGGGAAGGAGAGAGAGAGAGAGGAGGGGGTTGGGCAGAGATAGAGAGAGAGAGAGCGCGCGCGCGCGAGGTGGCGTGATGACGAAGAAGGACATGATCCACGGGTACCTCAAGGAGAAGGAGATCGAGTCGATCACCGAGGAGTCGATCAACAAGGTGAGAGAGAGAGGAAAGGAGAGAGAAGAGAGAGTGGGTCGACGGGGAGTCGTTGGGGTGAAAGAGAGAGAGAGAGAGAGAGAGAGAGAGAGAGAGAGAGAGAGAGAGAGAGAGAGAGAGAGAGAGAGAGAGAGAGAGAGAGAGAGAGAGAGAGAGAGAGAGAGAGAGAGAGAGAGAGAGAGAGAGAGAGAGAGAGAGAGACAGAGAGAGAGAGAGACAGAGAGAGAGAGAGACAGAGAGAGAGAGAGAGAGTAGTTATGGAGGGAATGGAAGATGCGGTGGGATGGGAGGGACGAGGGTGGGAGGAAGGGAATGAGGCGCAATTGCTTGGTAAGGCAGAAAATTGAATGAGAAAGAGATGAGAGAGGGAGAGAGAGTCAGCAGGAGAGCGACCCTGCGCGAGCTGCAGCCCGGCCTCAGACTCAGGCGATTGCCGATCTGCCGGCGCACCATGGTCGGGAGGCATCCACATGCATGTCGGTAGCAGGAGGCCGCACGGGAAAGAAGACAGAGAGGAAAGGTGCAGACGGAGAGAGGAAAACCGAGCAGTGAAACCGGGCTGCTGTGGATGGGCATACGCTAGGAAATTTATGGGCCAGCACAAAACGTGCCATATCGCTCTTAAGACCTCACTATCATTTCCCCCCCTCTGTTGTCACATCAGGTGCTTCGGGATCGTCCTCCGGATGCGGCGCTGCATATGGCGGCCACAATTCTCCGCCGCTCCCCAAACAACTTCACACTACTCGCGGATGCGTTGCACGAGCTTGCAACGTATGGAGGTGGCAGCAGCGCAAAGCCATCCGTTTTAGGTGCCGCTTGGATTGCAGGGAAGATTGGGCCGAGCTCGGCATACAGGTTGACGCTGAGCAATCTGCTCGACATATTCCACATCGTCAAAGGATTTCCCGCCCTTGAGGCGGCTCTTCGCACCTACAAGGACGACGAGGAGAGGGTGAGGGCAATGGTGACGGCGGCAGTGTCAGGTATGTGGAGGCCGAGTCGCACCATGCCATGCATTCAGTTGCGCAGAGATACCTCGGGATGCAATTTTTGGCTATGTCGATAACGTTTCATGTTTCGAACTCGAGAGCGGCAACGTATAGTCACAGAATGCTGCAGAGCGCGCGGGGTGTGCACATGGATGCATGTTTGCACAGGCTCATGCATTCAGGTGTGCACTCGCCCTATCAACACGCTTTGGTCTACACTCATGCATGTGTCACATGTCCCGTATAATGGACAGGCAGCCCATCGGAGCAGCAGCTCGTCAATGCTAGGCTAAATCTTGCGGCGGTTGGTCCGCTTTCAAAACGGCTGACACACGTCATCTCTCGCATCCTCGAGCTGTCGGCCGGATGGACAGTTGACGCGACAGGGCGAGTGGACAACCCGCCATCTATAGACAACCCGGAAGATCGTGCCTTGCACATCTCTCAGGTGCATGGCATGGTGCTCAATTGGATGCAAACACGTCAAGATTTGCCTCCACCAGCTGCTTCATGAGGTCCCCAGTCCTTCCTTTGAGATCCATCTTCCCATCGTTTTCTTTCGATCCTTCAGGAAGAAGCAATGCATTTGAAACGGCTCATCTTCCCCCATGCACCGGCCGAATACCTGGACTTTTACAAGTGCCAGGCGCTTCGTCAACAGTACAACTTCAACCATGGCAACACGCCTTCATCAAGCTCACCTGTTGCACTAGTGACCGTAGGAGCGCCGGTGAGTTTCCAGCGCGGGACGTCCAAGTGCCAGCGTCCACCGATACTCCTGGCGCGTTTTAGGCTCATGCCAATGCGCATGGTGCTGGTTGTGGCCTCTCTTCCCCATGCCTTCACGTCAGCAGCGCTAGTGGTCGGACGATACCGACCTTCGTGGTAACCCTTGCTACAACAGGGTTGCGGCAAATCACATATCCTGTTCAAGCGCTTTGTGCCACTGGTTGCTAGCCGTTTTGACGCACCCGACGCCTCGGAGTATAGCCATATCGATCCTGACCTCTTCATCACACGACTATGTGACAATGACAACGACTTCCGGGGGTGTGGCACATGTTATCCCTCAACTGCCCCCCCCCCCCCCCGCCCCCTCCCCTGGACCTCACAAACTCAACATGAATCGGACTCCCTCTCCCCGGATTCGTATGCGCGCAGTATCGCGAATTTTTGTAATCACGAGTCTTTTCTCGTAGCTGTCGGCCAAAAGAAACACGTGATCTTCGATGGAACGGGGAAAGACTTGGTGAATATCCTGCCGCTTGCCTCGCCGTTCTCGCATCATATTCGCTTGCTCGCGGCCTTCCTTCCTGCTATTCGCAAGCCCGAATAAGGGGTCATGGTGTACAGCACAAGCCAGTCAGGCCCATCATTTGCTTGACATGATGCCCCTCTTAGCCCGAAGCCCGTCCTCGCACTATCCCTCGCTTTACAGATCAATACATGTGGGCGTGTCATCTCACGAATGAAGCAGGCCGGCTATCGCATTTATATTTGCTTGGTTGCTGCCTCCTACGACACATGTATGCGCCGTGTTGCGCTCCGAGAGGTAATGTGTGGACCTTTTGATCTTCCTTGCCCTCGGATTTTGGCTTGGCAGTGAATGTGATCTCGCGTGTTACGGTCCGACAATACGACTCTCACACCCCGTGACCTCGGGATTTCTTTGACATCGCCACACCTGGACTTTGCAGGCGGCGATGGGCCGATCAGTTCCTGCGAAATTTGTGAGGCTTGCGATGGAGAATATGGCATCCGCTGTCCCAGTTTATCTCCTGCAACATGCACGAATCTGCGATGCGCTCATCTTCTACGACAACGAGCACGAGACAGAGCAGGTTTGCGTTGCATGATGATCACATAATGTAGTGCTTGGGCCGTCCCAACGGTGGCAATGGTCGATGTTGCCGATAAATCGCCGTCGCAGATTTGCCTCGTAACACACATCCATAGGCACGCGATAAATGGGCTTCCCATTCTCGGCGATTGTTGGGTTTGGTGCACGCTTGGCGATGGTGTTCACCACCTTGCTCACTCTGAATCGCAACCGCAGGAACCACGAGTTATCCTGAAGGGTGACGACAATGCTGCGCGGGAGGCGCTCAGCTTCTTTCAGCGTGCCAACGCCTTGCCCACAGAATAAACGTTCCTTTGAGAAAATGATGGCCTGTGCAGGCATCGAATTCGTAGCCCCATTTTAGGCACCACGAGTCGCCACTCGATGTTGCGTAAGTAGTGCATTTTTGGAGTGTCACGAGCGCCCATCACCATCGGGACCGTGCGATGTGCACCTGCCTGCTCTTGCAGCCTCAACAGAGAGATTGTGGCGCCATCAGCGTGCACATTATGTACACCTCTCCCATCCGGCTGTAACGAAGCCGAGCAAGCGACGGGCACTCTACTACCCGAGCATCAAATTCATACGACGTTGATAGTCTTGAAGTAAAGGTATTTGCGATGTTTTCGTTTGCGAGCTGCAACAAGAGGCGTCGAATCTTCACTCTTGCCACTCTTGGTGCTTGCGGGGAACCGGCTGCAAGCCGCCATCAAACGTTCTCATATTCATCACCCACATCCAGGAACGTCGATGTAGTCGTGATGTACACGGGCGAAGAGGTGAAGGTTGAATCAAACTAATTGATGTGTGGATCCGTCTTCATGTGTGGGTTTGTTGTGTGTACGTGTCGTCGATGATGAACATTTCAAGTTTCGTCCTCTTCTCACTTGCCCTGCTTGTCGTTGTGGTGCTCTATCGGGAAGTGCTAGCTGCGTGCTGTGTAGGCGCGCCCTCGCAGCCGACGAAGCCCTCGGCCCCCCGTCAATCGCTTAGTCGATGTCGTGCTCTTGGTGTCTTTTGCCTTGACCAAACTATCTTTACTAGACATTCGCACGCAGGAAAGGGGGTAGTCTTGTGTTCGGGTGGTTGAGATGCCTTGTAGAGATATTACTATCTCCAGGATTGTGTGCTACGCACATTCGACCGGAGGGGCGTGGGCGCGTTTGCCTTTGCCTGCAACCAACAACTAAAGTAGAACTAAATAAAACTATTGACTATGGATTGACATCTGGCCGCACTTACCATACTACGAACCCTTACTCACTATCACTCACGAGCACGAGCAGACTCACACTCGCGCACACAAAAGTCATACAATGGCTGATTGGCTCGCGCCTTCGGCGATGTTCCAGTGAGGGGGTTTCCGGGGTTGCAGGAACTTCGACAGGGAGTAGACGTTGCCCCGAGTCCGAGATCATGTTGTGCTTCTTGGTGGCGATGTGGCTGCCGCGGGGATGCCTGCGAAATGCAGAACAAGATGGCGTTAGGTGTTAGCTACGAGGAGCGTGAGGCGTGAGGCACAAGGCTGGGGCAGCAGACAGGGCTGGAGTGGGGCACAGCGATCGCACCTTAGCGTCGAGGCGCGATGGCTCTGCGCTCTGCGCGCCCCCTGAATGCGATGCACTGCCGCCCACGCTGCGCAACAAATCGCTGCTGCGCCGCCGGCCCTCCTCCCACGCCGCATAGGCCTCTGCCTGCGCCAGCTCCGCCTCGCCACACTGCCACCTGTGGAGCAGCTGCAGGAGGCGGTCACGGTGCTGAGTGCTGAGTGCTGAGGCAGGCGTAGACAAGGAAGAGAATGCCGACAAGAGAGCGACGGGGCGACGGACGATCCGACGGGGGCGACAGTTACGCACAGGAATAAGGAGGGAATCTTTCGAAAACCCTTAAGTGAGTTGATGAAGACCGAAGTAAAATAGCGCCACGATATAATCCAACGGCCAACACCTGAGGGGGAATCAGGGTCACACAAGGGGGCGGTTCCTTGCACCGGCGCTACCTGAACGCGCGACTTAGCCTAAATAAAAACGCTAGGAGCACGCAAGGAGGTAAGCCAGGTGAGGGGCAAGGCAGGCGACAAGGGAGGCGACAAAGGAGGCGAGGGCAAAGAGGGCGAATGGGCGAATGTAGGACGACGCGACGGTGACTAGTGACTAGCCTGCAAGGAGGGGACATAGAAACGCAAACAACTTCTAAAACAAAAAGGTCGATCGCGGATGCGACAGGGCCGCGGCTCGCCGCGGCCACTCGCTTCGGCGAGGAGTGATTAGCGCTTCTAGGCTCCCTTTCACGAGTGCCCCCCCCCCCCCCCCTGCGTTGTTTTTACCCGAAAGGGGTTTTCCCCCCAGCGTGGACTCGAGGAGAGAGAGAGAGGACGTGCTGGGGTGCGCGGGGTCGGTGCGTGCACTGGGGGGAGGACAAATATCGAGGGGAGGGGCCCCCGGTAGCACTCGGACACCTGGCTCGTCAGGCATGGCGAGATTCCGGGACGGAAAAGTTGTGTCCGATTAGCTAGTAGCTAGTGGCTAGTGGGGTTGGCTAGGATATAAGATTAATTATTTTATTTACTATTTGACACGCACTATTTATAGAGCGCGTCTTCCCTTCCGAGCCCCCGCTCCATTCTCTCCCTCTTCCCCCCGTCCCGCGCGCACCGCTCCAGCCGGGATCCCTTCCTTCTCTCTCCGCGTCTGTCTCGGCTGCGACCCCAGCGGTTCCCTTGTTTCCTTGGCCAGCGAGGCCCGGAGTCTTTCGCCCCCCTCGCTCCCTGCGCTCATCCAGGGCCCGACCCCTCCCCTGTTCTATTAGTTTTCACCGGTGTTTCTAGAGTTCCCGTGCCCCTCTCCGTCTTCTCCCTTTTGTCTTTTGTAGCTTTCTTCGCGCCCTTGCTCGGAAGCAGCCCCTCGTGCCTGTCTCTCGTGGCTGCCCTTCTTCCTCGCTCTGTCCGTCTCCATGCCCGCAGGGCCCTTGCCCGTCCCATGTAACGAGATCGTACAAGACACCGTCACGCCTCCGACACCCCCTCCTTGACTCCCAGCATGTCACACAACTCAAGCCCAGACACAAGCATCAAGCATCAGAAATCCACAACCTCACAAGCTCTCACTTCATCACTCACTCACCCCCCCCTTCCCCCCCTTGGTCGACAGGCAGACAAGTGCAGCGTGGGGGGCCCAGAGGCTCAGGAGCGCCAGCGAGGGAGAGGCAGGGGAGGCCAGGGCTCAGCCCCAGCCTCCTCTGCCCCCTGAGCTGGCCTCCAGGAGCCTCCAGGGGTCGCCAATATTAATAGGAAAACGAACGATACGGCGGTTTGCCACATGCTTGCGTTGCTTCTCTGACAGCCGCAACCGAAGGAAGTGATGGTCTACTCCAAAGTCTGATGAGGCGAGGAGTGTAGTCGAGTCTTGTCTCCCCATGAAGAGGAAAGCGAGACACACCGCGAACCTGTGGCGGAGGTCGAAAGTAGACGCGAATTCATCGCCGCGTAGCACCTGCACGATAGCAGATGCTGGCAGTGGAACACGGGAGTCGGTAGTGCGGGCCCGAGCCTGCGAACGAGCCATGCCTTTCTTGCTGAGAGAGACGAGGTGGCCGGTGGCCGGCCTGTCAAACCCGAAATCGGCGTGCATCGAGTTGATTGCAGAGAGATAAGGCTGCAAGCTAGAGGCGGCGACGGTGAGGAGAGGAGGGGAGCAACGCACGTGTGAACAGAGCTCGTGAAAGGAGAAGAGCACAAGCCTGGGGGCGCGAGGTGACGCGATGCGCGTCGCGTGCCTCTGCCTTGCGATCGTCTCCGCCTCTCGCGCGAGCGGCTCGGGCTCGTCTAGCTCGAGACAGCATGTCATGGCGGATGACGTGGCCCCAATCGACTTCAACACTGCTATCCGCGTCGCCCGCTCCGCACTCCAAGCCGGCGCGAGCCCAGAGGCGGCAGTCGCTGACGCTGAGCTTGTGCTGGCGGGTGAGAGACCGTTCGCTTCCCTCGCCTCGCTGTCCCTCGAAGGCGGCTACCTGTGCGACAAGTGGCTCACAAATTCAGAGGCTCGCCTCGCCCTACACGAGGCCGTCACCGCGTGCGATGTCCAGTGGGAGATGATGCCATATGGAAGGAGACTATCCATTAACGCACCCTTCCCACCATGGCTGCTTGAGCTGGCCGCGCGCCTCGCGCCCGCATTTGATGGCACGCCGCCTGATCAGTGCGATCTCTACGCCCTTGAACCAGATCATCAGGCTCCGGAGAGCTGCATGGACGAGCCTGAGGGCGTCTACGCGCCCGTCTCTGCATGTGTATCCCTCCTAGGCTGTGGGCGACTTCTATGCTCTGTTGCTCATGGCAGCTCGTCCGAGTTGGAGGTTCCAGCGGGCGCATGCCTCCTTCTACGAGACGAGGCGCATAGGTGCCTATCTCTTCGTAGAGTGGCTGCCGAACGTCACCTTGCCCTCGTCTTCCGCCGAAGACTCGACCAGCCAATGGTCGCTGAGACTCATTCCTCGGAAGATGGCTAGCATGGAAGCTCCTCTGAATCGGGTGCACCGTTGAGCGACAGAGCATCGCATAGGAATCTTCGTGCCGAATCAACGTGGTTGAGTAGACGCTTTTCTCTAGCACGCCCCACATTTGCCTGTACTTAGGCGCCCTCGTCTCTCGCTGCTAACTAGTCATTGCTAGTGCTAATGTCTAGGGTTTTCATATTACTACTAGTCCTTTTCCTCACTCCATGAGACAAACTCGCCTAAAACGCGGCGAGAACCCCCCTCACACGAACCGCTCCAGCTCAGCCGGACCGGCATCACCTGCCACGCTACCCCAAAAGCAGGGCAAAACAAAGACACAAAAGAGGCCCGGTCGAGAAGGGAGAAGGTGCAACCTGCATCCTGAGCACCTGAGCCTGAGGTCTAGTAATTTCTTACCCCTTCCCCCTCATTCATCATGTTGGTGTAAACTATAGGAGCACCCACACTTTGGAGGATCGAACGGCAACTCGCCACCCTTCATTTCAGGGACTCCTCCTGTTGTGCATCGGGAGAGCCATTCCACAAGTTCTATTCTTAGGGCGTGTACATCAGAAGACCCATTCCATGCGACACGTTTCTATTCTTAGAACCAGGGTGTGTGGGTTCACGTTGACACGCCCTCGAGGGCCCAGTACAGTAGCTTGGGCAAGGTGTTAACCCATCTGGCCTCTTACAAGTGTTGACGCAGGGCACAACAAGTGTTGACACCGTGTTGACGCACTTCCACTTGTCAGTGCTGCGGTTGCTGGTTCTACTTGCTTTAGCTTTAGCGGGCAGCGCGGCAGCGCGCGAGGGAATGCGCGGTCAAATGACAAAATGTCTATCGGGACGCGCGCGAGCGCCGCCTCGTCGCTGCGCGCGGCCCCGCGCAGGTGGAACGCGCAGGTGACAGGCGACGCGCAGCGCGCAACGCGAGCGTCGGCCGGTCGCGCGCAGCGAGGGCGACGAGCAGCCGGTCGGTCCACGGCCGCGAAGGCGGCGGCAGGCGGCCCCATCTAGGACTGAGCCTCCTGGATTGGGATAACCACATCAAGGCACTGGCACTGCAAGCCAAGTGGATCTTGAACTGCTTGGACGCCCGGGAGGTAGCTACATCTCGATGGGTCCATTTCTAAAGTCATGGGAGAAGACAGCCGAATGGTCTAGATCAAGAATAGCAGAAGTCACTAATGAATATATGGACCTTCTTAGGGAGAAAGCGGTGTCTCCTCCCCTTGCCCCGGGAGAACATGAGTTAGCCCCCCAAGAAGACCCGGACGCGCACGACCTAGGAGAAATCCTAGTGGACAAAGAGCATAGGTACTATCTGCGCCGAAGTGGCGACTATCACGTAGTCAAGCTTAACGTTATAGGAGAGCCTCATATCCATGAGAGGGCTAGCCCACAGCCATTAATTACCAGACGAACTGTACACTCCGCTGAAGTGGGGCCGAGCATACGATGGGCCGGCTGAAACGGCATACCCGATTCCACAAGAATATACATTTAAAGACGCGCATAAAACCCTAGAGGACATTAACGTCAAGACGCTGACTAAAGCGTTTCTCGCAATGAGGAAAACGAAGAAGCAAAAATCCACATTGAGGTGGGAAAGAAGACTGCCGGACCTCTCCGGAAAAGGGAAACAAATATCTCAGCTATACAAGTATAACTTTCTAACGCCAAGGGACTCGTATATGCACTTCAAACGCGTCCTGCATAGGAGAATAGCCACGGCGAACCGGTTCGCTGACGATCCGACGTGCCGCTTTTGCGGTATAGCCCCCGAGAGCTCCACCCATATAGCCTCGTGCATTGCGACGGAGCCCATATTCGAATTCATAGAAGGGCTTCTGGGGATAAATCTTCGACCGGGCTCTGAGGTAGCCCAACGCCTCTTCTGTTACCAGGTAGACTGACCGCATCCCTCCTCGGGGTACCTAGCTATCCTGGCGTGGAGATATATCCTCACGGACTTTTACAATATTCAGTACGGCAACGCGGACGGCAGGTCCGTTAGGCTAATCTTAAAAACTATCCTTACGAGATACGAGATACCACCTATTAGTAACGGCGAAGGTCGGCTTCTTTCAAAGGCTAAAAAAACAACGCGAGAACATGGGGCTACACGCCCCGAGCAACAAGCATATTCGGAAAATGATAAGCCCCCTGTACACTATAGACAAGGATTTCAACCTAGGAAACGTCAACAGACCTCTTGCAGGCGGCGAGAGGCCTGGATATACGGAACATCACCTAGGTTAGCTAAATTTCTGAATAGGAACCACAGCGGGAACCAATAAGGACCTTACGTTATACAAGTGAGGGAAACCCGAGTCGAAACCAGACCAAGGGACGAGCCACAGTCTCCCGCCCCCTTCTCTCCAACTCCCGGCCGAAGCAGCGCGCGCGGCCTCCCTGGAACCAGCTTCTCCGCTACAGAGGGAACTGGGGAAGGGGGAGGGGGTTGCTAGGGGTAAAGGTTGGGTAGTAGGGAGGTACATAAGCACACTGCCGCAAGCCGCACGTGTAGCGGGGATTTTTAAGAAGATTTTTTAATATTCAGTTGTTTTATTACTACTACTATCATATACACACGGTAAAGCCTAAGTGGCGAACTTCGATACCCAGGTACTGGCTTCAGACTTTGGCCGCACCAAAATCGTTCCACAGAGCAATCAAAAACTTAGTCGAAAGAATTCTATAGCCCGCGCCCAGAGTCGCACTCCTTCGCCCGCACCAGCCAGCTATCGTACTGATAGCACCCTCCACTTGCGCCCTGCGCCACTGCACGAGCCATCCACTACCCAATTGCCAACTCCAGCTGCTGCCGTTGCAGCAGCCCCTCCAACCGCGCCCATCGCGGCCCCACAGCCCACAGATCCAGGAAGACGGCACTCTAGCAAGGGCCGGGCCACCCTGCCCTCCACAATGATGGAGGGTGGACCGCCTGAATGAATGAACCCTTCCACTTCTTGGCGAGCTCGAGCTGGAGCAGCCATGAACATCAACGGCACCAAGAGGGGCGCCTTGCGCCTTGCTTGAATTTTGCTCGGTACTCGCCCAAGCCCAAGTCAAGAAGGGCCGAATCCTTCTGCAAGCTACAAGGGCTACACGCATACACAGACGGCTCGCACACCCGAGCGCACGCGCATGACCGCCAATGAGATGGGTTGGCACGTGGTGCAAGTGCCGGCCAACCCAAGCGCCCCGGCAAGCGGAGCAGATAGTATGAGCATTGTGAAACATCGTGGCATTTACATCCTCGTTCGCCCACCTGCCACTCGGTTGCTCTTGGGAGTGAGCCCACGTCTCCATCTCCGCGCTAGCGGCACCTGCGTTTGGCCGCGCTGCCTTACTCTATGAGGGCAAGCAGGCCTGGAAGCTTGCGGCCAGGCAAATCGGTACTTCTAGGCCTGCTGACACGTGTTGAGAAGAGGTAGGCGAGGCGAAAGGTTCTCTCCACGTCAACAACGGCTGAGTCGGGGATGAAAGTGCACCGGTAGACTCGCGCGCTCGCTAGCCGCCGAGGGAGGCGGCCGGCCCCATGGACAGGAAAGAGTGGCGAGGGAGGGGACTGCGATGCTTGCTTGGTTGTGGTCAGTCGTGTTGAGAGGGTGCTCCTTGCCTTAACTAGCACGCGACACACGACGTTCCCTATGTGGCGAGGCGGCTAGTTGCCACGTCGTCGCAATTTGCGCCTCATCTCATCTCGCCTGATCGGCGAGCTTTCTTCGTTGGCTTGGGCAATGGAGATGCGATCGCAAGAGGCGAATTCCGTCGCCCAGCTGCCGCAGCCCTCGCATGATGAGGTGGCGGCCGCAGCCGAGTACATGCCGGCCACCAGCCAAGTGAAGCGTCGCTGAGCAAATCGGTCAAGTGGTGAGGTCGCATCACGTATCAGAACAGGGTGGAGCCTTGCCGTCCAGAGCTCGATTCCTCTCCCATCAGCTTCCTCAGCCAGTTCCCATCCCATCCATAGGTTGGTTGCACTGACCTCGCGCTCTTGGAGCCATTGCCGCATGGAAACGCCACAAAACACAAGATCGTCGAGAGAGGACGCACGCTTGAAGGAGTCCGAGCTTCCATAGGTGAGAACAGCATAGCCGCAATGCCTTTCACCGGAGATGAGCTCACGGCCGTCCAGAGAAATGCCGAGGGGCAAGGCCCATCGGCTCAGTCCGTGCAGACCATGCAGCCCAACGACGAGAGAAGGCGCGGAGAGAGCCGACGACTTGCTTACGTCACTTTCGGACGCGAATCGAATGTGTGCCCCGTCGCACATTTCAGCATACACCCGTGCGCGGCGCGTTTCCGGAATCTCCCATCGGCAGCCGCGGCAATTCAGCTCAATCAACATGTCTGAGGCGGACAACGCGAGGACCGGCAATGAGAGGGGGCAATGTAGTGCGCTCGTCGCGAGCTCTCGACGCACCTTGTCTACTTAAGTCGGCGATCGGTTGGCCAACCATGGATGAGGACATGCTGGCGTAAAAGGGCTTCAACTGAAGGTGATCGACGGCGGCGACGGCGTTTGCATATTCACTCAACGACCCAAAGTGGAGGAAATGGGCGTTATGCAGGAGGGCAGCGCGAAACTCCAGATGGGAAGTTGCGGCGTGTAGGGAGCCGAGCATTGAGGGAGTGAGCCTACACCGATACACATGATAGGAGAGTGGGCGGCGAGCTGACCCGCTTAACAAGCACAATGGAGATCGCTGAATGCGCCGGAAGGCCATCGGATTGAGGAGCGTTGATAGGCGAGATGGGCTGGAAGAGAAATGTGGGATCCAAGCGCGCGCACGCCTTCTACGACGCATAAACGCCCGGCGGGGACACTACCACCTCTACACTCGCAGTTGCAGATGCTCACTTGGATCCTCCTCGTAGCATTCTTTCCGTGTACGCATTCTTGTCAAGGTGCGGCAGTGGAGAACTCGCGATCTCAAGGTAAAAGTCCAAGTAGAGGCGTGCGCGGCGCAACAGGCTCATGATGGGAAGAGGGGTCCAGGACGGCTCGGATGCGCTCGAGATTGCGTGAGGGTTTCGAGCTCCCCATGCCATTGCGCCGCCAAGGGCCACACCAAGGACGGAAGCAGCCACCACGCCTCTGCTGGAGGAGCATCCCCCCCGCGCGCTATTCATCACAGCGGCACCAATTACACCTCCTGCAACGCATCCAGCCGTAATGTTGAGCATCCAACTTTGCCGCCGACGCCATGGTCCCACATGCGAGATGTCGCCGCACAAGGCGTCGGCCCATCCGTTGGTGGCCCACCCGAGGAGTGCACAGACCTGCTGGCTGCTCATGGAGAAGATGCCTGTGTCGACGGCGCATCGCTCCTCCGACGAGCTCGTTTGCCGAAATGCCGCGTGCTCTCTGAGCACGGACATCGGCGCCTTTTGGAAGAAGTCGCTGACAGGTATGGTGACTCCGTCGGTCGGCACGCAAGTGGAGCACCCAAAGACGCCGTGGCGGGACCCCTGCTCCAGCGAAGTCTGTACACCGAATCCGCACAGATCCCCTCGTGCAAACCCGGTCGGCAGGGCGCGAGCGGAGTCGAAATGCACGATCACATCTCCGGAGCACACGATAGTCTCGCCGTCTTTCCACGGGTAGGAGGTGTACAGAGTGAGGAGCACGTCAAGCACAGTCGGCGGCTGGTCAGAACCGTGGCTCAGTGAGAGTGGAGCGAAGAGCTTCCCTTCGGGGACATAGCAAGGTAAACGCCGTGACTCGCCCCCCGCATGCACCACAAGAGTGCGCTTCTTGCTGAAGAACTCGGCTGCTTCCGCCTTCCCCACCCGCCGAGCGCCAGTTGCCTCTTGAAGCAGCAGCTCAGAGAGCGCGAGGAGCGTGCCGCCGCCCGAACCGACGCGGCCGTTCTCTGGGTCGGAGAAGAAGCGCCACTCGATAGTCCGTGGGTACACACCTGCCGCGAGCCGCGCCTCCACCAGCTCTTCGTAGCGGGCCGCCTGAGACTCGCTTGAGGCAGTGAGAACCACGAAGTCCATCGCAGCCGCCGGCACGGCGACCCTCTCTAGAGAATGTCCGGTAGAGTGCTCCTAAACTTAGAAACCGAGGTAAACGAAAGGTCGTAAGAAACATGACCGGCTCTCGCTCTCGCTCTCGCTCTTGTTTCGCTGATGACGCGAGGGTGTTCGCCGATGCGAGCGCGCCAGAGCCAGAGCGCTCTCCGATTGAAGAGCAGGCTATCAATGGATGCATCGCGGGCGCCACGCCCCATACGTGCCCGCTCCGCCCCAGGTTGCGACACGCCGCGCTCAGGCTCAGGCCTTGCTGACCCAGACCAGGCGACGGTTGTCCCACACATGAGAGCCCGCTACATGCTACATGCTACATGCTACATGTGAAACACGTCAGGAACCGTGTATTTGGATTTTTTCCGGACAGCAAAAATGCACGCTTCTTGCTGTTAGTTTTGTTCGGCAATAGGCCGGGGCTGCGGCGCTGTGGCCACACACAAACACACAATGGCCCCTAACAAAAATTTGCTAAATGATTCATGATTCAGGCTCAACTAAGTTTATACTTGGTTCGCCTATGGGGGGGCACGAGCCTCCTCCTCTCTCCACTCCTCCCCTGCCGTGGGGGAGGAACCACCCATCCTCCTAGCATGCCTGATGGCTTGCCAGGAGGCCACTGCCCTACTGACCCACTCTCCCACTGATAGGCACGCCTGGATCGCTCGTCCTGGCCCCTCGTGGCCAGCCCATCGCTCCAACCCCCCCTCCCCCCCTGGTCGACAGGCAGACAGGTGCAGATTGGGGGCCCCAGAGGCTCAGGAGCGCCAGCGAGGGAGAGGCAGGGGAGGCCAGGAGGCCAGGGCCCAGCCCCAGCCTCCTCTGCCCCCTGAGCTGGCCTCCAGGAGCCTCCAGGGGTCGCCAGGGGCAGCTGCAGGCCTGCCGCAGGCGCGCCATCGCGCGTGCCGCAGGAGAGGAGAGAAAGAGCGCGGAGAAGGGGGTGGGCGGAGCGAGAGCTCCGCTCACCGAAAAATAGGTAAGTCCCGCACCTGTTTACAGGATAAATAAGTCGGTAAGTCGGGGCTGAGGCCGCCGCCCACTCGGAGACACAGGAGGAAGGGGGGGAATGATCACCGGGGGGAGGCGCGGGCCACCGGACCATATCTAAGCCCTTCACCCCTATCCCCCTAGTAGTGCACGGGGGGAGCCGCCTTATGGCGGGGGGAGAAGGGCCGGGGGAGTGGGGGTGTAGAAAGTTTCCTGCCGGCACTATTTCACGATGCGCGCGGGCGGCGGCGGCGATTGGCGTGGCTGCTCGGGTGGCATATTCGGAGATGGCGCCTGGTGGGGCATTCTATTCCAGTGGAAGACCGAGAACGCGCTGGCAGCGCGCCCGGTAGCGGTCGAAAGTTGGGCACTCGGCCCGTTCGGCCGGGTGACGCTCGCGTAGTCGTCGGCGCCACACACGGCCGACTATTTCGCGATGCGCGCGGGAGGCGGCGGCGATTGGCGTGGCTGCTAGGGCGGCATATTCGGATATGATGCCTGGTATGGGATTCTATCGTAGTGGATGACCGAGGAAGCGCCGGCAGCGCGCTCGGTAGAGGTGGGAAGTTGGGTGTTCGAATGCATCTCTGTACGTTAACGTTTAGGCGTTTTTTGCGCCAACGACGATATTCGACAAGATGTGCGAGGCTGGAGAGGGCAATTGGCTCGGCCACTAGGGCAGCATATCTTGATTTAACGTTTTCTGCTGTCCTAGTTGAAACGGATGAAAGAAAAGACCATGCCGTCCGCCCGGTCGCGGTGCCAAATTAGCCGCTCTAGCCCTCGGTGACTAGTGGCTAGTGGTTCACGTTAGCGTCTTGAGTTTTGTGATACTTTCGTACCCATTGAAGTGCAAAAGTATGAGTGTGACTTATGGTCCAGTGCGCAAAGAACCACCCCTTGTAGACCCAGTGAGTTGGCGTCAAAAATTTCCTCGTCATTCCATGTTTGTGCCTCGCATGAAGGGCCTCACTAAAATATACCGGAGGGGGCCCGACTGTATTTCGCGCACCGTCTTCGAAGGCCTGAAATTCGGCATTTTTCGAAAATTTCGCCGGAGAACCCCCCATTTTTTTTCTGATCCATCCTACCGGAAACTATAGGGAGCTTATTTAGTCCTTCATTTACCCATAATTGCTGGTGCCCTCCGCACCCCTATAGTGAGTGACCGGGCTATTATTATAACTAATGTAGCTAGGTGAGAAGATGTGGCGTCTAGCTTGTGCCGCTACTGCCATGACGAGAGGCAACATCAAAGAGCACACGGTGAGCTACGGTAGCAGTAACGCACATGGCATTAGCGAGTGTTGCTGCGGCGTCTAGCTTGTCACATGGCGGTACATTAACCTAATCAATAGGCATCTATAGCTGAAAATCATCACAGTAATCGTTCAATTAAGCCGCAGTATCCTATGGGATCGAAAGACAAGACCACTCAGCTTTCTTCGTGGACGCCGTAACACACCTTTTGCTCCATTACGCATTTTGACGTCAATGCGAGGGTTGTACACATAGCACAGAGAAGCCGGACTACATGATGAGCGGTCCTAGCAGTAGGTGATGTCGGACAGCATGAAAATGGCAATTGAAGCTTCACTCTAGGCACCGGGTGGTGCCATCTCCGTCTCAGCCGCGATTGGACCGTCCGTACCTCTTGGCCCATACTCCATGTATGCCTGCGCCGGCTTGCGCACCATCTTTTTTCGATACCTATTTTTACCACACGGGCTTTGGTTAGGCTGTTGCAAGTCCACGAGCCCTCGAGCAGCAGTCGTTCGATGGGGGGCGTCAAGTGCTTCAAAGAAATATCAGGGAAAATGAGCACATGCCACACATTTATTGGGAAGCGTGGTACACTCTCACCTGCGTAGACAGCAACCAATGCAGCAAAATAGCAATGTGAAGAAGATGCCCGCGCCAATTCCCGCTTTGTAGCCCATGGTGGTGGCGTCAGCTCGCAGCAAGGTCGCGATCCGATCGTACATTGAGGTAGTGCCCTGGCCGTGCACGTTCTCATAATGTGCCGAGAGCGACGAGTCGACGGTGCGGCTAAGCACGAAAAGGTCGCCGCAATCTCCCTATGAAGCGGTGTGAGGGGCGGTTGCGGGGGTGGATTGTGAAAGCAGAGGCTGAGGCGCATACGCATGGAGAATGTGAGGGGTCGATGACGCTGCAATTTTCAGCCGTCGCCAGATGGGACTGCCCAAGAACCACCCTTGAGTAGCTCTCACCACATGTAGCTTGTGTGGCATGATGAGAGTCGGGGTTGGGTTGCAGCTAAGAGGAGCCCGGCGTAAAGGGGGGGGGATGGATGCTGCACGTGGCTTAAATATGCGCAGCCCCGACCCCAAGCTCGACAAGGGGAATGCACTGGCCGGGTTTAATAAGCTGGCACAAATATACGGCGAGAGCACAAAATACGCAATGACCGTGGTCAAGCTTGCGTATGCAGTATGGGCGCATCGCCATCAAGGGGGGAGAGGGGGTGCGGCAAGAGAGCTGCGCTAGCAATGCGAAGCTACCCGGAGCTGTAGCAAATCGATGTAATGTGCGCAGCCCCGACCCCAGGCTCAGTAAAGGGGTGCACTGGCCGGGTTTAATAAGCTGGCGAGATTGTGCGGCGACCGCACGAGCCGAGCGAATGGTTATGAGCGGACCATCGCAGGCATTCAGGGCACATCGCCAAATGGAGGATGGCCAAGAGCAAAGGAGCAACGGAGTGCGGGCATTCTTGGCAGTATGCAGAGATCGCCATGGTGCTCTGAAATTATTGCGCACCTTGTCCCATAGGCACATGGTCGTGTTGCATTTCAAATCGCAAACCCCGTCGGGTTCTTCCGGGCAATACGCAGGGCAAGGGTCCGGGGGTGGCGCGCGCGGTGGCGCGGGCGGCTCGGGCGACGGCGGCGGCGGCGGCGGCGGCGGCGACGGATACTGCCTCGGCGGTGGCGGCGGTGGCTTCGGGCACGGGTTCTCCGCAGGTGGCCCAACGTCACATGGCTCCCAACGCTCTTCGGAGTCCATCGGATAGCACCAAGGCGCCTTCTCCTCGCCCATAGGGTTGCGGCAGAAATTGTGGCCTCCAAGACCAGAGTTCGGATAGTGGTCGTGCGTGAACGTGTGAGTTTTGGGCCACTGATCAGACCACTTTTGACACGTGTGCCCTGTCTTGGTATGAGAAATGGTGCCGCGGTAGTCGGAACCATCGGCTTGGGTGTAGCATTCACCCGCATCGTGGAAGCAATCGTTGCCATCAAAATTGCATGCAGCCGTGTTGCACTCAGGGTCACATTCGCCATCATTGATGTACCTGCAGAGGCGAGTCAATGGCGACAGCTTTCTGTCAGCCTGCGGGCAAGGGAGTTTCCTCTTCCATCGCCGATTGTCCCGACCAGCAAGGGCAAGTGGTCAAGGCCATTCCAACCGTGGGACAATTGATCATTGTATTGAATATGTGCACATCGTTTGCGTCTACTTGAGCAGTGCATGCACTACAGCATGTGAAGGTCTGCCGCGCGGCGAGCGCACTTCTCTCTGCAACCATCGGCACAACCGGGTCCTCCGCAATCTCCGCCATCCCATCCGCACGCAACAGAAAAGCATGCCTCGTCGCAATAGCCATCATTGATCCAAGAGGCCTTGCAGTCGACGTGGCATCCACCCCCACCGCCTGGGAGGCAGTCGCCTCGGTCGTTGTGGCACGAGGTCGTGTTGCATCCAAGCTGAAGTGAAGGCCGAACCGGTAGGGGACGGGGTCAGCTGTTGGACAGAGAGGATCCAGCGGCGCTGACATCGGGCAGCGGCCACATGCAAGTTCTCGCTGCCAGCCAAAACTCGTTCCCGCCAAAAATCTCCATCTCACCTGGCACTGTCCGTCTCCAAGCTCTGTCCATCCACACCCTTCAGCGCATCTTACAGGACCGTTGGTAGTGTCGAAGACGGCAATCTCGTAGTAGGAGGACTCGTATGCCATGACCTGGAACCCCACAGAAGGTGAAATGGTGCGGTGGGACAACGCGAGGGAGGACGAGTGCGGCACCAACCTCGGAGCTGCACCACGTTGCATGTGCAAGAGGCCCAATCGCTTTCTCAGCCCTCCTAAGCCGCACTGTCTTCTGGTCGAACTCACCGCAATGTACAGCGTGCAGTTGGCATCACGCCCTGCAGAGCCGCAGAAACCGTACTGAGAGCGGGAGAGCGAGAACGTATCGACGGCGATCGCGTCGGCGACGTAATCATAATTGTGTCCGGTCGGATACCTGCCATTCATGGGGCAAGTCTGCATGAGGATTGGGATGAGGATGCGCCACGTCTTGTTGGCGCCTGCCCTGATGCTCACTCGATGTCGAAGGACAGGTACATATCCGGATCGCCATCCTCGGGAAGGAGGACAACCTCGACGGATTCCACTGATGGTGGAATTGGCACTTGATAGAAGTGGTAGGAGGCCTCATACACGAAGAACTCATCTGACCACTCATCTGCAAGGGCGGCGATGACGCAGGGGCTTGTTCGGCCTCGCCCTTGCCGAGGCGCACCACACGACTGGACCTTGCCGAGGCGTACCACACTGCCTTGATCACTTCTCGTTGGCACCGCGCGCCCACTACCATACTTAAGAGCCCTCTGTGCTTTTGTAGCAACGTGGCACTCACCCATCTTGAGTGTGGCCATTGGCTGCTTCTTCGGCAGGTACGAGTCGTCGCACTCGACCGCCGTGGGAGGAGCCACATCGCAATACTCCCAGGCAGGGGCAGTGAGTGAGTCCACGTAGCACCACGGCCCCGTCTTCTCCTCGTCGGGCGCAGGGTTGCGGCAGAAGTTGTGGCCTCCAAGCCCGGAGTGCGGATATGCAAAGATGTTGTACTTGTGCATGTTGGGGAACTGCGAGCTCCAGTATTGGCACGGGCGACCGCTAGCGGTCTGGTTGATCGTGCCTCTGTAGTCCACCCCCGTGCTCGAGTTGTAGCACTCGGATGCGCCGTGGAAGCAGTCCTTCCCGTCGAACTGGCGCTCAGCGGTGTTACAGAGGAAGTCGCACACGCCGTCGTCAACCCATGCCCAGTCGCACGATGCCCAGAAGGGGGCGGGGGCCTCGTATGAGCGGGTGTATGATATCTCGTCATCCCACTCCTGTTGTGCCCGCACCGCGCCCCACCACGCCGCGTGGAGGAGGAGGCCTCCGAGCGCCACGCCGGCGCGCATCGTTTGGGGGGGGGGGGAGCACGCAGGGGAGCAGTAAAGAGGAGGGACAAGATAGTTAGACTTGGAGTCGTGTATGGAAGAGAAGCGGGGGGCGGGTGGGGGGGAAGGCGGAGAGGGGGGGCGCGGTGGGTGGGGGGGGCGGCATCATCACCGGGGGAGGGAAGCGCGGCGAGGGGAGGAGGAGGTGCGCGGGAGAGAGAAGAGAGCGAGCGCCGCGGCGGGGCCGCACAGGCCGCGGCGTCAATCTATCTACCACTATAACGAGAGTCTAGAGGTACTAGAGTAGAGTAGTAGTGTGTAGTGAAGTCACTGACTGCTGCCGGCTTTTTATAGCTCCATGCTGCCGGAGCGCCGAAATCGGCCCCTCAGTTTCTTCACTTGTTCTCCTCCTAGCTTCATCAGCGGGACACCGGCGGATGGCCGATGGCAGGGGTATGCTGAGTCACACTGTCACACTGTAGCTTTGATTAGCTAGAGCAAGGGCGGTCTAACACTATTTTAACTTCTAAGGGTGTAAAAAGTCAGGATTGACTGAGGGATACACCAAAGTAAAGTGGTAGACACCCCGGAAAACACCTATCTAGCACACATTCGGTGCCCTTTGGGCCCCAAACCCCCCCTCCTGGGAGCCCCCACAACGAAACGTGAAGCGTAACCCAAAAGCAAATACACCATCTCGGAGAGCCCGAATTGAAAACGACGCCGGGCGCGCTGCGAGCCCGTTCTTGGTCATCAGCCCAGTGTCCGGCCCGCGCCAAGCCCCATGTATCCAGGAACTGCCCAGCCAACCAGCCAGCCAGCAACGCCAATCGCGCGCGACGCGCCCCCGACCCGCGTCGAAATCGGCCGTCGCGGGCATCGTCGCACCATACCAAGTTTGCAACTTGGGCGATTGCTGCACGGATTGCCCTTATTTGTCTCAGCCCCAACTCTGCCGCGTCTGAGCGTGTGTACTCTTTGCTGCAGTGCATGTTTGGTGTTGATCGTGCTAATTTGTTGGCTGATCAGATGGAGGCGTCGGTGCGATGGTGCGATGGTGATGTTGCGATACAATCGCAATACGCGCAAGGGCGCGTGTGCGTAAGAAGTATGTCGTATGTCGTATGGTGATTGTGAGCACGCCACACGCCACGCACTATACTAAATGAATGCATATGACATACATCATTCATAGAGGATAGGGGTGTGTGGGGCCACAAACAAAGTATATACCACCCCATACTAGGGACACGCCAGGATGCCCAAGATTTCGGATTTTTTTTTCGAAATTTTGGCCTCCCCATCCTCGAGTGGTACGGGGCCCCAGACAATGCGTGGTTCTCAGGTACTCAGGTAAGGTGTCTAGGGTGTCTAGCAATAAATGGCAAGTGAAGTACGACGTCGATGGAACAGTCTCCGACATCGAGGATATCAACCATGGCGTGACTCAATACTGTGAGTGCGATGTGCCCCCGCGGCTAGGAGTAGTAGCTGGAGTCTTCAGATTATTTTTCAACGTGAAAATAATGAAAGAACGCATGGAGAGGTGTCTCAGCTTCGTATTGCCATTGGCTTCACCGCCGCTAGGACCGGGAGGGGAGGGGAATGACTCCTCGACCAAAAAGCAACGCGCCTTTTCCTTTGCAATTCGAGTCATGTTTTTGGCATAAGAGCTCTTTCCACTGTGGGCCATGGTGCAAATGCGTCGGAGTGAAGAGCCGATTTCGGCGCTTCGCCCCGACAGTTATTAGTTAAACCGTTGAATTGCATCATTCATTGGCGCGGCACCACTCTAGGTGTTGGCCCGTTCCGATGAAGATGGTGTACGGCTCAAAGCCGTGTTCTTCCTGCGCCACGCGATGAGATCACGCCCCCCTAAGCCATGGCTTGCCGAGCTACGCAGATCTTAAGTAATTTTGCAATGCCAGGATTGGACGAATAGTGCTCGGCGGCGTAGCTTGGGATAGACCGCTCCCACAAATAGACCGCATTGCTTGATTCTCTCAGCGTCCCTTCTGGCATATCTTTGCTTACGACTCCAATGGCGCCTCGACTCCCAACCACCCCTTCGCCCTCTCTAGCTGCAGCAACGTCTGTGGCAAGCTCTGAGGGTCTCTTAACGTGGCGCATCGGTAGCAGAAGCCGTTCAACGCCCGAATCGTAGATGGGAAAGAATCCCTGGGAAAGCAGGATGCGAGAAGACGTCAGAGGTGAGCTTCACCTTCTCATCACCCAGTGGAGTGTGATGAAATCTCACCTGCTCAAGCATCCACTCCATTGGCGCTGTTGCTGGGTGCACCGCCTCATCAAATGATGCCAGACGTTCCAGCAATGTTGCCGGCAATGCAGCTCGCATTGGTATTTGTTTGTCTACAGTTTCCATCCCCACAACGCGCCCGCCCTCATTGGCAGAGCCAAAACCTCTCCGCTGTCTATGCCATCCGCTAGTGTCCGCCACGTCATCACCCATCGAATGCATGTGCATGCCTCCTTCACGGGTCGGAGCATATGTCGGTGATGGAGCGATCTCGCCGTGATAGTCAAAGGCGACTAACCCAGCACCCACCAGGTGACGCCGGATCCCATCCCTTCCAATGGCCATGGGAAGCGGCGGCATGATTTGCACACTTTCAAAACCTACGTCAAGACAATGTAGTGCAAAGAGTGAAAGGCGATGAGAATATAGTCGGTGCTGACCAAAACACGCAATGCAGCCTCGACTGACTGCACGCAGTAGTACGTGCTGACTGCACACGCTGCAGCCCAATCTGATGGCGACTGTGCGTGAAGGGGAAGCTTGGCATACCCATTGCACGCCAGCCTAATGCAGTCCCCCAGTCGCGATCAACGATTGTCACAATGTCATCTGCATCATGAGCACGCACAAACGCTCTAATAAGGCGTGAGATACCACCTACGACGGCGCCATCTTTCGCACAGCAGGTTCGCAGCAATTCGTGCGAGGCATGCCGAGTGCCTGCCCGTGTGACCCATCTGCGTGCTGAGAAGGTGGCAACTGCAACAAGCTCGTCGGAGCGAGAAAACAGCCCGTAGGCGTACTTGGCTTTCGTTGACCCCCATAGGTGATTCGCGTCCAGGAACGGCATGTACTCTGCCGCAACAATACGGCGGACAGTGGTGCTCCTGGCAAAGAGGCGGGAGCGCACGCATCCGCAGCGTGCTAGCAGCCGGGCGCGCACGATGTCGCCGCGCGAGCGCCACACATCCTCGTGGAGATGGACAAGCGTCGTCGGCGGGTGGCGCTCAGCACATGCGTCGGTCAGCCAAGCATTACACCCAGGAGGTTGCACATCCGCTGGGCTGCACGGTGAGGCGAGTAGGTGCAGAGCGAGGTTGGCCGAGCCTCTTCCTCCTCCTCCTCCACCTCCGCCCTGAATGGCGAGCACCGGACCCCACGCGCCTTCCAGCTGGAGCCGCCGCCATTCGAGGCCGGCCGAGTCGAGCCAGTCAGTCACCACGGTGACATAAGCTGATGGAGCACCTGTGGTGCACACCACCACCGCCGCCGCCAGCCGCATGCCAACGCGGGAGGTCGGCAGCGCCCCCGCCGTCGGCCGCATCGCGCTCGCAGTCGATCGACGAGGAGACCTGGAATGGCGTACTTTAGTCTAGGGATACATTCTCAACATAGAGTGGAGTACCAGAAAACTTTTCCTTTTGGGGTGATCGCGTTGTCCGATGAGCGAGCGAGCGATCGTAGATCGTTGAGGATAACAGTGTTGTCAAGTAGAAACTTCATCATAGCCCCCTAGTCACACACACGCCAACCGCGCTCACCCTCATCGCGGGGTGGGGGTGTTTAACCTGAGTTGTTTTGTAGGGGTTACTATTCCCGAGGGGTGACGTCATCGGCATTGTTGCACCGTCATTGGCTTGTCGCGCTAGCTAGCCTTCAATGGTTACTCTGATCTACATTGCTCTACTCACAGTCACTGAGCCCAAGATGCGTTGGGCTAAACATGGTACCCCCGCCGAGAGGAGTTCGTCCCTCCTCTGCGCGCGACTGAGCGCGCGTTCCCCGGATTTCTTCACCCAACACAAGGTTGGACTAAACACAGACACCGAACAACTTTTCAAGCAAAGTGAGTTGTTCAAACCCCCGAACCCGCTCAAGGGAGCAGGTGTTGGATCCCACGCTTCTCAATTGGGCCAACGAGCACTGTCGTCACCCACGCGCAGCCGGCGCGTCGAATTCTCGCCACAGCTGAAGCTCATCACCACCCAAAAACATTCTCTGGTTGACGGTGAACAGCTTCAACTTTCCCAGTGGAATCTATATCACTTTTACGACGGCGTAGAGGTCGAAACGGCCATGGCTCGCTGGTTCGCAGGCGAGTCACTCACCTCCGAAGGGTGGTGGATCGAATCTCACCGCTGCTCCGCCGCTCACCCTCAAGCAAATCTGTTTTTGCTTCAACTTCCAATGCCAATGCTTTTTGAATCCTGGACAAATTCGATGAGCTCATATGCCTCACATTTCGCACACTTTCTCGACCCCGATCTCAAAGCGGGACCGATCCGCAAACCGCCTGCTCCATCGCCACATCTAGCACCGAACCTCGCGGCGAATCATCTTCAACAACAAGAATTTGCATTCATGATGGGAGAATCCAACTTGGATGACTATGACTCCCGCAAGTACCGTTGCCGTCCTTTTGATGGCACTCCCGGCCGACCATTTGAACTCTTCTGTCGCGATTTCGGCAATGCATTTTCGCGAGATTACATTGGTGATGCCGACCTCACCACATGCATGTTAGGCCTTGATGTTGGGGGCTACCTTGAACAAGATCCCAACACTGACCGAGCAATATTCGGAGGCCTACCAATGTTCCAATTTCACAACGCTGATGGGTCCGTCAGAACAGCCGCGAGGCAACAACTTAATGACCACATCAAGAGAAAGAGAATTTTGTTCTCGTATCTTATGGAACACATCTCTAACTCAAACATACGCGAGATGCTAACGTCTCAAGCTCCTCACGATGGCGCCAAAGCGTATAAGATCCTCTATCAGCAATGTCACCAAGATGTAGATGATCTCACCCTGATGGAGCATGATACTGAATGGGACTCCGTCTCTCTCCTCACGATCGGCATCAATGAACACTCAATCACAAACCTCATCGCTCACCTTCATAGTCTCAATGCAAAAAGGCCGTCCAACAAACAAAAGACGAACGATCAACTTGTTATCAAAGTTCTCTCGTGTATCACGTCAGACATATCTGAGTCACTAGCTCACAAATGTCAAGAAGAGATAGCCGCACCTCCTTCCCAACGTAAATATTGGACCCACAACGAAAGGGATGCTATCAAACTTAAAGCTGATCTACAACCACTATGGAAGATCAAATTCAACCAAGGGGCTATATCGATCCCGAAGGAGGGAGGTAGGCGTGCGACAGGTGGTGGTGTCCGCCCCGACGCTTCATACTCGAAAGACACAGCGCTAGCGGCAAAAACGGACCCACCGCCTCACACTAATCAACCACCAAGGGCCATCCTAACATCTGGTCAAGCATTAAAAGCGGCTAGATGCTTTCGCTGTCAAGGTTCTGGGCATCAAGCGAGCGTGTGTCCCACCCCGGCCGATCATTCTGTCACCATCCACGATTGGATAGCCGCCCTTCAGTCCCATACGGCCGCCCGAGCCAAAGGGGGTCGAGGAAAGGGCAAAGGTGGCCACTCACAGCACGGCGCGAAGCAAGGTCGAGGCCGGAACAACTCCGCATACATGTTATCGGATAGTGCTGAAGCAGACAACTCCGACAATACCAACGCCAACACGCCGGCCGACGCTGTCCACTTTGCCGCGGGAGATGAGTGGCGCGACATCATTGACGACACCGCTTTTGTTATGACAAGCGCGAATCAATATCCACCCGGTATTGAACCCTCTACATTCCCCTTAAGTGCCTACATATGCCGCATTTGGGCTATCTTCTGGCGAATGCGACTTCTACTTCGACCACGGCCTCAACAACCCAGCGTGTCGAACTCAGACACCGCGCTACTCTCACAATCATCCACATCGCGGCCGCTCTCCTTCATAGTCGATTGTGGAGCCACAAAACATTGTATTTCCGACGAGACCGAGTTAGATCGCATCACCGATGACAACCCGGGCACCTTCATAATCATCGGCGACGGCCGACGCGTGCCGATCTCCAAGATTGGCGACATGACCATCGTTGTTGACGCTCGCCTTCGTCTTGCAAACGGCTCCCACGTCCAGCGGCGCGTCCCTGTTCGCCTCACCGGTGTGAGGGTTGTCCCTGGTTTGGCGGCTAGGCTTTTTAGCTGCCGAGCCGGCTATGAGAACGATAAGATCTCCACCTTTCTCAACAAAGAATGCTATCTCCAATTACCTGGGGGAGAGCTAGCTCCTATGGCCGCATCGGGTCATCACTACACTCTCGATTTCGACACGGCTTTGACCGCCTCAGACGACGTTGATAATGAGCCCTCTCCATACCTGTGGCACGCTAGGCTCGCCCATTTTAATGTGCACCGCATCCGTGCAGCGATGGTCTCACGAAATATTTCCAACGCCCATGCTTCGCCTCACACATTGAACTGTAAAGCATGCCTCGAAAATCAACGTCGCTCGCCGCACAAGAGGATCCCGCCAAACATTGAAAAATACCGACACTTTGGCGAGAAGGTCGTGTCCGATACTTGCGGCCCTTTCCCTCCTTCACCATCCGGTCTCCGCTTTGCGATCATCTTCATTGATATGTACTCGAGACTCGCCGCAGTCTACTTTCTGAAGCAAAAATCTTCCGCGGATGTCCTCCTTGCGGCTCAAACGTATGTCGGAGACTATGCGTATCTTCTTACAAATACGTCCATAACAGGTGTTGTTGACCAATGGCACACAGATAATGGCACGGAATTCACCGCATCGTCCATCGACGCTTTCTGCTCGGAACTTGGCATTCGGCGCTCCTTTTCAATTGCAGATTGCCCACAGACCAATGGAGTCGCCGAGAGAGGCTGGGGGGTTCTCCTCCGCAGCATGCGTATCATGTTGGCGCATGCAGGACACGATGTTTTCTTCACTACTCTATGGCCTTTTCTGATGTCTCAGGCGGTTGCAGTGTCGAACTCTCTCCCGTCCTACGCGTTCTCTCCTCCACAAGTTCCGTGGGAAAAAGCGGACCCCCAGCGCCCTCCCACCCCACTCTCTCGTTTTCGCGTAATGCTCTGCGACTGTTACGTTAATGTCGCGGATCCTCTTCCCAAGCTCGCTCCTCGGCGCGTCCCTGCAGTCCACCTCGGGTGGGACTCTCGCCGACGCGGTTTCTTTGTCTACATACCCTCTCTTCGCCGAATAACCACTGCTGTTGACGTTAACTTTCAGGAGTCTTCCTTCACGTCATTCTCTGGGGTTTCTCGCCGCTCTCCGTCTGCGCCTGCGGTGACCCCTCCTCTCGTCCGTCGTGCCTCCGATGGTGCTTCCCTCCCCACCCCATCCCGCCGTCTCTCGTCTCTCGAGCGCGCACCGCCGCCCGCGCAGCCGGCCTCGGCCATCCGCCCCGTACACCCCGGGCCTCTCGACGCTGCATCCGATTGTGCGACCGCCTCGGTCGTGGGGGAGTCCTCCACGCCTGCTGCTCCCTCCATGGTTGTTGCTCCTGAGATCGCACAGGCACTCATGGCAGCAACACCCACAGGGCCCATACCTGAGCCTAGGTCATTCAAGGAAGCTGTCAATGACCCTGTGTATGCAGAGAAATGGCGTGAGGCAATGCAGGAAGATGTTACCGGGAAGTACGAGACAAACAAGGCATGGAGACTTGTGAAAGCTGAAGAAATTCCTGCTGGGCGCAAACCGATGAAGGGAAAGTGGGTATACAAGGTAAAGTACAACCCAGACGGATCTGTCGAGCGCTTCAAGGCCAGGTGGGTTGCTTGCGGCTACAGCCAAGTGCCCGGTGTTGACTTCACGGAAATGTTCTGTGGGACACTGCGACATGAGAGCTCTAGGATCTTCCTAGCCCTGGCCAATGAAGCTGATGACGATCTTTTGGAAATAGACACAGTGAAGGCATTCTCGTCGGCTGATATGGATGGAAACCCACTCTACATTGTCCAA
The DNA here is from genome assembly GCA_018136815.1 of Isochrysis galbana. NCBI lineage: Eukaryota > Haptophyta > Isochrysidales > Isochrysidaceae > Isochrysis > Isochrysis galbana. The sequence continues at coordinate 843,382 of CM030931.1, forward strand.
CCAACTGGATTTGAAGACCCGAACTATGCCGCGTGTTTATTGCTTGCACCGCTCGAGGGCACGAAGCAAGCCGGCTACCAATATATGATCACAAACACGGCGACTCTCACTAAAATTGGCTTCCAACAATCCAGTGTTGAACCCAATTTCTTTAAGCGTCAATACGGAGCAGATGGTTCCACCATCTATCTAGCCTTGTATGTTGACAACATGTTGGTCAGATTTCCAAAGGGGCGCCGAGAATTAGTCGACGAATTCATCTCTCAATACTCCAAAAGGTTTAACGTAAGCATCATTGGAGAACCTTCTCGATTCCTTGGCTTTGAAATCACTCGTCACCGCTCAGCCCGCCAAATGACTCTGCGCCAAACAAATTATATTGAAGAGATAGCCACCACTTTTCTCAGCGAGCGCACGACCAAACCATTCAGCACTCCCATCTGTCAATCTCGAATTGAAGAATTTCACAAACTAACTGGGGCTAACTCGGACGTTGAAAGGTCCCGTATGCGATCTAAGTCCTACCTTCAACTCATGGGTTCGCTGCTTTGGGTAACCATCACTAGACCGGACATCTCATTTCACGTCTCCTTTTTATGCCAATTCATGCAGGACCCATCTCCTCAAAATTATGATGCGGCTCTCAGCATCGTCAGCTACCTTCATCATACCAGGCATCTTGGACTCACTTACGAAGGACTGAAAGGAGTCCTAGAAGTGTATGCAGACTCGTCTTGGGGCTCACTACCGAAACCCTTCGCCGGCTATACCATCAAGTATGGGGGAGCATCGATTTCATACCAAGCCAAGAAACTTAAACTAGTTGCTCAATCCTCTGCTGAAGCTGAAACTGCTGTATACGCTTTGGCAGCTCGGAATCTTCAATTTACTCTCCATTTGTTTGAATTCCTTGACAAGCCCCAGCAACTCCCTATTCGGATCTACACAGATAATTCAGCTACTCGTGACTCGATCAAGAACCCCGGAGTAACGGCTCGCACTCGTCACTATGTTCGTTGGTTATTATATGCTCGAGAACAATTCCTCCATCACATCTCTGTTCCACATTGGATATCTACCTCGATGATGACCGCTGATATCTTTACTAAATGTCTCGACAAAACAACCTTCCTCCGTCACCGTTCTTCCGTCCTTAATGAGAAAATCTAGGCGGCTTGTTCAGCGATGTCGCTGTGGGGGAGTGTTTAACCTGAGTTGTTTTGTAGGGGTTACTATTCCCGAGGGGTGACGTCATCGGCATTGTTGCACCGTCATTGGCTTGTCGCGCTAGCTAGCCTTCAATGGTTACTCTGATCTACATTGCTCTACTCACAGTCACTGAGCCCAAGATGCGTTGGGCTAAACAGGGGGGCTCCATTGCCGTTGTGCGCTACGGTTAAACAAGCATAGGAGAGGATAGGGAGAGGCAGACAGGGCCAGTGGCCAAGGGCCCGGGGCTGAGCCCCTATGTTAGAGTTTTTCTTGTTGTGCGAATATAACCTTAGTGCTGTGGTCCGTAGCCTTCATCGGCAACGGAGCCCCTACCCCGCGATGAGGGTGTGCGCGGTTGGCGCATGGCTCGTCCGGTGTATGTGGCTAGGGATGCTAGCCAACAAGATGCTCTACAAGACTACAATTTCAAACGCCCTAGATGCCTAGATGGGAAATATACGTATTACTCCCAACAGGCACATATATCCGGGGCCCCTTGGGATCCAGACCCTTCCCCGGGCCCCCCCACAACAGAACGTACGTAACCAAAAAATTGACAAAAGACGGAAAAGGGAGCTCACACCAGAAATCATGAAAACTCGAAAACTCTGATAAGGATTCCTTCCATTTGGGCGGCGCGAGCGCGATGCGCGGCGCGTCTGTCGCGGGCCGCTCGCGGCCGCTGGTGGTGCGGCTGTGGCGCGGCTCGCTCGAGCGCGCGTCTGCGGGCTGCCTGATCACGCCCGCGAATGACGCGCTCGTCGGCAATGAGCAGCCCATGTACTGGCGCTTCATCAACAGGCAGTCTGTTGACGGCCGCATCCGTCAAGCAGCTGGCAGCCAGCTCGAGGCGGAGTGTGAGGCGATCCAGCCGCTCTCGCAGGACGAGATGCGCCAGGTGCGACGTGATATTACACGCTGGACTACTGGCTGCAAGGAGGGCCGGTCTTCTCTCGTCCGATGCCCCACAGGCACGTGCGTCTCCACACGCGCTTATGGCGACCTCGATGCGTCCGTGATCGTTCACGCCGTGGCGCCCGACTCTGAATTCGGGTACGAGGGGCTGTACACTGGCGCGCTGCGCGATGAGAGGGCTTCAAATGTGTCGCTTCACTCGCCCGCGCCCGACCTCGGCAAACACAGCTCATGGCTACAGTTCTCACCACCAGACCAGGTGAGCACAGCTCCCTTGCAATTCTATGAGCGCAGTGCTCTTGCTGAGCCTTCATTTTGCTCGTGTGGCTGCAGCTCTTATTCTCGACGTGGTACTCGGCGTTCCTCGCCGCCGGCAACGTTGCTGAAAATGTAGCAACAGCTGGGCTTGGTGCGGGCGTCAAGGGGTGGCGACACACCATATCGGCTGCGCTTGGTTTGGAGGCGTTAGCACAATTGCTGGTTGGAGGCGCTAGAATGCCGTTGGATGTAAGCTTCGTCATTGGCGGGTATGAGCCAATTGCGGCACGAGCATGGCGGCAGACAGCGGATGTGGCGCGCACACTCTTGGGTCCGCCGGCCGGGCTGGAGGATTTCGCTGAGTGGGTCAAGGCTCGAGAGGCGGGTGTCGAGCTGAGCTGGGAGATCGACGCCGCCGAGTTGAAGCAACGAGTGCATGCCCGGCCAAATCAACAGGATGCGCATGAGGAGAGAGATGCCGCCACTATCACAGGGATGGATGGCCGGGATCTGCTTCGGCATGACCAAGCGGATCCCCCAGGTGGCCATAGCTTAGCTGAAGACTCACACATGGTCGAGGCTTCCACAAGAAAGTCAGGCAATCCTGTGGGTGTTGCCAACCTGCCTGTTAGCTCTGTGTTGCCTCTGCTCGATGTTGCCGACGTGGCAGAGATGCACAAGAATCGGGCTGTTGGGTACAGTGGGGCGGATCGTGCGCTGACACAGGAGCAGGAGCTGCGTGCCGCTAGGGCCGGCGACAAGCGAATGTCCCTACTCATGTTCGCGCCGGAGGCAGGTTTATGACTAGCCGTCCACATTCAGCAGCTTCAACGGATTCGACCTCACTTCCTAGATGAGATAGATAGCATATCGCAAAGTGCAGCATCAAACAAAAACTTCTAATAGTCTCGTTTGCACGTGGCCCTGTGGTAACTATGCTGAAGCCACGCCCGTTCCCTAACTCTTTCTTCCCTTGCAACCAGGCTTGCGGCCATTCCCCTCGTGCGCTACCTACTACTACCTAGCGGCTCGGGGTGCGGGGTTAGCAGTGTTGCGGGTAGGGGGATTCCGTCCCCATGCTCGAGAGGGTCGGTTCCCCCCTCCCGCCCGCCGGGCTCCTCCGAAGATCCGTTTCGGCGGGGTCACATTGGCGACGAGAGAACGTGCTTGCTGACGAGGGGACGTTCTGGAAGTGCGTCCGCCAACCTACTTTTATAAGTGGGGCCCGCGCTCGCGGGCGGTCGCGCGAGCGCGGGCGGTCGCGCGAGCGCGGGCGGTCGCGCGAGGTCGCGCGAGCGCGACCGCCCTCCCTCACATGACCGCCCTCCCGCCCTCCCTCGAGGGTCCCTCGCGTGACCACCCTCGCTCGCACGACCGCCCTCCCTCGCGTGACCACAGCTCTCGCCTTCTTGCCCACTCATGCTCTGCCTCTCTCTCCCTCTCTCTCTCCTTCTCTCCCTCCCTCTCTTCAAGCTCAATTCTCTTCTGATCCCGAGCTTCCTCGGGCTCCCGTGCCATCTCTCGCTCAAGTGTCAAGTGCCTTCTCACGCTCCTTGAGCACCTTTCCCCGCTCTTTCATCAGAGCGTCTGCCTCCCGCAGCTTCACCCGCTCCAGCTCAGCCTCCTGCTCATGCTTCTTGAGCTCCAGCTCCCGCTTTAGCTAACGGTAGTAGCCTGAATCTTCAGACATTTTTTTCGCGGAGCCCGCGCCGGTCCCTCAGCACTAGGATTAAACTAGGACAACAAGAAAACTCTGACAACATCTACTTTACCACTAAAATCGGCCGGTCGCGGAGCCTGCCCCGCGCGTGCGCCACCGTCTGGCGGGAAGCTGGATGGCGGCCAAGGAGAATCAGTGGGACCAGCTGGGCGCGACGGCTCCAGCGGGGATAGGGTCGCTGGTGGGGGGGTTTGCGCAACAGGGCGATGTGCTCGTCGTGCCCGCCCGGGCGTGGAGTGAGATGCAGACCGAGCTCGTTGAGATGCGCCGGTTTGTGCGCTCAATGCTCGCAGTCGAGGCGCGCCGCCGCGCCGTGAGTATCACACGCGTGCAGGCGCGCTGGCGCGGGCTCGTCGCCCGCAGATCGCTCGAGGCACGGGTTCTCCAGGCCCGCCTTCGGATGCGCTGGATCACCTCGCCCGATCAACTCCATGTCAGCACAGTAGCTCCGCGCCCCAGCAGCCTTGCGCGCGGCCTGCTGCATGCGGTAGTCAGAGGGTTTCTGGTGCGAAGACGCTCAGCACGCTACCGTACTCATCATCGGGCGGCTAGTCTGGTCCAGGCAATCGTTCGGGGCCGACGAGATAGGCGTTTGCTGCGAATACCTAGCGCCCAACACCACCGGCTACTCCATCTGGAAGCACAGCTCTCCGCTGAGCGCCATGCGAGGCTCACTCATGAAGGCGTCCTGCGTACTATGTTTACGGCTATGCGTGAAATGCAAGACGCCCTCCGGGCCTCATCGTCGCCAATAGATTCTCAGGTATCCGTGCTTGGAACCCCACCACTACCCGAAGGGAAGGTAAGATCATCTCCCAAAGACCCATTCATGGGATTACTTGCATCCACCAATTCACATGAGCTGGTTGTCCCAGCACATACGACTTCGGATGACGTGAACGAGATGGGTGGCTGCAAGCCGAGTCGAAATGGTGAGGGCATAGATTTGAGCCCGCTGGGTGCAGCAACGACGAGCAAAGGTGTTTGGCGTCAACTCCCGGTGAGTTCGATGTACCTTGATTGAGTAGACTACATGTTATGAAGGCCAGAGACGCAGTGCATACCGAACGAGTTGCTCCCTCAACAAGCAGCCGCATGAGGATCTTCTTGTAATGCGGATGCTAGAAGAATACCCGCTACATATTGCTGCTGTGACTTGTGACGCGCGCGTTTGTGTGCACGCGCTCGTGCTGCGTGGTGCGGTAGGACATCAATCATCGGTCATCGGGAAGTCCCTCCTCATCACCTTTGCGGGGGTGCATGGCACAGTATTTCTTACTGGTTGATGTGGGCACAACACCAGGCTCCGCCATCACCTTATAATATACTAACTGCACGCGCGGCAATGGAACCCCTACTTAGAATAAGAATTAATGTTATATCCTAGCCAACCCCACTAGCTAATTGGACACAACTTTTCCGTCCCGGAAGCTCCCGCCATGCCTGACGAGCCAGGTGTCCGAGTGATACCGGGGGGAGGGGGCGCTGCCCCCTCCCCTCGATATTTGTCCTCCCCCCAGTGCACGCACCGACCTTGCGCACCCCAGCACGCCCTCTCCTCGAGTCCACGCTGGGGGAAAAACCCTTTCGGGTAAAAACAACGCAGGGGGGGGGGGGGCACTCGTGAAAAGGAGCCCAGAAGCGCGCTAATCACTCCTCGCCGAAGCGAATGGCCGCGGCGAGCCGCGGTCCTTCCCTCCTGGTTCTGGTGCCCCCGTCTTCTCTTACCTAAATAGGGCGAGAAGACATGTTAACGCCGGAGGGGAGAGCTGCCACTCTCCCCTCCCCTCCCTCTTCCCTCTTCCTCCTCTCTTGCCCCTGCGGCTCTGGCCATGGCGCGCGCCTACGGCCCCTCTTCAGGTCCCCAGTCCCCAACTATCGTTAAAACGATAGGGTCATGGAGCGCGCCACGCTCCCCTCTCCTCTCTCCTCCCACCCCACCGCGCCGGCCGACCAGGATATGCTGGACAACAGGCCTGCCCTGAACACGCGTCCGTAACCAGGCCCATGGTAGTGCACCAGGGCCGCACCCCCGACACCGAAGACAAAGGAATGAGGGGGGGAAGGAGAGGAAGTGGAGGGAGGGGATGAAAAGGGCGATGTCCGCTATGTGGAGGTAGAGACCGAGTAGCGATAGGTGTGTAGCCCTGAATCTTCAGATCTTTTTTTTTTTTTTTTCCAGGTCCCCAGTCCCCAGGAGGCCTGCAGGGGGCCTAGGAGCACAGCTCAAGGGGCAGGTGAGGCTGGGGCATGGCCCTGGCCCCTCCTACCTCTCCCTCGCGGGCTCTCGCGCCCCTGCCGGTCGACTGGAGCTGGCTGGGGGGTCCTGATCAGGGGGGCCCAGGGGGAGGAGGGGGTGGTCAATAATAATAATCAGTGTTATATCCTAGCCAACCCCACTAGCTAATTGGACATAACGTTTCAGTCCCGGAATCCCGCCATGCCTGACGGGGGGGTGAAATCAGCCCGAGTGGCGGAACGAGGGGCGTAAGGGAGCATCCCCACCGAATTGTGAGGTGGGGCAGCCGAGTAGGGCGCTGACGGACGCGCGGTCGACGGAGGAGGCGGTTTCGGCGCCGGAGGGTCCGCCGCCACTCCTGCGGACGTCGGGGAGGTGGAAGCCCGCAAGGCCCTGATATGGTTGTTGAGGCCCGCTATCATCTCGAGGAGGGCAGCGTGCTCTCGGTCGCGCTTTTCGTCGCGAAGTTGTTGAGCATCGATCGTGGACTGCATGTGAGCAAGGCGGTCGGCCAAGAGGTCGGCGACGGAGGGAGCCTCGCTCACGTGTTCCCACGCACTGTAGTCAAGCGGGTGAGGATGGGAGTCGAGCCCCGGGTAGCCCGAGGTCTCGAGGGCTCGAGGGAGGCGAGCTCAGCTCGTTCGCGGAGTGGGTCGACGAGCAGCGGCTCGTCTGACGGAGCGGCGGATGGCGCCGCCGTGTTGGAAGGGTCTTGCGGAGGCTCGGAGCCGCCGGTTCCGACAAAGTAGACCCCTTGTGGGCCAAAAGGAGTTCCCGCTGTTCCCATGGGCAGAGAGGGAGCGGGACTATGAGAGGGCGCGGTCGTAGGCGCCAAGGCGGAATTTGTGCTTGTCGAACACGCGATGACTACAGGCTCGTAGGCAGAGGGCCGTTCGACCGAGCCGGCAGCTGACGCGGCCGTAAAAGTGTCGTTGTTGGTTGCGGGCGGGAAAATGTCAGAGAGCTCATGGTAGGAGTAGTTGTCATTGTCTGCCATCGAGCGCTTCGAGCCAGTGATGGTGCATCAGTTCATCAGCTGACACCAACTTCGAGGCTGACACTGATATCATAGCTGATATAAGCTGATGGACCTCATCAGCTGATATCACCTCAAAGGCCCTGAGCGAGCAGAGTATCAGCTGATATCAGTGGCTTGTGTATTTACTGCAGATATATATTGGACAAAACGTCCGGAAAATTGTATTATGCGAGCGTAAAGTGGCTCAGGTGACAGTGCGCGTGCGCCGCGCAGAGCGGAGCACCACGGAGTACCAGTTCGACCCCCATCCAACCTCAGTGAAACTCAACTATTCTGCACTTTTTTTTTGGACGTAGAAAGTAAAGGGGACTGGGTGTTTTGTTTTCTCCCCGCTCCAAGCTGCTGACAACTGATAACTGATATCAGTTATCAGCTCGAGGTGAGCTGATACTGATGTAAAAAACTGATATTAGTACTGATGCACCATCACTGCTTCGAGCGAAGAGGTAGGCGGAGGTTCGGAGAATTGCGACACGTGGCGTCGGAGAGTAGAGACGAGGCTAGCTAGCGAGCTAGGGGGAGAGAGAGAGAATGAGAATGAGAGCTTCTTAGGTCCAAGGTAGACACGAGGGGCTACAACGCGGGGACTCAAAAAGTTGCTGACCAACAGAGACAGACAAACTAAACCAAACGGGGCGAAAACTAACCACACTTGGACGGACGACCGAGCGTCGGCACCAAGGCAACTTAGCAGCGCACGGACATGCGCAGAGGGGACGGCACAACGAGGGCAGACCTCGCTGGGGGAGCTGCGACCGAGGTATAACAGAAGACGGACGACAATCGTGGAACGTTTGATGTCATCAAGCGAAAGTAGGAGAAGAGACGATATACCCATCAACGAGACCTTGAGAGTTAAAATAGCTCGCCGGCTAAAAGTAAAAGTAAAAGTCTGTCCTCGTATGGAATACGAATACGACATAGTTCTAGAACAGTAAACATGTTTAACAGTAGTTAGCTCCATAGTTAGTTGCCGTTCCGCCCGCAAGGTGCTGGCAAGCCCGCCCATGCCCATGCCCTACATGCCCCATGCCCCATCCATTGCCTGCATTTGTGTGCGCGCGCCATCAACTCACAACTCACAAGTCCTCTCCTTCGCCTCCCTCCTCCCTCTCTCCCTCTCCCTCTCACTCTCACTCGCTCGCTCCCTCAGATGGCAGATGGCTCGCGGCCGCCGCCTCCGCTCGCACGGCGCATCCTCCTCCTCCTCCCGTGATGAACTTGAAGTCGGAGGCCATTCGAACGACGAGGAAAGGGAGGCCCGCCCCCATCCCAATGCTGCATGTGCGCAAGCAAGCGCCGCCGAACCATTATGGACGAGGTGGAAGAGGATGTGATGGATGAGCCCACGCCCGCGCCCGCGCCCGCGCCCGCGCTCCCATCCCAAACAGTTGTGGACATTATTCTAGACGACAGTGACGAGGAGGAGGAGGAGGAGGAGGTAGTATGGAATTATGGATAAAATAGGCCCAGGGGCGAAGCAGCCATTTGGATGTTTGTTTGGATGCTTCAGTTTACCAAATAATAAATAATCCAGGTGTGCACGTTAGAAAGAGGTATGAGGATGAGGCGGCGGAGGGGCGAGGGGAGGAGGGCGGCGCGACGCAACGGAGTGGGACTGGGAGGGAGAGGGGGGGGGGGGGTCGGGAAAAATTGGTCATCTCTTTGCATGCTGCGCTCCCGGCAGTAAGTAAAGAGTGAATGGTGCACCCTTACTGTACCTAGCCTCCAATGCTTACTCTGATCTACACCGCTCTACTCACAGTCACTGGGCCCAAAATAGGATAATAGGATTGGCCAAACCAGCCGTCTACTCTACTCTCTCAAGTCCGTCCCCATGTTCTCTCTCTCCGGGGGCGACGGGAGGCGGCGGGGCCGGGGCGCGGAGCGGGGCGCTAGCTCTGGATGCGTGGGGACGGTGGGCGTGGTCGGGTGAGAGTGAAAGAAAGCGGGAGGAGAGAGAAAAGAGCGAGGAGGGGGGGGGGGGGGGGGGGGCGCAGCTCAGCGCGTCGGCGGGGCGGCGCTCTCCACCCAGAACGGTGCCCTTCCCTCCCCCCCCCCCCCCGGTTTTCTCTCTCTCTCCCTCCCTCTCTCTCTCTCCACTCCCTCTCTCTCTCGCTCTCCCCCCCCCCCCCCCTCCCTCCTTTCACCCTCACCCAATCCCCGGATTTGGGCAGGAGGGTGGCAGTGAGAGAATCGCCGGTCTCTTTGCAGAGGAGACACCCCTCCTGGGAGCACCAACCATCCTTCACCCCTCTCGTTCTGGTGCCCACTGATGGGTCGGCGGCGCGGCTCAGAGGGCGTCGAGCTGGTCCTTGGCCCGCTCGAGCCCATCGCCTTCTTGGGAAGCGCGGAAGCACGCGTGCTGAGCGGCAGACTGAGCATCCTCGGCGCCGAACTTCGCCCCTCGCGCGCTTGGCATGCTCTCCACTCCCCCGCTGGAGGGCTCAGTCTAGCACTGCAGACAAGCTCAGCCGTTTCGAGCGAAGTTAGGCTGCTCTTCCGCCCTCTTGAGGTAGTCGCGGAGGAGGGAGAGGCCGAGCGCGGCGGCGAAGCTACGGCTGGAAACCTCGCGCTTGACCAGCCCGCCGACGACCTGCTTGCGTGGATGGTAGAGGAGGAGGACGACGAGGAGGAGGAGGAGGGATCGGCACCGGAGGGAGAAGACACCGAGGCAGACAGCGCGTGCACGGTGTGGGGCGCGGAGGCAGAGGCAGACGGTGGCGAAGAAGAGTACGAGGTGGATGGGGTAGCTGGCCGCGCGAGGACTCCGCTCGCTGCAGACGAAGAGGCGGCAGCGCTCGAGCGGATGATTCAAACCGCACAGGATGCCGGTCGTGCCGAGAAGAGGCAATCTAGTTGCACAAGTGCTGGCCTGTCCGCTGGCCGAGCTGCAATAGTCCGCACCCCCCCGCGTGCTGATTCCGACGGTGCCTTTGCCTGGCCACTTCCTGACTCACTCGGACTTCTACCTGCGGCAGTCCCTCCAGGGCTTATGGTGCGGTTGGGCGCGGTGATACCAGCGGCGTGGGAGGACGGAGTGGATGAGGTCTGCCGGCTCGTCGAGGCGGCTCGGTCAGTGGGTGCGCCGCCGCCAGTGGTGATGTTGTGTGGCGAGCGCAATACTGGAAAGTCGTCGTTGCTCCGTCTACTAATTAATCGGCTCATAGCGTTGGGTGGAAGCACTGCGCCAGGTGAGGAGGTGGCGCAGCCTATGAGCGCGTATGGTCCGAGTGGCTCGCCCGATTTCTTTGGAGCTGCTCGTAGCAGCGGGAGATCGGGAGGAGGGGACGATGTAGACAGCGAAAAAGGTATGGCTGCAAAGGGCTCAAAAGCCGGAAAGAAGAGGGGGCGCAAGTCTGGCGAGAAAACTAGCTCGGTGGAACCTAAGAGGGCCGCCTCTAGCACAAGCGCACAGGCTGATAGCAATACCGAGGCATGTGGAGCGGGTGCCAGCGAGCTCGGCCGCAACATCTCTGCGGAGTTCATAGACGACAGCGTATTTGGCTCGAGTGGACCCTCAAGGCAAGTGGGAGTGGCTTTGCTGGACACGGATGTCGGGCAGCCCGAAATCGGGCCTCCGGGAATGATCAGTGTGAGAAGAGTCGAGGTGCCCTTATTCGGCCCTCCCCACTCCCATCATCGCACTACCCAAACGAGTTGGGAGACCGCCGTCTTCTTCGGGGCCACGAGCCCAGCTGCGGACCCGCGATTCTTTATTGATGGCGTCCGCTCAGTGCTGCATGCAACAAGTGGTAGCTCGTCTCTTGGCAAGGCCAGAGTCGGCGCTGAAGGCGATGGCGATCCGGGTGGTGCTGGAGGAAGTGCAACCAAGTCTAGCGTGCTCTCTTCTCTACCGGTAATAGTTAACACGTGTGGATGGGTGCAAGGGATGGGCCAACAGCTCCTTGCTGAGACGATCGCAGCTGTCCAGCCGTCCATCCTCATTGTGCTCGATCGAGAGATCGTCCCTGGAGTGCCGCAACGGTCGCAGCCTTTTCCTCTAGCGGCCGTTCTCCCGTCTAGCGGTCCACGGCCGCAAGTGATGTATCTTCCCTCACTCACTGCCGGTGTGCGACCGTCGAGCGTCTCAACCTCCACCCCTGGCCTTGCCGCTGGTTTCGTCAACGCCTCTGCCGCGGGAACCGACCCTGCGAGCGACGGCTCCACCTTGGCCATCGGTACACCGACCGCAAGGGACTCGACGGCTTTGCCCACGTCAGGATGGTTGGGTGATCCAGCGCCGCCCCCTGCAACCAACCTTTCGCCACCTTCGGCCGCCGAAGCCCGGCAGATGCAGCTGCTCGCATACTTCGGGGCCTTACCCCGCGGCGCACGTTCATTGCCAGCCTCGTCGAAGGCTTATGCCACCTCTCCTGCTTGGGGACGTGCAATCGGCGGGATTCTTGCTGCAAAGCCGTACGCGGTGCGTCTAGACGCGATAAAGGTGAAGATGCTTCACCACCCGCAGCTATCAAGGGATGAATTGTTGCGGTCACTCGACGCGTCAATTGTGGGTCTTGGCTGTGAAATCAGAGGCGATGTAACTGACACAACGAATGAAGCGGACCAGGTGAGCTGCACTCGACGCGGTTCCCACAGCGCCTTTTTCGTTCCCATGCCCCTCATCTCCTTCCCCTTGTCCATGGCTCTCGTAGGGGCATCCCGTGACTGCAACGTTTCCATTGTGTGTCGGCCTCGCAATAGTGCGCTCAGTGGACCCCAACACGGGCACGCTGTTTCTTGTGACGCCCGTCCCTGTCGCGACAATCCGCCATGTCAACGTCCTCATGCGCGGCTCGCTCGAGCTCTCAGCTGCTCTCCTCCAATCTACTCCACACACAGCATCCTCACCCTATCTGGCGGTCGGCCAACTTCGTGGCGCAGGCTCTGCTACAAAAGAAATGAAGTCACGGAACAACATCATCCGAGCCAGCACAGCCCGATGAAACCCCTCGTTTGAGACTCCAGATTTGAAGCACTACTTAGCACAGCAGCTCTGATAGCCGCAACATCAAAATTTAGGCGTGAGAAGTGGTACGGTCGCGTTTTGATTTTTCAGGTTGTTGGTTCGAGACGTCACATGCACACATAGATGGTCCTTCACGTCGGAGCCAGTGTCGATGAAAGCCCTAAGGCGTACCACGTCCCCACTTTCCGTTTCGAGTCGAGCAGGGTACGGCGGCTCTCGTTTGATGGCGAATCGCACGAGGACACGCTGCGTGACCATACTTTCTAAAGATCTTGCCAAATTCTTTCGTTCGACTAACGCGTGAGTGCTTCTTGCTTCTTCACCCGTGCTGCCGGTCCGGCCACGCGGTAACTATCTATGGCCTATCGCGAGAGGTTTTGACCACCAACACATGCGCAACGGGTACAATGAAGAGCTCGGGACGAAGTGTTTCCAAGACAGTGGATTGGATTGGCGGTGATGTATTCGGCTGCACGCAAGTGCCAAGCCCAAGGTCTGTTTATTCTCATATGAAGTACCGCAATCAAATCAGCCTATCACAAGTCCTGGAGCTGGCCTAGTATTTTCTATCACCACCCTATAGATGACTGCATCCGTGCTTTTGCCTTCTGTTCTCTTACTCTTCATTGTGTATTCAGTTCGCGATCCGCGCTTTTGTATTCTATTCTCTTACCCATTTTGGCTTTTGGCCGCGTGTGCTAATTGCTCGCGGAAAAAGAGCCTAGAAAATATCTTATTGAAGATTCCCACTAATAGCGTCGGGGCGGCCGTTAAAAAACTGCTCGGTTTAGTAGTAACCGCGGTTCACTATCGCTCAACTGCCGAGCGCGCCCGGTTCTCGCTCTCGCTCTTTCGCTGACAGCAGCACCTCCGGTGCTCCCACCAGCGATCGAGCCCTCTCCCTCCCGGAGAGCCGCCACGCACGGTCTCACCGCCGGCGCTCCACCCGCGCCGGCTCCGCTCGCAGCTGCGTCATGCCTGCCCGACGTCCAGTTCGTCCAACAGCTCGTGGCTCGACTTCCAGCCCTCGCCCCCTCCTCACTCCTTCTGGCCGCACCAGGCCTGTGGACCCTCCTATCACAGAGTAGGAGGAGGGAGGAGAGGAGGGAGGAGAGGAACCCGATACTCCTGGCTCTGGTTCGCCTCCCTCCGCTCCTCGCGAAGCTGACTCCAACGAGTCCGAGGAGGCAGCAGAGTCTGAGGCAGAATCTGAGCTGGTGGAGGCAGAAGGGCCTCGGTCCAACCCTGCCCCAGAGAAACCAGGAGCAGCACAGGCTGCCGGTTGGGACCCGGACCGACTGCTCGACTCCCTCATCGAGAGGTTGGAAGAGCGCGATCGAGCGCGCCAAGGCCGCAGCCGCCGGCGCCCCGACCGCTTGGAGAATTCGTCCCCCAGCCCCTCACCTCCCACCCCCTTGCAACCCTCAACTTTAGGGACAGGCCAGGATTGCTCGGAAATTTTTTTCGAAATTTGGGCTCATTTTTCGAGGTCTCTTGCCTCTCCCTCGCTGGCCTCGCTGGCCCTGGGTGCCTTCCTGTCGGCTTTAATGGTCTGTGGCTCAGTGGTGGAGAGGGGGGTCCGTACGAGCGAGGACCAGTGCTGTCGCATTCGCGAATCGACGCTCGTTAGGCTTCTCTCTTCTCTTCCTTTGGTCTTTATCGTTATAATTCTCTCGTTCTTGTTCTCGGTCAAAAACTTCGCGTGGACGCCTAGGATCTAGGGTTGTGGAGCGCCCCCTTTCTCTTTCTCTCGAAGTAAAGGGAAGTTTCCCCACCTTTCTTCCTCCCGGGCGCCTCGCAAATAGGTTTAATTCGCTATCTCCCCGCGTTTGTTTACCTGCTTCTGGGGGCAATCAGCAATCAGGTTTAATTTGCGACCTCTTCGTATCTCTACCATAGGCCATAGGCACGTCGCACCTCTTTCGTCTTATATAGTATGTTCTTTCGAATCCTGTGCGGCAGGATTGCCCCTCGTTTCCGCGTTATGATGCGATTCCCGTTCTAGGTTCTAGACGAGATCGCCGACAGATCGCCTTCTGATCGTCGTCCGTCGTTGTCTGATCGGAGTGTTTGGGTTTGATTTCTTCAGTCGAGTTACGTGAGAAAAGTCGTGGGGCCCCGTCTTCTCTTACCCAAATAGGTCGAGAAGACACGTAAACACCAGAGGGGAGAGCTGCCGCTCCCCCCTCCCCCCTCCCCTCCCTCTTCCCTTTTCCTCCTCTATTCCCTGCGGCGGGGGCCCATGGCCCATGGCGCGCGCCTGCGGCCCCTCTTCAGGTCCCCAGGCCCCAGGTAGCCTGCAAGGGCCTGGGAGCACAGCTCAGGGGGCAGGTGAGGCTGGGGCATGGCCCTGGCCCCTCCTGCCTCTCCCTCGCTGGCGCTCCGCGGCCCTGCAGGTCGACTGGAGCTGGCTAGGGGGTCCTGATCAGGGGGCCCCAAGGGGAGGATGGGCTGGTCAGAAGGATGGGCTGGCCACGACAGGCCAGGGCGGGCGAATCAGGCGTGCCTGTGGGGAGAGGGATGGGTCAGCAGGGCAGTGTGCTCCTGGCAGGCCATCAGGCGTGCCAGGAGAGTGGGTGGTTCCTCCCCCATGGCAGGGGAGGAGTGGAGAAAGGGGGGGGGCTCGTGCCCCCCCATGGGCGAACTAAGTATAAACTTAGTTGCTAGACATAGATAGAAGCCAGACTGGCCTAACCACCACCACCACAAACAACTAGCAACTAGGCGGCAACAACCGAATCCGGCCATTAATCCAACCGCCCGGCATCACCCGAACACTCCCACCTTGAAACAACCTAAGGCAAACGAGACCCCACAAAAGGCCCAAGCGGAAACAGACGCATGAAAACCGATAGCCCGATGGCGCAGGAGGGAGAAGGGGACTTGACCGCCGGGGGCCGGGACACGCCGCCTACCACCGAGAAGCCCCGTTCACCGAGCCCCTACGTAGTGCACGAGGGGAGTAGCCGCGAGGCAGGTGGAGGGAGTGGGAAGGGACGCGGGTGTGGCTGCGGGAAAGTTTGTGCAAAGCCGCGCGTGTGGTGTGGATATTAAGAGGTTTTTTTTAGGCCTGTGTTGGTGAGAGTGAGAGCCCCTATGAGGTAGGCCATCGGGAGACTGGGGGCAGCGCGGCGGCGCATGCCCCCCCTGCCATCGGCAACCCACCATATAACATTAGTTGCGATCCAAGAAAATAGGTCAGAGTAGAACGGGCATCTTTGTAGAGATCTCTAGATCTCTCAAATCATATCGCATATCGCAAATCGCAAAAGCGCCGTCTTGAACATCCTTTGGCAAGCAGCATGGTCGAAACTCTCCACACCGTTACTGCACGCACTTGAGAAATGCCCCAACTTATGGCTGCTTATTCCCTCGTTTCATACTGGATTAGCCTTGTATACCTGAGCACATTGTCGCCCTCTTCTTGATTTTCAACATGCTCTTGCACTCACAGGTCACAGACGGGCCGTCCCGCCTACTCCCGCTTCACCTCGGCCTTCACCTTGGCACTGAAATCCGACTGCGTTGGGGCCACATTCTCATTGTGGTCGTCATTGAGCTGGATAGTCTCGGCGCGTTGACGAGCACGCTTAATGGCCAGCGCCTCGTCCGTCACATCGACGAGGTCATCCCCGTCGGCTTCGGCGCCTTCACCTGCAATTGTCGCCAAATCGTGGCGGGCTGCGCTCGGGTCAAGGCGGCGGACAGCATTGATGGCCTCCACTAGCACCTGCCTTGCACGTGGGGCAAGGCGGCGGCGCTCCGCGACAGTATGCTCGCCAAGCTCGTCCCAGACCACACAGCAGGTGGTGTGGAGCCAGCTCAGAGACGCCTGTACGACCTGTGAGTCTAATTGTGTGCCGATGTCCTTGTGCATCTTTGTCAGCTGCTCAACGATGCCGCCCGATGCTTCAGTGAACATTTGCGGGGCCGTGCTGCGTACATGACGTTCGAGGATATCGACGCGTCGGCGGTGCGAACCTGTACCCGATTCATCGTAGGCGCGGCTGTAGCCGGGTTTCATGTTCTCTGTCACAACAGGCTCAATCCCGCGCGAGAGCTCGCGCTGTTGCTTGTTGGCCGCTTCTTTCAGCTCGGCGAGTGTACCGCTGAGCGCATTGAGCATTCCCTCGGGCCGCATTCCGCCGAGTGACGCAATAGCCGACTGGGGCACCTCGGCAGCGGCAAGGGCGCTAACGAACGCCGGGTAGAAGGCTTCAAATGCGGACTCGGCACACTTTTGCAGCGTGCCCAAGGTCCGCTGCATCCCGGAGAGGAAGGCCTTCTCCCACTGGACGGAGACCGCCTTGAGGATGGGCGCAGTCAGCTCTTCGTTCATGTTGATTCGGAAGACGCCGTTGCGCCTTATTGTCGCCTTATAGGTGGCCCAATGGAGACCTCCCTGGGTATTCGGCCGACCCCATTCGGTGGCAGTGCCAAGCGCCTCCCTCGTAGCAGCTGCAGCACCCGCCTTGAGCTGTGGCTGGATGAGTGTCTCAAAGTCGTCTTTGATAGCGGTCTCCGCCGCAGTGCAGGCGGCGCGCAACTCCGAGGAGAGCTTGGCCGATTGCTCGTCGAAAGTGGCGCGGGCGGCGCTACGAACCGCCGCCGGGAG
Organism: Isochrysis galbana; assembly: GCA_018136815.1. Classification (NCBI taxonomy): domain Eukaryota; phylum Haptophyta; order Isochrysidales; family Isochrysidaceae; genus Isochrysis; species Isochrysis galbana. Next base: position 860,352 of record CM030931.1, read on the forward strand.
CGCCGACTTGGACTCGAGGAGTGCGACCAGACCGCGTGTGAAGCTCTCCATCCCTCGGCAGCGGCGAAGGGAAAGCGCCTTGCGGCGGACGAGCGCGGCTCGCTGCACGTGGCGCGCGAGTCGTGGCACTCCGCACGACTCGGCGTCGTGCCACACTTTGGGCGGCCCATCGGCGGGACGCAGACCCTTGAGCTTCTGATAGTCCATGGAGGAGACAGTGAAGACGGGAAGCTCGAAGCGCGCCACGAGCGCGTCGGCATCTGCGTCTCCGGCCTGCGCCGCTAGCTCACGCAAGCCCACATGGAAGTCATGACGGAGGCGCTGCACGGTGTATGCATTGCGTGCCTCAGCGCACTCGCGCAACGTCGAGCTTTTGTCGAGGCCGAGCGATCGGACAGCCTGCATCCAACGAGTGCGCGAGGGGAGCTCGGTGAAGGGACAGACACCAGAGGAGGCACAGGAGCGTGCTGTTGGCGGATGGACAGCATTCAGCCCGGGTTGAGTCAAGTACGGCAAGTGTAGCCCACCTCATTCCGGTTGATCTCGTCGGACTGCGTGGCAATGAAGGCGAGGGTGCCAAACTGGCCGTCCATGAGGAGCTGTCGGCGGAAATGCTCGCCTAGGAGGTCCTTGGCCGTCTTATCATTGACGGCGCGCACGATGTTGGACACGATCCAAACGGCGTCCGCCTCCTTGAGCTTGCGCTTCACCACCGCGTCACGAGCCGAGTTGTCGTCGTGCACACCTGGAGCGTCGACCAGAACGCCACCCGTACTGAGGGCGGTCCACTTACGCGACCAAGCGCGCACCTAAGGGGCAGGACGAATCAGCGTCATACGGGCACACGGCGAGCCCTAGGCAGCCCGCACTTATAACGGCCATGCATAAGCAGCACACCTGCTTCACGAGCGGCCAGAAGTTGCCGCAGAAACACTGGGGCCGACCGAAGCGATCAGGCGGACAGCCGTGCCGGCAGTTGACGAGGTCAGACGTTGAGTCCATGTACATCTCAAGCTGGCGGCGGAAGCCTCGTGCGTCCTCGGCGACCACTGTCTTGAGAGTCCCAAGCGCCGAGGTGATGGTCCGCTTTGCCCTAAGCTTCGTCTTAAGCTCCTCGAGCAGCGGGAAACGGTACAGCGCACGGCCATCCGGCCCCTTCTCGCCAGTGGCAACGCGGGAGTTCTTGAATGTGTCGCCATAGGTGGCATACAGCCGGCACCAGCTGCCGTACGACGGCGATTCGGGCTGCACTTCACTCACGGCCACACGGCCCGCGTTGGAGCCATCACTAGGAGTAAGGTCATCAAGCATGTCATCGAGCTCCTTCTCCCACTCAGCCTCCGTTAGGAACTCGACCTCGCCGCGGTAGGCAGGCGCACCACGCTCTGTCTCCTCGTGTCGTAACTCAATGAGCGTGGCGGTACACGCGCGCATCCCATTGGTCGGCAGCACCTCCGCCTCGTCGAGCAAAGCATTGAGCAGAGTTGATTTTCCGGCACCAGTGTTGCCAACGACGACAATCGAGACTCCCGGGAGGTCGCAGGTGCTGCGAAGGGCGTCGAGCTCCTCGAGCCGTGCGTTGCGCACTGTTTGGCTCGCCCACGCCTGAGAGCGTGTCAGCTCGCGGCTGAGCGTGTCCGCGCACCACTTGACAAGGCCAAGAGAGTAGCACTCATCCTGCCGCTGTCTCTCGCACGCGTTGCAGTCGAGCAGCGGCTCTTGGGGCGCAGCGGCGGGAGCGGCGGCGGGAGCAGCGGCGGGAGCAGCGGCAAGTGCGGCGGTGGAACGGGCCTCTTTCTTCATCTCGCCCTCTCCACGCGCCGTTTCCTCCTCGAGAAGCAGCCGCAGCTTCCTCTTGCGGCCAAATTTTGTCTGCCCGAGCATCCTGCCGACCTCCTCATCCTGCGAGGCTGCGGCGAGGAGCGTGGCGCCAACAACGGCGTGCTCGCGCGCGTAATTTGCCACCTCGTGCGCCCACGCCCCGGGCGCCCGCTCCAGCAGCCAGCGAGCCACCTCCTCAGAGGAGGAGGAGGGGAGGAGGGGAGACGGCATCGCGCGTCGGGGGTGGGGGGAAGGGAGGGAGAGAGAGCGAAGAAGGCTACAGAGAGCACTGGATCAACCCATGTGTAACTAATAATGCAGAAGGAGTACCAGTGGAAGTAATGAGAGAAATGGCCACCCAACGATAGCGAGGAGAGAGCGAGGGTGATAGCTGCCAGAGGATGGGAAAGCGGAGAGGGGGAGAGGGGCAAGCGGCGTTGGGCGGGAAAGTGACAGGATGATCTTCTATGGTTATACTCAAGACGAGTTCTCAAGTTCTAATGTTGTACGTTGTACAGGCGCGCCGAGAAGCCCACAAGCCCACCTCTGTGCCTCTGGGCCTCTGTGCCTCTGTGCCTCTGTTTGGCCCAACCCATCTTGGGCCTAGTGACTGTGAGTAGAACAATGTAGATCAGAGTAACCATTGAAGGCTAGCTAGCGCCAATGACAATGACAGTGCAACGCTGACGATGATGTCACCGTCACCGTCACTATCTATGTCGATGTCGGAGCGAAGAAGGTGCAACTCGAGGTTCCTTTTTTTTCACACCGTTAAACATAGCATTCATGTTATTCACGGGCGACGTGTCCCATTCTGTCGCTGGCGCTCCACGCGAGAGCAGTGAGTGCAGACCGAACCACACAGGCGAGAAGCGCTCAATCACACCATCACCCACAGCCTAGAAAAGCGTTCAATCACCATCAGCCTACACGTGGAACGCGTTCAATCGCCATCACCCCCACCTCATGGAAAAGCGTTCAATCACCATCAGCCTACACATGGAAAAGCGTTCAATCGCGAAAGATCGTGGGGATCATGAGGGAGTGACGGTTGTGCTCGACGAGTACCACACCTCGTTGATGTGCCCCTGTGGTACATCGGAACACAGGACACTGCCGCAATCTTTGCGATAGAGCCCAACGAGACTCCCCGCTGTCCTCGGTGCCGCCTCCTTCCATTGTCCCTGACGTGGCCGCCGTCGCGTCACTGCATGGCCAGCTGCCTGCGCTGGTGTGGCTGGACGAGGCCGGTTCGCTGGACGAGGTGGCGCAGGGGCGCGTGTGCGAGGCGGCGGCGGAGCGAGGGCACGTGCCCATCCTCCGGTGGCTCCGTCGACTGAAGTATCCGATCAAGAAGGTGGTGATGGAGACGGCGGTAGGGTACGGGCAGACCCACGTGCTCGATTGGCTCAAGGAGGAGGGGCTGCTGGAGGTCGTCAGCCTCGTCGACGCGGTTGTTCGTGGAAAGGTGGAGGTGTTTGCGTGGTACGAGTCGGCGGGTGTGCCCGCCCCTCGTGTGGCCATGTCCGCCTCGCTACTGAGTAAAGTTGTGCTCAACGGGCACCTCGCGATGGCAATGTGGTTGCGCGAGCGGTTCTGTCCGTGGGACGAGAGCGTGTACGCGGCCGCCCTCAGGGGTGGGAACGCGCACATACTGCAGTGGCTTCGCGAGGTGGGGTGCCCGAGGGACGAGGAGTGACGGTGGCGAGGAATGGGGTGGCTTGCACCTCTCCATGGCGCTCCAGCCCATAGGATGTGGAGACATCCTGTCGGAGCATTTGGTTGAGGTCGGCTCTTGGTCTACCACCAGTAAGAGGCAGTTCACAGCGGCCGCGATCGCTCCGCGTGCCCGGATATCCATTGTTTTCTACAACTACTGTGGGACGGTTTTGCACACAAGACTTCTTTTGTAATCCCTTTTTGTATTCGGTGTTTCTTGGCAGGCACCCGAGTAAGAGGAAGGCGCGCCAAGGGGAAGTGGCTGCGTCAGAACCCCCCGTTTTTCTTGGTGCCCGGGGAGGGGGCGAGGTGTCCGACCCCTAACCCTAACCCGAGGGAAGGAGAGAGCGCTGCGTCAGACCCTTCTATTTTTGGGAGATAGTCCTCCATTTTATTGTAAACGCCACTTGCCGCAATCGAAAGAACCCCCGGGAAATCACCCATATTTCTCGGTCGCGTCCCAAGAGATGATTCTACCACCACCCTCCGATCGTGTGCCAAGTCTTTCATTCCTTCGGAGCCAATCGTGTTTCCACGGAGATCGAGATGTGTGAGATGCTTCAATGCGCCTTTGGATAGGGCGTGTACAAAGTCCTTCATCCCCTGGGAGCCGATTGTGTTGCCATTGAGATTGAGATGTGTGAGATGCTTCAATGCGCCTTTGGACAGGGCCTGTGCGACGTCCTTCATCCCCTCGGAGCCGATCATGACGTTGCGGAGATTGAGGTGTATGAGATTGTGCAACCCCCCCTTCGATAAGGCCTTGGCAAATGCCCTCATTCCCTGATCCCTGATCGTGTTCCATTCGAGATCGAGATGTTCGAGACTATTCAATGCCCCCTTGGATATGGCCCCTGCCAACGCCTCCATCCCCTCAGAGCCAATTTGGTTGTCGCGTAGATTGAGATGTTTGAGATTGTTCAAGGCCCCCCTGGATAGGACCTCTGTGAGGTATCTCAACCCTTCAGGCGTTGGAGTTTGTACGGGAAGCAATGTGAAGCTCATCAATGGCAAGTGCATCGCGCAGTGCACAACAGATTGTGATGGTGATTCAAGTGGGTTGGGTCTGCTTGTCTGCTTTTACAGACTATGGGCACCTGTGTGGGTAGCGACGTCAAGTTGGTGGACGGTCAATGTACTTCAAGTAACATTATGGGGGTATGTACAGGGTCCGACGTCACATTGCTCGATGCTCGATGGTACATGTGTAGCAGCATCTTCATCTTCTGGCACTGACTACATTCCCAATGTGCGGGGCGTTCGCATCAGTGGGATAGTCAACGGTGAGGAGAGGAGAATCGACCTTCCTTCGGGGGATTATTTAGAGCAGGGACAACTAAACATATCAATGAGGGAAGGCGACATAATCCTTCTATATAAAAAAGGAGACACGCGAGACCCTAGGAACTACAGACCCATCACGCTACTGCAAAGCGATTACAAAATATTAGCTAAGGTGCTTACGAATAGACTAAAAAAAGTAATCGGGAACATAATCTCGAAAGACCAGCTCGGCTTCGTCCCAAAACGGTTAATCGGCGAAGCCACCCATCTGTTGCAACTGACGAACGCGTACCTAGACGAAACGGGGGAGCCAGGACTCCTCCTAGCGCTCGATTGGGAAAAGGCTTTCGACAGGGTCAATTGGGAGTTTTACCACTTGGTCCTCGAAAAGCTAAAATTCGGGGAGAACTTCAAAAGGTATGCGAAGGCTCTCACGAACTCCGAGGCAAAACGCGGGCACGAGTAAACTTCCCGCGTTTTGGAAGCAGGCGCTAAACAACATTCGCGAACTTAAACTCACATCACTGAAAGTAAGTAGAGAAGGAGCACTCTCGCAACCCATGTGGGGTAGCCCAACGCACCCGGGACCTAAAATAAACCCCATATGGGCAAAACTATGGAACAAGCTTGAATGTAATACCACACATAACGTATTCAAAGACCACGCAGCGAACACGCCCTATAGCAGTGTTGAATGCGCGCAATACCTCAGGAACAATGACACGTATATACACTTCCAGGGAGAATATATCCCAAGAGACAAATTCTTGGAAACATGGGATACGATAGTCAGACACGCCAAGGCGACACTGGCAGCGGTAGATAAGACGGCCGAACTAGAATGCGCACCGCCGGGACGAGAAGAGGCCGACAATAAACACATCTCGGAGGAACCGACGCCCGAACTGCGAATAACGGTAGACGGGGAATACTATGTGAACATCAAGGAGAGATGGCACGAGGCGGAACTCTCATACCTAGGCACGCCCATAATCGGGAAAAGACTACCCGCCGCACCCTCGAACTTAGACCCATCCCCACCGGCGCAATGGGGGGGAGGATACAAAACCAACAAGAGACTAGAATACCCGCTGGCGGACGAATATACATTAGACGGCAAGACGCCGCTGGACGGCACCGGGGTAGAACATCTAACCGAGGCACTTCAGCGTAAAGACCGCAAACGCAAACGCCTCACGGGGCCGGCCAAATGGGAGGCAAAACTCCAAATACCAGGGGATACATGGGCGCACCTGGCGCGACTATACACCACGCCAATGGTAACGGCGAGGGACATGCACCTACACTTCAAACATATCACACACAGGCGAGTGGGCACGTACAACCGCTTTCCAGACAAAGCCAACACGTGCCGCATTTGTGGGGAAACGGATGAATCCTCGATACACCTAGGCGAATGCCCCGGGATAACTAACATCCTGGGCGAACTGAATAAAATTGCACGGTTCACACCAGGATTAGAAAGGAGTAGGGAAGAAACCATTGTAGACAACCTATTCATCTACCCAAAAGGAGACGCCCCGAAAGCGATATACGTACTATACCTATTAGCGTGGAGATATATACTCACAGACTTCTATAGGATACATTACGACGGCATCAAATTCTCAGAAGAATCCATACTAATAAGAATAATAGAGAGATACACCATACTAAGTAAAGCACTCCTCTTCGCACAAGAAACCGACTCGGCGAGAACCGCCCAAGCGGGCATGGGAAGACAGCCTAAAAAAAGGATAGACATGAATGACTTGAGACCCGTTTTCAACAGGAACGACAAAGGCGGTCTTAAGCCCAGCGCGGAGCTAGTGGAACTAGCCTCCAAGCTGGGGATCGCACACGCTGTCGAGGGGACCACGGAACAAGGGAACAAAGGAAATTGAAACATCGATACACCTACCTAAGCCGCTGATAGAGACAATGGAACCTGGATATAAACCAAACAAACAAAAAGCGACCAGACGGACACACTCGACAACAACGACAATTCCAGAAGGCCTGCCCGGACCCCACACTCTAAACCAGGCCTCAGGTAGCGCACCGAGGCCGGACCCCGGAAACCGAAGAAAAAGGAAAGAAGGGGGGCAGGGGAAGAGGTGGAGGGAGGGATGATAAGGGCGGTGTAGATAGCGAAGGGAAGTCCCATAACTAGTAGGTGTGTAGCCCTGAATCTTCAGAAGTTTTTTTTTTCCTTCGGGGGATTACAATCATTTCAACGTCGTCAGGCTGCAGGGGATGAACGCCACGGAGAACCTCGAGAGATGGGTTTCCAAGATCGAGATAGCCAAGGGCTGCACCGCCAATATCTACGATAGTACCAGCATGCAAAAGGCAACAAGACTACGCTGAGTAATCTTCCTGCGTCAGACCAGGTGTTGACAAGCAGCTCACAGTACACATTCGACCCCAGCGTGCTTGGCCTGAACTCGATCTCTGTGAGGTGTGACGATGCGCGCCCGCTAGAAGAACCGCTACGGAAGGGAGAGGGGGTGCGCCTTGTCGGCGACCCAGGATAGTTCATCACACTTCCGGCAGGTGCGGAGTGGGTGTAAATAAAATCGGGCTGGGCGCGCCTCGGAGGAGTCCCTGAATGAGAGGGGTGAAGAGTCGCCGGTCTTCCTTGCAAAGTGTGTGGGGGAGTGCGGGCGGTGAAAGAAGACTTGACACAGGTTCCACCTTCCCTTCCTCTTCTTCGCAAGATTTTTTCTTTATCCTCTCGACAAACGTCACTCTGCCCCAGCTACCGGCATCGTGTATCGTCGCACCCCGACAACCACAAATCACCATGCTCCACCCCGAACGAGCGCGCCTAGAGACAACTAGATCGACGCACAGCACGCACACGTCCATCTCACACGAGCAAGATCGCCACATAGACACAACCTTGTATGCCCCCAACGTGGCATTAGCGAAACACGCACCAAGTACAACAAGCACGTGGCCATATCCAACCGCCGGACGGCCCGGCAAATCTAAAATGGCTGGTCTCTCTTCACGCACTGATTTAGGACAACAACCCAATGAGACAAATCACGTGGACTTGTGCTCCTCATGCTCAGTTGATACAAGGTGGGCACAACAATCCAAGCCCCTCGCCCCAATACCGCTGATCTCTCCCTTCCTGAGACAACGGCCCGTAGCCTCCTGATGGAAAAGTATTTGGGTTTTGAATGTTGATTTTTTTCATATGGCATGTCATGTCCCGCGCGTCGTGGCCTCTGGTTCCGGCTGCTTGCCTCCCTCCAAGGCAGCAGGGGCGGTAGGCGAACGCGATAGGGGAATGCCCGAGAGCGACTTGCTCATGTTGGTGCTGGAAGCTGAACGCGGCATGGCGGAGGAAGTACGCACACGTTGACGCCGCGGCGCCTCGACGCATATCGCGCCCTCGACGTAACCGTGCGGCGTGCGCAGCGTTGTGCTCACTGATCGCACCATCCCTATCGGAGCAAGTCCCCCATCAGTAGATTGCCTATCTGAGGAAGTGGATGGCGTGCTGCTCGCTCTGCTCGAGGACAGGTCGGCCGCGGGCGAATGGAGACCTTCGGCATGTCGAGGCCGCTGCAACCGAGGTGCCGCGTTTTCCATGTTGGCGATGGTGAGATCGCGCTTCATTCCTAATCCATCAAGAGCTGCCGCAGGAGCCATGGCCTTTGCTTGTTGTTGATACACTGCAAGCTCTTGCTTCAACATGGTCACGGCTCGTCTGAGGCTCGCGAGTTCGGATTCATGAGCACCTTCGCGGTTATGGCAAGTAGAGCGCTTAGCTAGTATCTGGCTGAGCTTGACCGTAGTCCTCTGATGCTCTCTTTTCTCCATAATGAGCTCCTGCTCGAGCAGACCCATCCGTCGCACTGTGCTAAGCCTTTCGCTCTCCAGCTCGATGAGCTTGCGCTTGAGCGCGCTCACAACCTCGTTCAGCATGATGTCGTCGCCTGGAGAGATGTGCTGCAACATCGTCGATTGCTCCACAGCCGAGGGGGCAGCCGCAGCCGCAGCTGAGGGCACAGTGCATGCGACAGGCGGTGCCACCTCACACCTCGCTATCGGCGGCTCGTCGTGGTCGACTGGCACACCGGGGTCGAGCGCCTCGGTCTGGTTCCGCTCTGCCCATGAGAACCCCGCGTGCTTCACCGCAAACAGCAGCTCGGCGGCGGCGTGCGGGTTGTTGCTCACGTGCTGGGCGGCCGCCATGAGGGGGCGTTCGGAAGTTTCGCAGAACAACAATCAGCGCCGCGTGGTAGCTTCACCGACCCTTCCGGATTTGGCAGAGAAGCGCGAAGCGAACGAACGGACGTGGCCGAGTGTTACAACTTATAGCTCCACAGGACACCTTGACCCTAGATGCGAAATACAGAGCCGGGTGACAGATATACTAAGAAATACAGCAGCTACAATATGCATTTTTAATAATAGTAAATAATGCTATATCCTAGTCAAGCCCACTAGCTATAATCTATAATTGGTCATAATTTTTTATTTGTAGTCCCGGAATCAGGCAAAAAGCGTTAATTTGTCCACACCCTAGATGGGAAATACGGTGCCGGGGCCTGCAAATACAGCCAAATACATATGTATTTGGCCTCCGGCCAAATACATTTCAAATACATTCGAGGCCTACAACCCAGGACGCGCTTCAAATACAGCCAAATACATATGTATTTGGCCTCTGGCCAAATACGGTGAATACGTATTTCCCATCTAGGGTCCACACCCCTGCTAGCATGAAGAACCTCCCCTTCCGTAGGGCGGTCAAACAGGGGCTTTTTGACTACTAGTAAAGGTCAGACTGTATTCTTTGACCGTGGCGCGATGCCCAATGAAAAACCTCCACGGGGGGCCACCTACCACCACGAAAATCTTCACTCGGACGAGTTCAGGAAGCTATCATTTTACGAAACGATACCTTTTCGATAGCGACGCCAAGTATTCAGTCATAAGTCATAATCATAAAGCTGATATAGGCTCACGACATACATACGGGGACAAATTGTATGACTCGCTTGGAAAAAGCCCGCAATAAGGGCACAAAGAGAAGTCCGTTGGGGAGAGAAGAGAGAACCCTCGGCTTACTTGTTGGACCGCCCGCCGCTCGCGTTGCCCCTACCTTTTCCCCGCACGGTGTGAAATAAAATTGGTAATTTGATTTTTATATTTGGGCTAACCAAACTGCATATATTTGCTCATATTTTTGGCACATGTTTGGGCGGGTTTTCATTGAAATACCCGCCTATCCCAAACACCAGACACCGACACACAACACAACAGCACACAACAACGCACAAATGCACACACACAGCAGGACGGAGCGGTAGGTAGCGGAAGGCAAGCAGTTGACATGGACACAACAGCAACACACAGCAACACACAACTGCACATAGCAACACTTAGCTGCATACAGCTACACATCAACGTAGCAGCGCACACGCACCCACACATACACACACAGCAGCACGGAGGCGGGGCGGGGCGGCATGCGGCGGCGTGCAGCGGGACGGTAATTGGGGCGGCATGTAGCCGGATCGGTGGCGGGCCGCGCAGGGCGGGGGATGGGGTGGCGGGTCGCGGGGAGCGCGAAAAAATTGGGATTGTAACCTTCGATTTGACCCACTTGTAAAAATGGCTTAAAATGGGGCTTTGAGTTGGTGCTAGATTCATCCCGAGATCGAAATAGAAGCCCCCCAACAGCGCATAGCTTATCAAAACGTGATTCGTTCACCAAACGGATCATTGGTGTTGTTCTTTGAGCTTGTTGGAAAGCAACGCATGGCACGCTAATGCGAGGGCCTTACAGCCGTCGTCCACATCAGCTGCGACGACGTCTCCTAGCCACTCGTGGATGTCATCGAGAGCAGAGCTAAGCTCTTGCAGCACAATTATAGATGAGAGCGATTGGGCGATAGTCCCCACGCAAACCAGCACTGCGCGCCGAACCTGCAACGAGAATTTCGGGCCCGCATGAAGAGATGTCACATTACAGGAGCGCCAAGCTATTGCTCGTGCGGCAAGGAATGCCGGAGGGTGCCAGCATGGAATTCATGCGGTAACGAGCGCGGCAGGAACTCTATGCATGAGAGTGTTTGTGAGGCGATATGATGGATGCAAGGCAGCGTCGGACGGAGCCGCTCACCACTGCTTCTTCATGCATTCGAAGCACCCATGACAAGTCGCATAGAGCGCGCGCCATCGGCCGAGCGCATGGATACACTCCAGCTCCCCGCAACAAGGTTGCGAGGGTCAGGAGAAGTGCCTCTAGTAGGAAGCAATCGTCGCCTGCAGGCGAACATTTTTGTGAGTAAAGCTCGGGCCCGTGCGGAATGCTCTGAGGGCTGCCGCCAGGGCATTGAAACGGGGTGCTTGGCAGTGGTGGGGAGATGCAATCCAAAAAAGCTCCAGGTGCGGCGTCGTGAGTGCGGACTGCCGGGGTGAAGATGTCTTTCATGCTTCCCCACAACCCACCCGCTCCAATAGTGATCATCAGTTTATGGACTTGAACACAAGCAGTGCACTCACCAAGCATTTTGAAAGCGTTCGTGGGATCATCGTATCGTTGCATCAACGGAAAGAAGAACATGGGAGCTACTGTCGCCAACCGGCTTGCCGCCGCAGGTGCACGAGGACGCGGTGCAGAGTGGAAACGGCGAGTCTTTCCGAGCAGACGCGTAGTGACGCCGTGGGCCGTGCTCGATGTGCGCTCGTCTGAGCTGGCCACGATAGTGGCGCTGCTATCGGTGCTGCCGGAAAGGGTGGAGGGGGGGAGTCCCATCTCCTCTGCAGCCGCACGAATCGCCGCCAGCGCTTCCATTCGCATTTCTAGAGTATGGTTGCTCCCAAAGAATTCGTCGACAAGGTGCGGCGCCATCTCTTCGGGGCATGCGACGGTTAATGCAACTAGCGCTGAACGCCGCCACGTGCCAAAATGGGGGAGTGAGTATTGGTTGGTCAAGTGAAGGAGAGTCCGGCCCAATGGTACGGCGAGAAGGCGCAGCTCGGCGGCGCGGCCCGTGACTGGTGCAGCACGTTGAGCATCACCCATACCCATGTAGGACGGCGGCCGAGGTGCTGGGGCACAAGATGCAATTAGGCGAGAAGCAGAGGAGAGTGAGGCGGTGAAGATTTCGTGTTCACCTTCTCGAGCGCGTAGCCCGGAGAGCAGCTAAGACGAGGGAAAGCGGCGGGTGGGCAAGATCGGTCGTTAAGACTTACGTGTGATGAGCGATCGAGGCAAGGTGTACGTATTGGCCATCGGCAAGTGGCGGGGCAGCAAATGCGAAGTGTGCGTGGCGATCCCGCCCGGTTCCTAGGGAGAAGTGCCACGGCCCTCTGCTATGGAGGAGGGGGGGGTCGTAGTGGGGAACGGCGGAGCCCCTTGCTAACCTGTCGCAGATGGCGTGGAGCAGCCGCGGGTTGTAGGTCGGTCCTATCATCGGTCAAGTCAAAGGCTTCGAGAGACTCTTGATTCGACGAGCCGCTGCACTCGCTGCCGCTGTCTGTGTCGCTCTCGCTTCGTCCCTCGTCCTCCGCATCAGAACAATTCGCCTTGGTCGGAGCACCTTCGGCATCAGGATGGTGTTTCCGGTGACTCGTCTTACTACTCATGTCCTCGGTGAGAGGATGTGCATCCATTTCCACCTCTTCCTCCTTGGCCCACGCCAGTTGCACTGTGGCGAATGGATCCGCCTCTTCCTCGGAAGAGCCCTCGTCTCCGTTCCCATAAGCCGCCGCTGCCGCCGCGACTGCCGCCGAATGCTTACGCCGTCTACGACGTCGAATTTTGCTCCCTTTCGTCTTTTCACCGCCTACTTCTTTTGGGGGGGGCACCAAGCCCTCTTGTTCGCCGTCTGCGATACTCTCGATCTCCTCGTCCGAATCCCCATCAAACTTGATGGGATTAGAAGGGTCGATCACAGCTGAAACCTTTTCTGCAACGTCCATTCCCAATCGCCGTGTCCTCGCCGCTGGAGATTGCAGGTGGCACTGAACACCTTCTAGCAAGGATGGCATTAGCAGCTGAGCCTCAACACGAGGCAAAGAGGCAATTCCCACGACGAGCACTCGTGACAGGTATTCCTGCTGTGCGAGTGGAGCGGCTGCAACGTGCAGCGAATTCGACCAGGCCGCAGCGACTCCGAGCAAAGCCGAAGGGAGAGCACCGCAGCGGTGGTCAAGCGTGCTGACATGTGCTTGGTTGCCATCCGGTGCCACAGCACGTAGGAGCGCAATTGTATACTCCACCGTTCGTAGAGGCAGCACTCGCGTCAGAAGAAGACGCGACGACAGCACGAAGCGAGCAGTCGGGGAACCGCCGAGAAGTGGCTTCAGCAGGTCGCAAAGCGTGGCGGCGCTCTGCTGACTGCTAGCGGCATGGCGGATGAGAGCCTCGAGTAGCGATTCAACACTGCCACTAGGGACATGCTGAAGGACAGCTGCTGCAACATCTTGCCGCCATCGTCGAGGATGGGGTGGTTTTGACGATGGTAGTAGCAGTATCATCGCCTCGTTCAGTCTCGCACGCCTAGCCAATCGACCCAACAAGACACCCCCAAAGCGAGCAATTGCCGAGGCCTGGGAGTTGGATGAGTACCCACTTTCGTGCAAGCTGAAGCTCTTGCCGGACGTGGTGACACATGTGCCAGCCGGCACTTCATGATCTTTGATGGCACGACCCGGAGGCTCGGTGGCTTCGCAAGCACTCTGGAAATCAGCCAATATCCGCTCGAGAACAACCCTGCCGAAGACTTCTGCGCGAAGGCCGCTTGGGGGCGCGCCGCCTAGAGCATTGGCTAGTAAATCAGGCAATGTCACAATGAGCGAAACGAGCTCATCAACCTCTGCCTCGTCGACTGAACCGGCGGCACTTATGCCGGGGATACGCGTCAATGATCGCCCCGGAGCTGCGCTTTTGATCACAGCAGTGCCATCCAGCAGTTGCCGTGATAGCCCAGAGGCTACGATGGACTGCAATAGCTCACAACAAAAGTAAGCACGCTGACGATGGAACGCACGCTCCTGAGCCGCCTCCTCTCGCGAAACCTCTGCTTCACCTTCGTCCATTGATTCCTCGAGATCGTTGCCCGTTTTTCTCGCCACAGATCTGCCGGGCCGTAGGGCGGAGGAGATGGCCTCGAGAGCTAGCAGAGCAGGCGCTTGGACAAAGAGAGGTTGGAGCCACTCATGCAGCTCTTCCTTTGTCAGTACACCGAGCCAGTTTCGGAGGACGGGCCCGAGAAGCACAGCGGCCCAACGCGCGTAGTGCCGGCTTATAAAGAGCCGCGCGAGCTCGGCACGACGACCAGCGCACTCTTGGAGTAAATCTGCTGCTACGCGAGAGAGACCGAGCGTCTCAGCGGTTGCCGGCTCGTGGGCGAGCTGCGCGTGGGGAAGAAGGAGGCAGAGTGTGGCGGAGAGGGCAAGATGCGCCGAGCCAACCTCGCGCGCCTCGCGCAGCACGCGCGCCGCCACTGCCAGCAGCGCAGAGATTGCTGCCGACCACTCGGAGGTGTCGGCCATCTCGACGCCACGCGCGAGGGGACGCCCCACGCCGCGGGGGGAGAGCCCGCGCTATTCCCTTCATTCAGATGGAGAGACATTTTATATTAGTTGATGGAGGGGGCTTTAGCCCAAGTTGTTGGGCCAAAAAGAGAGGGACAGAGAGAGAGAGGAGAGAGAGAGAAGAGGCGAGACGGAATGTCCGAGCGAGTTTTATAGTCATAGTAGATTAGGCTATTGTCTGTCCTCTGTCGTCTGTACTCCTAGCTGTAAGATTAATTAAATTCTTAATAGTCTCACCGCACACGCGGCCGTGGTTCCTCTGCTTTCAACCCACGCAGCAAAACTTTCTACACACCCACTCCCCCGGCCCTTTGCCCCCCGCCACCAGCCACCAAGCACCAGGCGACTCCCCCCGTGCACTACTAGCTACTAGGGGGATAGGGGCGAAGGGCTTAGATATGGTCCGGTGGCCCGCGCCCCCCCCCCCCCCCCGGTGGTCCGTTCCCCCCTTCCTCCTGCGCCTACCGGGCTGGCGGCGTCCTTAGTCCCGACTTCTCCTGTAAACAGGCGCGAGACTTACAAGGCGCGAGACTTACAAATTTTTCGGTGAGCTAGCGGAGCTCTCTCCCCGGCAGACTCATTCTCGCCAGGCTGAGTGCTGAGTCTCGAGCTTGAGACTTGAGAATGCCACGACGCAACGTCTTATTGAGATCCTTCGACACGTCTGAGATCAAGAGAGGCTGTTCGATTGAAACGACTTGGACAAGTAGCTCAAGCTCTAAGTGCGTATGTATGTCCATCATGAACGCACTGGCACTGAAGAGTACGAATCTCATTTTCAGAAATTTTTCACGACCTCCGTGCGCAAGATGTAGCCTGCTGATTCTTATTCTTTGAGCTTCGTGTTCTTGTCGCCAGTCAACAGCTCCACCAGCTCGGCCTTGCCAATCTCGGAGGAGGTACGCAGCGCCTACGTCTACGTCGGATTCTGCTTGTGCGTTGGACACGGGCGTTGCTCGCGGCGTGATTGTGTGCCGCACCATGGGCGGGATGCTCTCGTCCTCGATCCCCACCGCTGCAAGCTCAGAGGCCACCTGCAATGCATGCCACTTGCTACGCAGAGATTGCTCCCCAGGGGGAGAGGGGCGGGGGGGCGCCGACATCTTCCTCTGCCCCTCGTGGCGAGCTCCCCCCGCGACAGACCCCCGCAGAACGGTGCGTGCGCTACCTTAAGGTAAGAAACCGGCATGACATCGACTTCTCGTTCTGCAGTCGCTCTGCGAGACTCTCTCTCTCTCTCTCTCCGTCCGCCTCTCCTCGGCCGACGGCAGGAAGATTCGTCCAAAACATTCTCCGGTCCCGAGATATCTCGCGGGTCGCGGGGGGGACCGACGCCAACGGCTGTGCGTACTGCGCCTTTCGTCCCACTACTGAAGCCTATCGCCACGAAGGCGTAGGGCTAGTGGAAAGAGCTCAACAAACTCTCCTCACGATGACTCGAGTCTCCAATGAAGGCGGCGCCCATTGGGTCGATCCCGTTGCTCCGTTGCCGTCGATCGATCGGCCTCGGTCCCTCAGCACTAAGCTCTAAGGTTATACTCACACAACGAGAAAATTCCAAGGCTCCCCCCCCTCTCGCTGGCTGCCGCGAGCGATGCTTTTGTCGGTGCTTGCCACCATCCCCGCCGTCTCCGTGCGGCTGGCAGGGGCGGAAGTGCTGAGCCCGGCGCAGCTGAAGGCAGAAGAGATCCGCCTGCGCCGCGCGCATACGCCCAAGCAAAACGCGGTGATGGAGGACCTCTTCCGGCCATGCACAGGCGAGCGAGCGGCCGTGCAGGCGAAGCTGAGGGCAGGCGCTCTGCCTGCAGATCTGCCGCGGGGCGCGGTGCTCAAGAACGGGCCCAATGCACGCTGGGGTTCGTCTGATCCAGGGGATGGTGGCTGGCTCGATGGGGATGGGCTCGTGCACGCGGTGATCTTACCGCCAGACGAGGGCATCCCACTGTACTCGCGGGCATGGGTGCGCACAGCCGCCTTCGAGAAGGAGGAGCGCGCTCAACGTCCGCTCTTCTCGGGCTCTCTCGTTGCACCCTTTGGTCTCCGGCTGCTTGGTAACCTCGCCAAGAACGCGATCAGGGCATTCCAACCCCAGAAGGACACAGCCAATACTGGCCTTGTGCGCTTGCCGGGTGGCCGCTGCTTGGCGCTGATGGAGCAATGCCTCCCATCTGTGATCCGCCTAGGGCGTGACGGTCGGTTGGTGACGGAACAGGCCGAGTGCGACCTCGACGGCTGTCTTGTTGATATTCAGCGCTTTCCTCTTTCCCGGGGCGCGTTGACCGCACACTTCAAGACCGATGCCGGGGGCTCAGTGGGCGTAACATATTGTGCGAGTGGTACTCCAGGTGTGCGCGTTGATGTGCTCCATTCCAATGGGGTCATAGGCGCATCAAGCCTGATCGAATTTGCCGGTGGGGCGCAGACTATGGTGCACGACTGTGCCATTACTAGCCCAGCGCCAGCCGGAGGCGACGAGGCTTGTGCGGGCTACGTTTTAATCTTGGACATGCCAATGACGGTACGGCCGGAACGAATGATCTTCGACCGTTTCCCAATAGAATACGAGCCGACGAATGGTGCGCGCATCGGCCTGCTGCCGCGTGATGCGATCGGCGCCCCGAGAGCGCAAGAGGCCACCGTCTGGGTCGACGTTGATCCGTGTGTCGTCCTGCACACCGTCAACGCTTACCAGGATCCCCTAGACGCGACTATCCGCTTGACAGCGTTGCGCTCCACACCTGAGAGCCCGACCTCCTTCATCGGTTCATACACTGCGGCATACCTCTATGAGTGGGTCCTCGATCCCGCTTCTAGACGCTGCGTGTCCGAAAGATGCCTCTCACCTCTTCCCGTCGAGTTTCCGTCGCTCGACCCACGCCTCATTGGGAAGCGTGCTCGATATGGCTACGCTATTGCGCCATGCAGCATTGGAGGCCCCAACCGGTGAGCGTTAGCAGCAAAGCCTCGCGGCCTTGTCGCGTCTCCTGGTTCACACCCTTCTCCGGGCTAGCTGCTTCATCCGCATGAGTCGCACTGTGGTTTTAGCCCCTCCTACCCCCGCACGCACGAGGCGAGCCATGTCTCGATTGTCACTGTGTTCGAGCCTGCCATAGTTGCTTGACGATCTCGTCTCCCTGATCAGGCACGGTCCGCCGTCTGAGGGCATCTTGATCGACGCTGTTGTCAAGTTCGACTTGGAGAACGGGAATGTGGCCTCTCGATGGCAGACACCTGAAGGCTGGTGGCTTACGAGCGAGCCCACATTTGTGCCGCGCATCACGGACGACGATCCCAAACCCACCACTGAGGGTGATGATGGCTACTTGCTCGTATTTTGCACGCGATCGGCCGCCGGCGAGAAGGGCACCGAGAACAATTCGCGAAACCGGGAAAGTACCGGAGGCATCATGGCAGAACAGGAAGACGGGCGCACTTCGAGACTCTTTGTGCTCGACGCCTCATCTGCAACGCCTGACGAACATCAAGGGACACGCATGGAGGCGGTCGCGGAGTTCGATCTTGGCGAGGCTGTACCATATGGACTGCACTCCCTGTGGATCCCCTACGAGGAGTTGCAATAGGAGGCGGGACTGAGCTTTGTTCCTCGACTTCAGCAGAGCAACTCGTGAATACAGCCTCGTAGTAAGCTTCAGATGTCATGGTCTGCTTCCATATCCCTCTCGGCATATACTGCACAGTTCATTGTACCGGGCTTTAGCGGAGCAATTTTTGAATGCAATCTCGTAGTAAGCTTGAGATGGAATGAACGGCTTACATCTCCTTCGCGGCATATACTGCACAGTTCATCGTACCGGACTTTAAGGGAGCCATTTTTGAATGCAGTCTCGTAGTAAGCTTCAGGTGGAATGATCGGCTTCCAGGTCATCGGCATATACTACACACTTCATTGTACCGCACAACAAAGCGCGATTTCATAGACAGAGAATTAATAGGCGCTTATGCGTAAGCTTCAGGTGGAATGATCGGCTTCCAGGTCTTCGGCATATACTACACACTTCATTGTACCGCACAACAAAACGCGATTTCATAGACAGAGAATTAATAGGCGCTTATGCGCGCCCGCAACTGCGCGTTGTGCTCGTTTTTGCACTCGCATTCGCAAGTGCGCGTTCGCGTTGCGTATTGATGCGTCCATCTCGTATGTCATTTTTATTCCTTTACGTTCAGGGCCAAGCAAGAAAATGATTAGAAATGTCTCGTGGAAGTTGGGCAAACTTTTAGCGCCCGAAAAAGTTTAGCAAATTTGGGGTGCTCGTGCTCAGATCTCGGAGCTGCCAAATAAGTTGCTTAATTTGGGCAATAATAATAACATCTGAGAGTCAGTACCACTACTTTCACTAGCCCAGTACCATCACGACAACCCTCAGCCAAGGCGCACTTGCCCGTACACAAGAGACTGAAACCTCAGGATCGGGATCGGGTTTTTTGCCCCCCCCCCCCCGGGACCCCGATAGACTTTTTTTACCCCAGACCCCCTCCCCCGCTTAAAAAAAAGAGGGCTTGGAGGGTTCACTCCTTCTTTTTCAATATCGCTTTCGCTTCCGGGGTCAGGGCCATTGTGGTGGACTGGTTGGAGTTGTGGCTGTGGTGTAGGGGGCTTCCGCGGGGGGGGGAAACCGACGGCGGACAGTCAGTGCGAGGAGGAGGGAACCGGGGTGCGACGACGGAAGGGGGGCGTTGGCTCCTGTGGGGTAACATATATTTGGTTCTTTTTTTCTTGCTTCTTGGTCAACTACTTTTATAAGTAGGAGGCCAATGGGGGCCTCGCGCCCCCCTCTCTCCATCGCAGACACCCCCTGGGTAGGCCTGCACACTCAAGCTCAGCCACTGCCTGCTGGCAGGGGCTGAGCTGACACCACTCTGGTCGCCCAGACCTTCGACCTTCGCCGAGCGCGCGCCGCGCGCCGCACGCACTCGCCTGCACTGGCCCTCGCTCGTACTGATCCCCCTCTCACCACTGAGCCACAGACCACCGAGGCCGCTAGGAGGGCACCCAGGGCCAGCGAGGCGAGCGAGGGAGAGGCAGGAGAGGCCAAGGGCACTGCCCCAGCCTCCATTGCCCCCTGAGCTGCCCTGGCTGGCCCTCTAGGGGGCCCCTCGGGGCCCCCTAGAAGGGGGCCATGGCGCGCGCCATGCAGCACACGCCCGTAGGAGAACGAAGAGAATGACGGGAA
Organism: Isochrysis galbana; assembly: GCA_018136815.1. Taxonomy (NCBI): domain Eukaryota; phylum Haptophyta; order Isochrysidales; family Isochrysidaceae; genus Isochrysis; species Isochrysis galbana. The sequence goes on from CM030931.1 coordinate 879,941, forward strand.
AAGAACGACAAAAAAACGACACGATCCGGCCCGAGAATAGGTAAGACAACCGCCCATTTACGGTATATCAACGGGAAGACACCCCGCGCGGCAGACAGACACCGCGAAAGTGCGGCAGCGGACGAAGAAAGGCCGGAGGGCGGGGGCCGAGACCCCCCGGGGACACTATAAGATAGTTCAGAAGGCGTTTTACGTTTGTCTGCCACAGGAACACCCAACAACAGGTCTATCCTAGCCCGCCCCTTGCGGCGCTTGGCCCGTCGTAGTGCACACGCCCCCCCCCCCCCGATACCAAAGACACCGGAATGAAGGGGGTAGTGTAAAGGGAGTGAGTGTTCTGGGGTATAGGCGATGGCGTGAGTCGGTACCGTGAGTGCGTGGTCTTTATAGCTAGCGGTAGTAGCCTGAATCTTCAGATGTTTTTTTCTTGCTTCTTGGTCGTTTTGTCTATGTGAATCGACAAGAAAATCATAAATGATAACACACGCGAGAAATAATAGCCCCTAAGGTTAAGAACGAGCCTCACCTTCTACCTTCTGGAGTCAGAGCAATTCCAGACCACTCAAACCCTAATCAACCCACCTCCCCAGCAAAGTCTCCCTGAAGGTCACTTGGCTGTGCATTGAGTGGCACTTGTCGGTAATCATCAACAAGCAAGACCTCTTCCTCATCAAATTGAGCTCCATATAGCTCATTCACCTTGGAGCGTAGCAGTGGTTCATATACGTTGAGACGATCAATAACCTGTAGTTCTCTTAGAGCAACAGCAGCGGACGGATCAGGAACATGCGAGACCACAAAAGACCAAAATACGGATTCAGCCAACTGGCACATCTCCAATGTTCCCTCTTGTGCAAAGGCTTGGTGGACGAGGACACTGACTGCATCGGTGGTTAGAAGCATCTCCGGAAGATCAGGTGATGAGAGTGAGATTTTGCCGCCCGTTCCTGCGTCAATTCTGTTCTCATTGCTCCTTTCGACGATTTCACTCAAAATGCGGAAGGCGAGCTTGCGGGTGGCCTTGTCCCTATCGCGCACTTTCACAAGAGCGACTTTTAGCACTTCGTTCGTCTTGAGCTGGGGCGCAATTATTTGCAACAGCTGGAGACTCGCGCGACGGACTTTGCCAACAGAATCAAGAAGTACTGTTGAAACGGTGGCATTGATCAATGAAGTTGCGATTGATCTCAATGGAAACAACTGTAAGGTCTCCTCATCCTCCTTGTGGGAAACGTGGCTGTCTCGGGCCCTTTGGTTGCATGCTTCCCAAATTGCAGAAAGAAGATGGATGGCAGAGACTCTTGAGCGGCTATCATTTTGCGTCATCAGCCGTTCTTTGATGGCCTCTGCGCTTTTACGGACTACTTCACAAATCCGGCCTGAAGGGACCGAAAATACGAGGTACGTTGAAAGGAGCGTCTCCTCTCCGCAGCTTGGAGTACCAAGCCGAGCGACCTCTACGAGGGCCTTCTGTAAGGTGGACTGCAAGTGCTTCCCACTCACATGACGTCCTGGGCGCGTTGGCCCACTAGGATCAAGATTTTGGTCATCAAATTCCATGATGGTATGAATGAGAAGGTCCAGATTGGCTCGCTGTGAGCGCTGCTCGGCGGACAGTGCTGCACTACTGGATTCGAGCATCGCCAATCCACGCAGGAGGCAGCAGAACGCTCTGAAGACTCCATGGTGATCTTGCTGGGCAAGTACTTCAAGCTCATTGAGCGAATCTTCCAGCCGTGCTCGATCCACGGGGCGGGGCTGGCACTGCCACGCCTCAAGCAGCTGTGCCGCAGCAGCAAACGAGCTGTTCGCCTGCGGCAGAGCAGCTGCCGTATCAGGCTCATGCGGAATGGCGGGCGCGCGGGGCCAAGGCTTGATAATCAGGTGCGCATGCAAAGTGCTCCGGCTGAAAGCTGCGTGGTGTCGGCCGCGCACCATCCGTATGCAATTGGAGGAGGAGTGTGTGCAGTGCGAAAGGTGGACGGGCCCTCCCGTTTCCCGCCGTCCCCAAAGAAGGCCCCCCCCCCCCCCGGCACGAGCGAGTTCTTAATTATACTAGTATTAGGTTTCAACGTAACCCCAGTTCACACGGCTCCGAAGCTCTGGATTCCTCTTCCGGCCTTTGCTCTTTCGCTGGTGGCTGTCTCGCTCGCTGAGCGGACCTTTCCAGCGTCAGAGCCCTCTCCAGAGGACAGATAAGGGTAGGCCAGCATGGCCGCACCGCCGGCGCTGCGCACGCATGTGTCATACGCGCGGATTAGAGTCTCGACGCGCTCCAGTCACGTAAGGTGTCGTTCCGTCCGTCAATTATGGGACATCAATCGAATGGAGCCATCAAATGTCCATAGTTATTTATACAATAATATTCACACATGATGACCCATTCTCGATGTTTAACACCTACGGCGCGTGCTTTCAGGGGTTGGGCTAATTTTGGCATTCAGTCACTGGGTGCAATAAAGGCTCACAATTAACAATTACACCAGGTGCACGCCGTGCGTGCCGATGTGCATCGGGTCCCCCGCGGGGACGCCGTGCGTGCGCATGTCGACTGGTTTCTCTGCGGTTCCCTACATTTACATTTACGTAAACATGCAATATAAGAGAGATTCTCACGGGGCATGTGTGATGAGTTGCAATCACCCATGTGCACATGTGCACGCAGGTCGTTTGCCTTCATTTGGTACCCCTCGTTTCCAAATACGCGATGCGAACGAGCCTCAGCCGGAGATCATAAACCACATTTTGTGATCTCGGAACGGGCGCAAAGTGCACAATGGCATCGACAATGTCAAGAAGAAGTGGGAAACACCGTCCATTCGCTAATCAGGGTACTAGAAAGCACCAGCTGCAAGACTTCAATCAACTACAGCAAGCCCAGGCCGACACAACCACCTACAACCGACTTACTACCGCCGCCATGCTAGCTAGCTACGTTCTACGTTCCCGCTACGCCGGAGCCGCCGCACACCACCACGAAAGCGAACGCGCTGGGGCACTAGGAGCGTGCGGAGCGCCGGCGCTTCTCCGATCCTTGCTCGCGGCTGCCGCGTCGCTCCTCACGCGCAGCCGCCAGCCGAGCCGCACGCGTCCTCGCCCGCTTTGCCCGATCATTCTCGGCTTGCTCTCCCCGGCGTAGCGCGATTTCCACTTTCTGAGTGCGGATCATCGCACATCGCACCGGAGTCGGAGCTATCCTCATCGCTACAATGGCACATAGCAGCCCGCCGCCGCGACACAGCTCCCGCCGCCGCGACACAACACAGCTCCCGCCGCCGCGACACAGCTCCCGCCGCCGCGACACAACACAGCTCCCGCCGCCGCGACACAACACAGCTCCCGCCGCCGCGACACAGCTCCCGCCGCCGCGACACAGCTCCCGCCGCCGCGACACAGCTCCCGCCGCCGCGACACAGCTCCCGCCGCCGCGACACAGCTCCCGCCGCCGCGACACAGCTCCCGCCGCCGCGACACAGCTCCCGCCGCCGCGACACAGCTCCCGCCGCCGCGACACAGCTCCCGCCGCCGCGACACAGCTCCCGCCGCCGCGACACAGCTCCCGCCGCCGCGACACAGCTCCCGCCGCCGCGACACAGCTCCCGCCGCCTCCCGCCGCCGCGACACAGCTCCCGCCGCCGCGACACAGCTCCCGCCGCCGCGACACAGCTCCCGCCGCCGCGACACAGCTCCCGCCGCGGTGTGTGCGCTGGCCGGTGATGCTGACGGTAGTTAACAAAGGCAAGTGTGGTAGGCCGTTTAGGAATTTTAGTCTCTATGTCGATACGGGGTGCACCGGATTTCATGTACCGAGCCACTTCGGATATGTACCATTTGAACCACTTGGCCTCTTGGCTATACCTGAGACGGGGAGCGCGTGAAGGAGAGAGTGAGAATGAATGCGGTGAGTGCATGGGACCGAACTGGGTACGTGCGGTGAGGGGAAGCTTCTCGCTCCCTCCCTCCCTCTTCCTCTCCCTCTCCCTCCATCCCTCCCTCCCTCCCTCCCTCTCTCCCTATCTCCCTCTCCCTCTCCCTCTCCCTCCATCCCTCCCTCCCTCTCTCTCTCTCTCTCTCTCTCTCTCCCTCCTTCCCTCTCCCTCTCCCTCCCCCCCCCCCTCTCTTTCTCTCTCTCTCTTCTCTCTCTCTTCCTCTCTCTCTCTCTCTCTCTCTCTCTCTCTCTCTCTCTCTCTCTCTCTCTCTCTCTCTCTCTCTCTCCTCTCTCTCTCTCTCTCTCCCCCTCCCTCCCTCCCTCCCTCCCTCTCCCTCTCCCTCTCCCTCTCCCTCTCCCTCTCCCTCTCGCTCTCTCTCTCTCCCCCCGGCGGAGGGCCCACGATGTGCTATTGCGAATGTTACGAAGGGCAACTCACTTCGCTCGAAGGGAATCGACGTTGCGCAAATCCGACTGGGGAAGCTCCCCCTTTTCCACCTTCGACTTGATGTCCGCGTGTATGTGCGCCCACACGAGATCGGACTTGTTGGACGAGTCGTCGAAGCGCGTCTGGTAGTCCAACTTCAGACGGACGAGGGCGACCACACCGGCCTCGGTCATGGCGCGGGCGTTCTCCGCCTTGAGCCTCTTGGCCGCCTCCCTCTGCGCCTTCATCGCCGACGCAGCTGCCGCCTCCGCGCGAAGGTTGTTGATGCGTTCGTTGAGCTGCCGCGCCGCCGCGAGGTGGCCGGCCTTACGCTTGCGCAGGGAGGCCTTCTTGCGCTCGTCCTTCTTGTTGCACTCGTCGGCAGGGAGGTCGTCGATCTCCGCCGTGAGCTTCTGGACCGTGAGGTTCTCCTTCTCCAGGTCTGCCACGGCCTTGTCGATCGACGATCGGCGAGCGCGCCGCACGCTATCCTGCAGCTCGCCTCCGCTCGGCTCGAACGGGGGCGGGTCGTCGCTCGCGGGAGCGGAGGCATGATGCGAGGGCGAGCTGGGCGGCGCCAAGCCGGCAGCCTCCCTCACATTGGGATCCAGGTCGTCGGAATCCATGGGGGCACCACAGGGGACAGGGGCACCGCGACGGGTAGCGAGCGGCCAGATTTTCCACAGCGGAGCGGCAAATTTCTCGCTGGCGAGAGGAGGTTTTCGACCCCAGAGCGTGAAAACTTGCGCGGCCAGATTTTATTTAAGAAACGCCCTTTTCGCCAGATTTTATCTAATTTTTCGACTCTCGGCAAGGGGGGTAAGGTTAGAACCAGCTCCCCGCGCTGCGCGCCATCGCCGTCCGGCGGCGGCTCCGAGAAAATCAGCTCGCCTCCCCCATTCGTGGAGCCCCCCCCCTCTTCTTCATGCCTCTCGGGCTGCTCGTAGTCGTTGGCATGTCAGCGAGCGCTATTGATCAAGCGGCATCGCCGACGGTCCATCTGACGCAGGGCACTCTCCTCGGCACCGCTGACCAAGCGGGCGTTGAGCGCTTCGCAGGCATCCCATACGCAAAGCCGCCAGTCGGAGGGCTCCGTTTCGCTCGCGCCGTGCAGGACGACGAGCCGTGGCCCTCGGGGATGCTCGATGCGACGCGCGCGGGCGCCCCGTGCCTACAGAATCCTGCTGGTGACCCCCGCATCAGCGGTGACACCAGCGTGCCTCCTCCGTCCGAGGACTGCCTGCACCTCACACTCTGGCGTCCCCCAGTGGCCGGAGCACGCCCTCCACCCAGAGGTGAGCACGCAATCTCCGGGCTTCCCGTAATGGTGTATGTCTTCGGAGGAGGATTGTGCACAGGGTTCAACAATAATCCACTTATCGATGGGGCAAATCTCGCATCCCGTGGCGGAGTGATTGTGGTGACCGTATCATACCGTCTGGGTGCACTCGGCTTTTTGCCCAACATCCCTGGAGCATTTGGAAACTCTTCAGTCGATTCCGAAGAGATTGGTAGCCGAAGTGATCCTCACCACTCGAAGGCGCTTGGGAATGGCGGGATGAATGGTATCTACGACATCATTGTTGCATTACGATGGCTGCAATCAAATCTTGCAGACTTTGGTGGTGACGCTAAGCGAGTCATGGTTTTGGGGCAATCGTCAGGATCCTACGCCGTTTGCACCCTCTGCGTCTCTCACGTGAGGATTGTTATCCCGCTGCGCACACGATGCAGCAATTCCCGACGATCCCGTTTGGATATCAGTCGTTGCGATTCTACCTTGCCTATGTGCACTTATAAGTTCCACTTCGGCTAACGTTTCTTTGTGCCCACGCTTTCCAACCCACAGGCGGCGCAAGGCCTGTTCTGGGCAGCGGGATTGCTGTCGGGGCCTTGTTTGGGTGGCCCACCTGACAGGGGTTGGGGGCCAGTCACTTCGATCTCACCTTCAGAGATCGCGAAGGAGGTAATGACAACATTGAATGTCAGCGATGTGCATGGCCTCCGTGCGGTGAGTGTCCCATTAACCCCTTTGAAAGCACCTGCTGTGATGTGTCTATGACCCATCCGGCTATGCCAATTCATGTGAGCGTATGCCTATCCACTCGTGACACGGTATCAGGTTCGCAATGCATCACTCATCCAATGGCCTGATCGATTGATGGATGGGACCACCCTTGCGCCGTACTTTAGCGCCTACTTTACCGATTCCGCCGTGGTCTCGGCAAGGCCCGAGCTACTCTGGCGAGCAGCGGCGACGGCGGATAGACCTCGGATTGAACAGGCTTCCCAGACGCACGCGGCGACGAATGCCTCGGTCAGCGTCGGCTCGGAGGAATTACAATCGAGTGCGATCCTTGTTCCCTTGGCATTGATGGTTGGCGCCACAAGCAAGGACGGCACTGCCGCATTCTACGGCACAGCGCCAACGTAAGCAGTGCTCGATCTTACGTAGATGCGGTATCACTGGGCCATGCACTCGCACGAGTTTCAATATGCCGCAAGGATGGTACTAGTCCCTGCTTAGTTTGCAGCCTCAGCCTAGCTTGAATTCTTTCGCACAATGTCTTCAGGCTTGGCAACGTTCCTCCCAATCCACGTCAGATAGGCCAGGCGGCCTACACGCAGAAGCTTCACGACGTGTGGGGCGAGCTAGCCGCCCAAGTAGAAGCACAATACCCCTTGACACGCTTCGGCGGTTCTGCACAGGTAGGTCCTTGCCGTCTACGGGACTTTTACCTTCGCATGGCAGTGCGCCCTGAACCCACAAATCAATGCATCCTTTGCTATCTTGTTCCACATGCCTTTTTGACAGGCCGCCTTCATCCAAGCGGATGCTGATGCATACGTCATCTGTCCCCAGTTGGAGATCGCTCGTCTAGCGTCTGCAGCCGGAGCGAAGGTATGGCAGTGCTGATGCTTGCGAGCATCCCGTTGCCTCGATGCCCAACGCTTTCGATCACCATGTCGCCTCACGGAAACGGCATTGCATATTCGGCTGACCCCCCTGTCGCCGCATTATACCTGTTACTTCGTCATTTTGCTATCAGGTGTGGCATTATGAGTTCCGCCATTTCCTCGCCTCGCGCATACACCCACACGGATTCGGATGTGACTGTGGGGTTGAACTTGATGTCGTTGCGCTACCACCTGCCGCGATATCTCGCCAACAGACAGTAAGGGCAACAGACAATGAATGGGCTACGCACGGTGCTGACGTTCGCTTCGTGTTTGGCACTAACTCCGGCGCCGATGACATACAGGCGACGAATGGGCACAATCGTTCTTTTTGCCCGTTCACGCCCGGCGAGAGGTCACTCTCGAATGAAATGCTTGCATTTTGGACCACTCTTGCTAGCACCGCCAATCCGAATCCCGATGAATTCGGCGAGCATCGCACACACACTCATGGTGTGGCTCTCGCAGGAGTGAATCGCCTTCAGGCTGGGCATCCGTCGCGTAAGGGGGGCTTGCTAGCGCCTCGCTTGCTAGAGCAGCCCTCGGCATCATCGCACGAAAAAGGACTGCGATGGCCCGAATACATGGAAGGTGGAAATCGTACCTCGCGGATTTTCCGCTTGGTTGAGGGCAAGCCAAACAGCATGCTCGCCATGGAAATTCACGAGGCAGATTGTGCTTTTTGGCGGCAAATGTGGTCTCTTCACGACATGAGCAATCCGCATTAAGGACACTTGTGGATTAGGTTCGGCGACACGCTACGCATAGTCTTCGTCTTCTGTCGAGGCATGATCAGGGCGGTCAAAGAGGTCTTTTAAGTACTAATATGGGGGGGTCGGCATTTTTGACCGTGAGCGGAATGCCCCGGCGAAAGTTAAAAAAAAACTGAAGTTTCTGGGCTACACACCTACTACATTGCCGGTATTTCCCTTCTCTATCTACGCCGCCCTTAAGTTCCCTTTCCCCACCTCTTTCCCTGCCCCCCTTCTTTCCTTTTTCTTCGGTTTCCGGGGTCCGGCCTTGGTACGCTACCTAAGGCCTGGTTCGGAGTGCGGGGGCCGGGCAGGCCTGTTGTGTTCTCTCTCTTGGTGTGCGCGCCTGTCCGTGCTCGCGTCTAGTATGGCGGTGGCGCCGGGCCCACTGCGTCTCTGGTGGTTTCCTTGGGCCATGTCTCATTGGCTTATTCGTCTTTGTTGTGTTGCTCCTTGGGTTCCTCGACAGCGTGTGCTATCCTCAGCTTTGTGGCTAGTTTCACTAGTTCCTCGCTGGGTTTGAGCCCGCCGTTGTCGTTCATACTGAAAACGGGCCTCAAGTCGCTTATGTCTATCCTTTTCTTGGGTTGCCTACCCATGCAACTAACTTTATAGTTGGTTGCCATGGAGCGCGGCGCCGCTCCCCACCTCTCCTTCGGGCCCCCCGCCGCGGGCGCCCCCCCAGCACCCATGGAGCTGTCGCTGGCGAAGCGACCGCGTCCGCCCGCAGAGGCCGAGCAGGTGAGCGCGACCCCGGTCGCGCCGCACGGCCCGTGGCCCCGGCCACACCAAGGAAGGCAGCCATGCTGGCCCACCCCATGGTGGGCCACAGGCTGTGACAAGCACCACACCAGAACCAGACCAAGAGAGACAACCACCCACCAGGCATGCCTTATGGTGTTGCTTGAGCTTGAGTGGGGTTGGAACTTGGATGGAGTTGGAGCTTGGGTGGGGTTAGAGCTTGGGTTAGAGCTTGGGTTGGAGCTTGGCTGGGCGGGTAGAGTAGGCTGCCTTGGACACGAAAGTGCCCGCGCCTCCTTCGAGCTTCATTCGCTCGCGGTTGCCCTTCAGGAATGTTAGTCCCTCTTTTTCGACCGCCTTGAAGAGCGCGCCTAGACTGAGTTGTTTGGCCTGGGCGAGACCATCAGCTTCGACGACCAGGTGTGCTGCCACGTCCTGGAGAGCGTTGTAGAGTGACTTTCGCGAAGTGGCGCCTCGCTTGTTGATCTTTTCTTCGATGGATACAAGAACTAAGTTTATACTTAGACGCGATGGAGCGCGCCGACGCGACTCCCCTCTCCTTCGGGCCCCCCACCGAGGGCGCCCCCCCAGTGCCCATGGAGCAACCGCTGACGAAGCGGCCGCGTCCGCCCACCGAGGCCGAGCAGGTGCGTGCGACTCCGGTCGTGCCACACGGCCCGTGGCCCCGGCCACACCACACATGGCAGCCGAGAAGAGACACTATTCCACACGCCGGCCAGATGGGAGAGCGGGCTCAAAGGCCCGAAGCACCTAGAGTACCCCTTAGCAGACGAATACGCGCTTAACGGCAAGATACAACTTGACCAAATCACCGTATCCGACATCACGAGCGAATACCTAGTGGGTGGCCCCAGCGACAAACCGCAACCGGCCCGAGAAAAGTGGACCCGTAAACTAGACTTGACCCGGGATGAGTGGATCCACGTGGCAAAACTATACACACACCCGATGCTCAAGCACACCGACAAACACCCCCACTTTAAACACATCACTCATAGGAGGCTAGGCACACGAAACCGATTCGCCACGGCGACCACGGCGAAATGCAGATTATGTAAAAAACATCGCGAAAACTCGACACACCTCGCCAGATGCCCCTCCACTCAACAAATCTTCCAGGCCGTAGAAGCGGTGACGGGGTACACGCCTAGAGTAGACAGATCGACAGCACAAAAGCTCAAAGACAGACTCTTCGTATACCCGAGCACAACGACACCCGACAGCCTCAAAGCCCTCTACATCATAGCGTGGAGGTACATAATAGGTGACGTTTACAAAGTCGAATTTGACAACTACACTTTCCATCACGTGCCGGTCATCGAGAAAACCCTTAGCAGATTTACGGCCCTCGCCAGAGAACTCACCCCCCCGGACAAGCCCTCGACCGCACGCACTAGCATAGCCTCACAAGGGAGAAAACCGAAGCTCAAGTCCCCGCGCGAGCTTTGCGCGCCCGTCTTTACATTCAACGATAAAGGCACACTGATGTTAGGCGGTAACCTGGCCGCAATAGCCAATGCACTCCAACTAACGGAAAAGCTAGCGTAACCGCGCATAGGCCGGCACGACGCTTCACTCACCCGCCCTGCCTCGACCCCCGTAAGCACGGAAACACTCCGCCCATCTCATAGGTCTATAAAAAGAAAACAACATAGAAACCGGTAGCCCGATGGTACAGGAGGAAGGGGAGGAAAAACCTATCGGGGATCGGTGCACACCATCTGCTGCAGGAAACCCCATTCACCCAGCCCCTAGGTAGCGCACGAGGGACGGGCCGCAAGGCAGGTGGAGCGGGGATGAGAGCGGCGGGAGAGGCTGCATGTGTTAGAGTGCATAGTCGCGCGCGCGGCGTGAATATTAAGAAGTTTTTTTTTCTTCGATGGATACGATTTTGATGCGTACGGTGATGTCGGTCTGATTCACGCGAAGGGTGGTGAGTTCGCCATACCTTTCTTGAAATTGTTGTGCGCAATCTTCATTGACGGCTACGTGCCAAGGGCCTGCAATGGACCGTGCCCAGAAGTCTGGCTCTGGATCGACGCCCTCTAGCTCGAGAAGCAATTCTACTATCACGGCGTAGACGGTCGTGTCCAGAAAGGTGTAGTCCCCCTCTTGGTGGAAGGAGAGGTCGAAATTTGCGTCTGTGTCTACGCCCTCTTGTTCTTCGTCTGACACTGGCTCCTGCGTCAGGGGAATGCGGGTCGGCCGTGAGTAACAGTTTGGTGCTTGATGGTGGGCTGGTTGTTGGTGGTCGGTCTCCAGTCCCTCTCTCAAAGGGGCCTTGGTCGTGTTGAGTTGGGGCTTCTGTTGTGGCATTCTTCTGTTGTGGTACGTATGCAGGGTGGGGTGTTGTTTGTGCCCATAAGGGCCACCCGGTCTCGGGCCGCGCCGCCGGGGCGGCGCGACCGTCACCAGGGTGGGAGGAGCCTCTGCCATGAGGCATGCCCATTGGCTGCTTCTTGCGTCTTGTCTGTTGTGTCTGTCTTGTTGTCTGCAGTCTGCTGTCCCCCATGGGGGGGACCAGCATGGCTGCTGAGGGTGATGTGGCCGGGGCCACGGACCGTGTGGCGCGACGCGAGTCGCACGCACCTGCTCGGCCTCCGCGGGTGGACGCGGTCGCTTCGCCAGCGACTGCTCCATGGGTACTGGAGGGGCGCCCTCGGCGGGGGGCCCGAAAGAGAGGGGAGTCGCGCCGGCGCGCTCCATGGCGACCAAGTATAAACTTAGTTGGCGGAGCTTCCGACATGTCTTGACGGATAAAGGCGGGAAACTCTGCCCTTTGTCTTTTCAATATATATACGATATAACTCAATATCAATACAGTATAAACGAGGGCTCTCCGCTGGAATCGCGTTCGGGCGACAAGCTCGCGGCATTCACTTAAACAGCACGATTTATCCAATATCGCGGGGTTTGCACAACGTGTCGAGATGAAGCGGAGCGGAGGGGACGGGAGGGGGCGATCTCCCCCTCGCCAGGGGGAGGGGGGCTGAGAGTCCCAGAGGGGCGGGGAAGAGAGCGGAACGCCAGACTTTGCCAATGTCAGAATTTTGGCAACGAGGGGTAGGTAGTAGAAAGTAGACGGCTCGGGGAGACGTAGAAAGTAAATTGCTCCGACAAAAGATCCGCATGCTGCGCGCGGCGGCGGCGCAGGATGTACTGGGCCAGTCGAAGCCCGAGGAGGCGGGCTTCCTGCTCATCGCGCTCTTGATCTGGCTGTATGCTTCTTACGCGCCCGTTGCACGCGCGATGGACGCACTCCCCTCATACGAGCGCATCTGCAGCCTGCTGCCATCTGTGTGGATGCACGCAGTGCTGATCGCATCCACACTGTATGCCATCACGTACTCACCACCATATCTACTACCGACGTCGACGGAGGTCGGGTGCATATGTGTGACTGGGCTGATTTCGTCGTGGATGCTAGACGACTTTCTCCTGGTTTCCATCGCTAGTGGACTGGTGCTCTTTCTCACAATTTTGATTCTTGACTTCACAGCACGAAGGGTCTTTGTGAGATTGCAGCAGAGGGAGCCTAATGTGCATGCCGACGCCCCGTCGACTCGAGTACAGTCATCATCGCCAGCTGAATCCTCCACAGAGCCCATCGCATCGACGGATGGGACGGCACCTGGCGGATCAAGGAGTCCGCCTAAGCGTGCACAAGGCAGCATGAGCCATTTGCGAAATGCGAATTCACCTGATGACTCGCCGCAGTCCTCATTCCATGCACCCACTCACTCCCCGCTACTGAGCCCTTTGCCAGAGGCCCCCGCTTGTCCCAGCACAATGTCTACTTCCTCCCAAGCATCGTGCGCAGAAAGCCCTAGAGAAGCGAGCGGGGGCTCGGCAATTGCGGCGTAAGGATTCCCTTGAGAAGACATAATCCATATTGAAGCAATGTCTATTTATTATTCCGCGGAAGTGAGCCCGGAGCTTCACCGGCTCGTCGTCACAGGCCAAGCACAATCTCAACCTCAGGTATCACTGTTTTGTGTTTTACTCAGCAAGATCTTCGTGTGAATTCTTCTCGTCCATGCCTCGCATCTAAGAGAGATTTGCCATGATATTCACCGATTCCTCTGATGCATCCAACCACGGACACCAGCCATCCCTCGACAGCCGTGCAAAACAAAAGCTTGAACGGCCATGAAGTCGGTGCACTGATTGATGTTCCGCCTAGTTCCGCCAAGGTTGGTGTGTGCTTCACGTGCATGTTTGCGGCAAATAGGCTGCAGCTTTCCTGTTTTTGCAAAATTTTTGCTCGCGCTAGCTTCTTGCTTCTTGTACTACTATTGTTATTATGCCGTGAGCCGTGATCATATCCTCTACATACACCCAATAAAAAATATTTGAAGATTCAGGCTACTACCGCTAGCTATAAAGGACCACGCACTCACGGTACTGGGACACGCCAACGCCTATACCCCAGTATACTTAGCTCGCCGCGTCCGATGACGCCGACGACTCTCCGGAAGCGGCGCCAACAATGGCAATCATTCGGAGTGAACGGGGACCAAAAATGGACCAACGTCACGCTCGAAACCACTGATGAGCTCTGGCAACCTACTTTTATAAGTGGGGGTCAATGGGGGCCTCGCGCCCCCCTCACCTTCACTCCATCGCGGACACCCCCCGGGGTGGGACCGTACAATAGAGGTGGGGACGGTAAAAATCGGGTTCTCAGGATCGCTTTCTTCTGGCCAAAAAAATGCATGGATGGCCTCCATTAAGGCGTGGAATAGCTTCGAATTTCGGCTATGATCATAAAGCACATATCAGATTTTTGCTATGGTCTACAGATACAAATAACGTTCGAGGCCATGTTCTACAAAAAAAAACCTTTTAAGTTTCTCGCCTCACACGTGGCCCTGAACCATTCCTTCGTAGCCACGCCTCTTTCCCTTCCTCACCCTCATTTCCCGCCTTGCGGCAACTCCCCTCGTGCTCTACTTAGGGGCTCGGGTCATGTGGGGGTCCGAGCGGAGCGGGGTGCACCTGCCCTCAGCTGCGCGTACTCAACTTCCTCCTGTGCTGCTGGGTGGCCTGTTTCTTGTAGTGCTATTTTCGGTTCCCTTGTGTCCGCGTGTGTCTATGTTTGCCTTGGGATAGCTATGTTGATCGATCGTATCCTTGGTTGGTCAATCAGTGTAGGTCGTCTCTTTTTGCTTCTCGCTACGCGAGCTTTTCGGCGAGACCAAGCGCTATCGCTACAAGGCGGGTGTTTTCGCTCATTCGTAGCCTACCCTTTTCGTTTTCAATGAATACCGGGGCACTGAGTGTCAGTGTTCTCTTAAGTTTGGGCTTTCTCCCCTGGGCGGCTTTACTTGTGCGCATCAAACAATGCTGCTGTGGCGGTGTGAGGCCCCTAACCAATGTGGCAAACCTCACCAGTGTGGACTCCAAGACTGGGATATAGTGGTATTCATACGACTCAAATGCTATTCTATAGAAGTCTCTTAGTATGTATTTCCACGCTATCACGTACAACGCTTTCAGGCTTTCGGGTGTGTTTGTACCGGGGTATGCGAATAGTCTGTCTTTCGTTTTTTGTGTGCGTGACCTCCCGGGAGGGGGGGTGTAGTTGTTGAGGGCGTCTATGGTTTCGAATATTTTCTTCGTCGCGGGACACCACGCTAAGTGGCACGAATTTTCTCGGTATCGACGACACAGTCTACACATATCTGTCTGACTGTCTGCGAATCTGTTTCTGGTACCAATTCGCCTATGTGTGATATGTTTGAAGTGGAGGTGCTTATCCGTGTGTTTTAGCAGTGGCATTGTATATAGCCTTGCTATGTGTTTCCATTCTTCTTTGGTGACATTTAGTCGCTTTTCCCATGTTGTTTTCGCCGCTTGCGGGGCGTTGCTTCGTGTCGCTTTAAGCGCGGCCTTGGTAAGATCTGCGACTGATATTGCGTCTAGCGCGACTTTTCCTTTTAGTATGGCGTATTCGTCCGCCAAGGGGTACTCCATGTATCTCGGGCCTTTAAATCCGCCCTCCCATCTGGCTGGCGGGTGGTAATATTGGATCTCTCCCGCATTCGCTACATTTCCGGTGTCGGCCATCTCCCCCAGGTAGTCGATATCCGTATGTAGCCAGATGTTGTTTAGTTTGCTGATGTATTTTTCGTCCTCGGAGACCCTGATTTCTTTGTTCTGTAGCTCGGTCTCCGGCTCTTGAGGCGGAGCGATGGCGTCATAAGACTTGTTCTCCTTTGCGTCGGGGGGCGGGCGCTCCTGTGATCGCCCTATCACTCGCGTTGCGTGGCTGACGATTTCGTCCCATGAGTCGAGAAATTCCTTTTTGTGTATTGAGCGGCCCTCGTGCACAAAAGTTTCGGGTAAATGTTCAAGATACGCCGAGCATTCTTCCTTGCTATATGGTGTCAGAAAGGCGCCGTCCTTGAACACGTTGTGAATTACGTTAGTGTGTAGGGCTTCCCATAGACGCGCCCATGGGGCGCGCACTCCTGGGGGTGGGATGTGCGGGTTGTGCCATATCGGTTGGGATAATGCGCCCTCCCGTGTAAGGAAGGAGGGTTGTATATCGAGTTTTCTGAAGTTCGCAATAGCTTCTTTCCAGAAGACTGGAAGCGCCGGGTTGCCTCTGATACTTCCCGTCAGTACTTTCGTGGGGATCGTGGAGAGAACAGCTCCCCTCCCTAGCCCGGTTCAACAGAACCAGGCGTCTAATCCGTGTTTCCATAGTGCCTTTCTCGCGTTCAAATAGTTTAGGATCCATTTGGTTTGTAGTGCCTTTACGTGGGACGGCCAATTCCGGAGTCCCAGCCCCAGCGTCCTAGTCGCACTTTTAACGTGTGAGATGGGGTAGTGTGGGTGTTTTATCCACTTGCTTTGTTTGTTAGTGTACGGACTTGTCCAGAGGACAGCGTCCGCCGCCTTTTGGATCCGGGTGTGGAACCATTTTGGAGCGGCTAATGTTTGTAACCAGTATCTCGGGATACCATAGATTATGAAGTTAACCACTGACGCCCTACCAAATATTGTCATGTAGTTGGTGGCCGGTGCTAGCTTGGCGACCCTCGCGTCGATCTTATCCGCTAGTCTCGACCAAAAGGGCTTGAGCGTCTCGGGTGCTCCCAGGGGGACGCCCAAAATAGTCAGATATTCATCGTTTTCTATCCAGTTGTATTTTCGCATGTCCCATGGAGGCTTACGAAGTCTCTGGGCCGCCTTGGACACGAACGTGCCTGCTTCGCCTTCGAGCTTCATGCGTTCTCGGTTGCCCTTCAAGAAGGTGAGCCCTACTTTTTCGATTGCCAGGATGATTGCGCTCAGGTTGATTTGGGCTGCTTGTGCCAGGCCTTCGGCCTCGATGACCAAGTGCGCCGCAACGTCTTGGAGGGCGTTGTATAGCGCTTTGCGTGACGTAGAGCCTTTCTTATTGATCTTTTCGTCAATGGAGTCCACTTGGACGCGGACCGAGATGTCGGTTTGGTTGATGCGGAGCGTGGTGATGTCGCCATAGCGTTCCCTGAATTGTTGCGCGCAGTCTTCATTGACAGCGATGTGCCATGGTCCGCGAATGGAGCGGGCCCAAAAGTCCGGCTCCGGGTCGACTCCTTCGAGCTCCAATAGGAGCTCTACAATTGCGGCGTAGACCGTGGCGTCTAGGAAGGTGTAGTCGCCCTCTTGGTGGAAGGACAGTTCGAAGTTTGCGTCTGAGTCCATGGTGCCTTGCTCCTCATCCGAGGGCGGCTCCTGAATGGCAGGGGCGGTCGGGGGTGGTGAGGCGGTGAGTGCGTCTGTGTGCGTGGTGGGTATGGCGGCGTAGTGTGCGCCCCAAGGCGCATCCAAGCAGTCTCTCATTTGTGGGGTTTTGTGCTGAGCTATTGGTGGGTCAGTGTCCATGTGCGCTTTGCTGGTGGTGTTGAGTTTGTGCCCATAAGGGCCACCCGGTCTCGGGCCGCGCCGCCGAGGCAGCGCGGCCGTCACCAGGGTGAGAGAGGCCTCTACCATAAGGCATGCCTGGTGGGTGGTTGTCTCTCTTGGTCTGGTGCTGGTGTGGTGCTTGTCACAGCCTGTGGCCCACCATGGGGTGGGCCAGCATGGCTGCCTTCCTTGGTGTGGCCGGGGCCACGGGCCGTGCGGCGCGACCGGGGTCGCGCTCACCTGCTCGGGCTCTGCGGGCGGACGCGGTCGCTTCGCCAGCGACAGCTCCATGGGTGCTGGGGGGGCGCCCGCGGCGGGGGGCCCGAAGGAGAGGTGGGGAGCGGCGCCGCGCTCCATGGCAACCAACTATAAAAAAACCTTTTAATATTCTTACCGCACTCGCGGCGAATGGAACCACTACCCACTACAAGTAGCACGTAGCATACTCTCTACACCCCCATTCCCCGGCCCTTCTCCCCCCGCCATCAGGCGGCTCCCCCCGTACACTACTAGGGGGATTGGGGTGGAGGGCTTAGATATGGTCCGGTGGCCCGCGCCACCCCCCGGTGATCTTTCCCCTCCTTCCTCCTGTGTCTCCGAGTGGGCGGCCCACTCTGTCTCGTCTTATCCTGTAAACAGGCGCGAGACTTACCGATTTTCCGGTGGGCGGAGCTCTCGCTCGCGCCCACCCCCTTTTCCGCGCTCTCTCTCCCCTCTCCTGCGGCACGCGCGATGGCGCGCCTGCGGCAGGCCTCCAGCTGCCCTCTGGCGGCCCCTGGAGGCTCCAGGAAGCCAGCTCAGGGGGCAGAGGAGGCTGGGGCTGGGCCCTGGCCTCCCCTCCCTCTCCCTCGCTGGCGCTCCCGAGCCTCTGGGGCCCCCAGTCTGCACCTGTCTGCCTGTCGACCAGGGGGGGAGGGGGGGTTGGAGCAATGGGCTGGTCACGAGGGGCCAGGATGGGCGAATGGGGCGAGCCTGTGGGGAAGGGAGTGGGTCAGTAGGGCAGTGGCCTCCTGGCAAGCCATCAGGCATGCCAGGAGGATGGGTGGTTCCTCCCCCATGGCAGGGGAGGAGTGGAGAGAGGGGGGGGCTCGTGCCCCCCCATGGGTCAACCAAGTATAAACTTAGTTGCATGGCAACCAACTATAAAGTTAGTTGAGGCCATGTTCTACAGATACCAATAATGCAGATCCGGGGACAGATAATACTACTAATAATAATAACACATAATGCTATTTTTCACATAATTGTTTACAATATATCACATTTCACAGCTCGGCCTCGCGGATGCGACCCATGCAGCGCTGTGGACTCGCTGTTCTCGGTGGTCATCCTAGCGCGGTCGCTTCGGCGACAGCGGCGTGTCCTGCATTGCTTCGTCCATCGCGGCGAGGGCCGCGGCAGCGAGGGCGGGAGGCAGCGCGCGCTCCATGACCCTATCAGTTTACTGATACGTTGACCCCTTTCGGGTAAAAACAACGCAAGGGGGGGGGCACTCGTGAATAGGAGCCCAGAAGCGCTAATCTCTCCTCGCCGAAGCGAGTGGCCGCGGCGAGCCGCGGCCCTTTAGGGGGAAGGGAAGAGGGTTGGGAAGGCTCACAATAAAGAAGCAACACTCATCACTGCCACTATACTACATAAGGAGGATCAATAGCGGGAGGCAACAGTTACTAGACTGGGGGTATACGCCGAGACCAATCTTCCGACTCCTGAGCAAGCATCGAGGGGTGCGCGTCATTGCATGACAGACCTCGATATAAGACATCCGCAGGTTCCATGAGACACCCGCAGGTTCCCAAGGGCAGGAAAGCCTCGAGCCCATGAGACTTCCTTAGCAACTGTGATTCTATGGCATTCCTCTACATCAGCCGCGTCGTGTTCGCCGTTTGGGTGGATTGGCTTCCTCACTCTCTTCATCCACAGGCAGCAGGTGCTTCGTTGCAGCTCGCCGTTGTGACACGTCCCGCAGCACGTGCTCCTTGCTTATGGTCTCTTTCGAGGTGGCCGCCTTTCCGCGCGATGGGGAGACGGGCGCCGTCGCCGTCGCTGCGGGCGCGGGGTCCGCCGATGCCGGGACTCCTACAGGTGCAGGCAAGGTAGCTGTCGCCGCTGTCGGCGCGGGAACCACCGCCGTCGTTGACACGGAAGTTGCCATTGCTGCCGATGGGTGAGGCGCTGCCGCTGAGGGCGCGGCAGTTGTCGGCGCAGATGCAGAAGCAACTGCAGAAGTGTCACTAGTAGTGGAAGCTTTCGTGGCGCCAAGACTCACAGAGGCGGCGGGCATGGTAAGGACTGGGGCTGCGGCTGAGTCGGGCTTGCTCCTTTCTGTGTCCCCTTTCCCAGGAGTAGGCAATGTGCCGGCAACTTCTGGAGGGGGTTGCTCAGGAGCCTTGGCTGAGGATGGAGTTGCCAGCTCGAGCCGATTACCAAACTGTAGCCTTGCAGCTGTGGGAGCGTCTGGAGCGACGGGGGCAGTAGAGGATACCGTGGTCGCAGTGTCTGGCATGGGCATGGCTGCGGATGGCGAGGCTTTTGCATTTGGAAGTGTCTTGTGCTCCGTTTGAGCCCGATCACCGGCTGCCGGCTCAGGATCAGTTGAGGCAGCTGATGCAGCGGGAGCCGGAACAGTCTTATGGGGGGCCGCGTCGGTGCTGCCAGCAGCGTCGCCCGAAACAGTCATGGCCGAATTTATCGCTTCCGCAGTGCTAAGGGGAGCTTCAGCTTCTTGTGCAGGTTTCACCGAGGGCGCCGTTGTACTAGCCGCCAGCCCTGTCGCCGCGTCATTCGTGGCGGCCGCAGCACCTGCCCCAGCATTAGGGATGGGGCTCTCTCCGTCATCCGTCTCGTCTCCAAAATTGATCGCCGCCATCGCAAAGTCGTCCTCCTCGCCCACGTCGCTACCATCAGCAGCAACACCCGCGGCGGCCGCAGCAGCTGCTGCGGCAGCTTTTGCCGCCTCACTTTGCAACCCCCCAAGGGTTGCGGCTGCTGCCTCGTTGGCTGCTGCTGTGGCAGCGGCGGCGGCCGCAGCAGCGGCGAGGGAAGCAGCAACGGAGGACGAGGTCCCACCCAAAGCGAGATGCGCCTTGTCCGGCGTGACCAGGCTGTGGAATCCCGATCCACCCAGTCCGCGGATCAACGGCGAGGACGAGGCGGCGTCAGGCAGGCCGCCTAAGCCGTCGTCGTTGTCTGCAGGCACCGTAGAACCGAGAGCTGGGGGCCCGAGCGTCTCATCGAAGACATCCGGCCCCAGCGCATCCGCGAGCGGACCCAGCGACGGCGTGTCCAGGATGTTCTTCACTGAGCCAGCTGCTGCGGGCGCTGCGTTGGCCAGAGCCGAGCCGTTAAAAGCTGGCGATGGGGCGACAGCTGGGGCGCCGGACGCCGCGGGGGTGGCAGTGGGGGCCGGAGTGGCCGATACGCTGCTATACGGCAGGTTGGCAGAGGGTGTCCGAGGCGGCACCCCGGAGGGAGTGCTTGCGCCCGGTGTGGCGCCCGGCGTGACGGCCGATGACGCTATCGACCCTGGCGTCGCAGGTGTTAAGGGTACGGGTGTTGCGCTTGGGGTGGGCTTTGCGGGTGTTCCAGCAGGTGTGTTGGGTACGGGCATCTCAGGGATAGGCGGGAGTGGTGGGAACATAAGAACAGGGAGCGGGTGCGCGGCCGAGCCCGGTGCGCCGCTCTCCGGCTCCGTCTTTTTAGGTTGCTGCAGATAAGTCTCCACGTACGCGGCGCCTCCTGAAGTCTCGCACAACCAGCTGGCAAGCTGCTGTAGCTCTTCCGGCTTGAGCGTGCGCCTGAGCTCGGCGGTAACCTCGGCAAGGGCGGCGGGTCCGTGAAGTTGCTCCTCGGCAATGAGGGCCAACTCCTGCTTCTCCAGCTCGTTCGCCTCGTTCTGACGATCGTTCACGAACTGCTTGTGTCGCAACCTTGCGACCCTGGCTGCCTGCGCCTTCCTCGCGAGCCTCGCGACACGTGCAGCAGAGGGGGCGTCTCCATCAGCAGTGGCTGTGGCTGCTCCCTCCTCGCCGGTCTCTTCGCCCTCGTCCGCATCCTCGTCCTCGCCATCTTCGCCCTCCTTCTTCTGTTTCTCCTGCTTCTCTTGCTTCTCCAACTTCTCCTGCTTTTCCTGCTTCTCCTGCTTCTCTGGCTCAGGCGGCGGCAGCGCACTCGGCCCTGCCGACTCGCAGCTGGCCTCGCTGCTCATTGAGGCTCCCGTGACGTTCGGCTCCAACGGGCCCGCCCCGGATGAGGAGCGCGGCGGCGGAGCGAAGGTGCGGCGGCGCAGTCGGGCGCGGCGGAGCGCGCGAGGCTGTGGTGAAGGTGGGCGGGGGGCGGAGCTGAGGCGAGAGCGCCGCGCCGGAGACGAGGAGGAGAGGGGGGGGCAGGGGAGGAGGGCGGAGGGAGGGGGTTGGGGGAGGTCGTCAAGAAACAGAAGAGAAGCGGTGGAGTCTACGAGGAAAGAGGAGCAAGATAAGGGGAAGAGAAAGCGAGAAGAAGAAGGTTCGAGGAGGAGGGCGCCGCCGGCCCCCCCCCCCCCCCCTTCCCCCCACGCTCTCTCTCAGGGAGAGGAGAGGAGAAGTGGACGGCGCGTCGTCCACTCGACCATCAATCGCGGCCTCTTTCTTCTCTCACAGTGTTTTCACAAAACAACCACCAGGGTCGGCCGAGAGCACATCTCTCCCCCTTCTACTACTCTCCCTCATATACTGGAGATGTAAAGGTCCGCCGCACCCGCACGTCCTCAAGTCTCTAAAGTTTCCGAGACCCTTTATAATAAC
Organism: Isochrysis galbana; assembly: GCA_018136815.1. Lineage (NCBI taxonomy): Eukaryota > Haptophyta > Isochrysidales > Isochrysidaceae > Isochrysis > Isochrysis galbana. Next base: position 901,442 of record CM030931.1, read on the forward strand.
AGATTCTTTCCATAGGAGTACCGGGTGGCGAGCGAGCGCTGCTCCGTGTAGAGAAGAGTAGGACAGAGAACACACGAGAAAATGAGGAGTGGGGGGGGAGGGGGGGAAGCTGGCGAGAGAGACACCGATCTGTATAGATATTATTAGAGGAGTCCTACTGGCTGGAGAGAGAGGGGGAGAGCCACTGCTGCGTGTCCTCGTCGACAAGGCGGGGGAGATGAAGCAGGTGTGGCGCGCGGGGGGAGGGGGGGGGGGGGTTAAGGGGATTCCTTCCCGCGGTGGGACGGTGTAGAATCCAAGTTGGCTCCCAAAAATAAACCCGATGAACGCCGCCACGCCGCCACCCGCTGGCGGGTCCGAGGGTCGAGGGTCGAGCCGAGGGCCTCGATGAACTCGGACAACGTTGCGTCTTGCACGGTCTCGGCCTCGTCCGCCACGTGCCCCGCGGCCCGCGGCAGGGCCAGGAGATGCGGGTAGGCCCCTCAGGCCCACCTGTGTCAGGCCCCTCAGCGGCGAAGGGAGCGGGCCGTTGTGCCGTTGTCGCATGTTGGGGCCCACGCTGGCCGCGCGGCAAGCCGGGGGTGGGCGAGAAGAAAGTCTTCGAGCTTCGCCGTCTCGAACCCGTCCCCCGGTACGTCCCTTCCACCTGGGAAGATGATGCGCTTGAAAGTGACGACGCCCGCGCGCGGCCTCCGTTTCCGTTTCCGCGGCGGGGGTGGGCTGGGGGAGTTTCCATGCGCACGATTCGCCCCGCGGTTGAATTTTAATAAAACAACTGAGCGTCTGAGCGTTAGTACCACTACTCCCACTAGCCCGGTACTATCACGACACCCCTCAGCGCACTCACTTGCCCGTACGCCATGACGTGTTTTGAGACCAAAAGCGTTCAATTATCCCCATCCCTTCTAGCTAACACCTTTCGTTGTCACCTGGAGGTTACTTGACTCAACCTGACACTTCACATGTTGAAACACACACGTGGTCTGACTCCATTCACTCGATTTGGGGCAGGGTCGATATCTCGTTGAAATTCACGTCTCACACCAAGGAGCACTGATGAGTGTATGTCCACACCAAAGAGCACCGACCGCGTAAAAGCAGACAACAAGTTTCGTCACACGTCTATATGGAGGAGACGAGGAAGGGTGAGGAGTTCCCTGCAGTTGAGGAATTCCCTGCAGTTGAGGAGTTCCGTGCAGTTGAGGAGTTCCCGTGCAGTTGAGGAGTTCCCGTGCAGTTGAGCAGTTCCCGTGCAGTTGAGCAGTTCCCGTGCAGTTGAGCAGTTCCCGTGCAGTTGAGCGCAGTTGAGCGCAGTTGAGCAGTTCCCGTGCAGTTGAGCAGTTCCCGTGCAGTTGAGCAGTTCCCGTGCAGTTGAGCAGTTCCCGTGCAGTTGAGCAGTTCCCGTGCAGTTGAGCAGTTCCCGTGCAGTTGAGCAGTTCCCGTGCAGTTGAGCAGTTCCCGTGCAGTTCAGTTGAGCAGTTCCCGTGCAGTTGAGCAGTTCCCGTGCAGTTGAGCAGTTCCCGTGCAGTTGAGCAGTTCCCGTGCAGTTGAGCAGTTCCCGTGCAGTTGAGCAGTTCCCGTGCAGTTGAGCAGTTCCCGTGCAGTTGAGCAGTTCCCGTGCAGTTGAGCAGTTCCCTTGCAGTTGAGCAGTTCCCCGCCCCCCTGCCGCCCTGCATTGCCCCCTCTCTCCCTTCAGAGCCCTCCTCTCCCTTCAGAGCCCTCTTCTCCCTTCAGACCCCAGCCCTCCTCTCCCCTTTGTCGCCCTCCCCGCGTACCAGAATCGCGATGGCCTCCTCTTCTGTGAAGCGTCCTATCGAACCAGACGAAGAGCCCCGTCAGGTGTCACCTCACCTGTCTGGACGTCGCAACGGGAAGCTTCGGTGGGAGTATTGCACTACGAATCAATCCCCACCTATAGAGGACTTGGGTCAGGACATCGACTTCATGTATGTAGATGATTACCATGAGACCACTTCACTGATGGAGGCATCCTCTCGCGGGCATTTCTGGTGCGTAAAGAATACATTGGAGTTGTTCAAGGATCGGCAGAAGAGTGCATCTGCATTGGTGACGTTTGTCAACCAGGTTGGAGCTGCTACCCAGAAGCAGACCGCCCTTATCATGGCTGCCAAGCGAGGGCATGCTCATATTGTGGTCGAACTCCTCAATGCTGGTGCCATGATTGAAGCTGTGGATGATGATGGTTATACTCCTCTACTTCATGCCTGTAAGATGAATCACATAGAGGTGGCCGAAGTGCTCCTTGCGAATGGTGCTCACATCAGCAACAACATTCTTCAGATGACCAACGATGACACAATGATCGATCTACTGACGCGTGCTGGGGCTTGAGAGGACCTCCCCAAACTTGGGTGCATTTCGGTAGTGGGATTTTGCGAAGTGACCCCTCCCTCCATAGTGCACCGGTGTGATATATTACAAAAAAACGACATTATAGTAAGTATATTCTACACTATGACGTATTACACCAAGCTTCCGTGGCTCCCCAGTTGTGACACACTCGATCACTCTCAGTACGTGCAACGACGTTTCTTGGCACACCTGGATATGACGGCGGACCGATGCACATCGCGCCGTGCCCAATCAATGCACGGCGTGCACAATGTGATTGCAAGTCATCACAGGTGCTCAGTGGATACTATTCATTAAACTGCATGTTTATGTAGTTGTCGGCCTTAGAGGAAAAGCGTTTGCATGCGCACGCACGGCGTCCCCGCGGGGGAACATGCACCGCGGGGAAAAGCAGAGAAAAAAGTTGTTATCCCCACTCCCCACGCACGGCTAGCCCTTATTTAATTTTAAAATACTATATACATAACTGTGGACATTTGATCGCTCAATTCGACTGATGCCCCACAATTGACGGAACGACACCTAATGGCGGGCTTGGTGGAACAACTCTCGAAACAAATCGAGGCCGCCGGACCATATCTAAGCCCTTTACCCCTATCCCGCTAGTAGTGTACGGAAAGAGTCGCCTGATGGCGGGGGGGAAAGGGCCGGGGGAGTGGGGGTGTAGAAAGTGTCCTGCGTTAAAGTAGTGGGTCCATGGCCGCATGTGCGGTAAGAATATTTTAAGGGTTTATTATTGCCGCACCCTTAGGGCCGGGGGCGCGGACATTCGATGGCACAGAAGCTCGAGGGGTGATGCAGCCGTGGCGTTGTTTGCGTCGCACGCACGAGGGGGGCACCCGGGAGACAAGGCAGGGCTGGTGCATGCCCCTGGCTACGATGCCAGTCCTAGCGCCATGGAGAAGGCTGATGGTGGGGTTGAAGAAAAGGATGCAATGGTTCAGCGCGCCCTCAGGAATTGGCGGGGCGCCGAGTATGCGTACATATGCGCACACACGCACACGATTGGGTGGGCACTCGTTCACTCAGACACCCGTCCCTGTTCGCCACTGTGCACGACGCTGCGATTCGCATCGACCATGATCAGCAGTGTCGGCAGCCCATCCACGCCCTCGTGTCCGGCAGCAAGGTAGAGCGCTGGCAAGTAAGCCTTGTATGCCGGCATGTATCGACTCACAAAGTCGGCGACTTGCTCGTCCGTCATCCCGGGTCTACCCATGGCGGCCATGGCGTGCTCAGCTTCTAGGCGCCATGTGTACACATGCTCGGTGTCGTTGACACCGAGGATGACCCACGCCGACATGAGGCGGTGCCAACATGAGTAAGCACTCAGCCTGGCGTTGATGTCACGCAACCCAGTGTCGATGGCGTCAAGCCTCGCACCTTCGGCGCCACAATCAGCCTCTAAGTCGAGAGGGCCGAATCCATTCATCCAACCTTCAAAGAGGACGACATCCGCGGGCTCCTTTTGTACGTGCCACGCAGAGGGAGGTGCGCGATCGCCACGGCCCGAGAAGGCCGACTTGTCGTACCTAGGAATTGCCACATCCGGGCTGCGTTCCAGAAGCTTCGACAACGTCTCAGTGCCTAACCCTAGGTCGTGCGTCCCCGCGTTCCCGCGCACCTGTAGTAATCGATTGTCCGCATGGGAGTCGGCCAGTGCCTGTTGCTCCTTGCGAGGCAAGTAGAAGTCATCGATTGAGGCGGCAGCACAGGTGAGGCCATCCTCCTCGAAGCGCCCAATCAGTGTCTCCACCAATGTGGTCTTGCCGCAGCCTTGCGGCGCGGAGAGACCGATACCGACGGCGCGTCTAGGCTCTGCCGACCGCCGGCTGCACACGAGGGCTCGACACCAGAAGTAGATGGGCAGGTATAGGTGGAAGATGCGCCCTGCAGCTGCGTCATCAAGCTGCTCGAGCGAGTCGGTGGTGATGCCATAGAGCTCCGAGGCGAGCTGTCTACCGTGCTGTGCCCATTCCTCAGCCGGCGGCACCTTTGGCGCTAGATACGAGAAGAGCGGGCCGCGCTGGGCGTAAGAAAGGCACGAGGCGGCGCGCATCGCGATCCCTCGGAAGGCCGCCCCGCCCCAATCGGCACGTCCGTAACGCGTTCTCTTTCACGTGAATTTTTCATGGGTCACAGAATGTCTGACGGCCGCGCACCACCGATCGACCTCTGGCCAGCAAAGTGTTTCCCAGAGCCGGCGGCGTGGTGGACGACGTGGCTGCGGGCGCGGGGAAAGGCGGCACGGGCGGAGGCGTGGGCGTGGTGGACGACGCGACTGCGGGTGGCGCAGAGGAGGATGACGCATGCGACTCAGGGTGCTTTGCGGGTTGCGGTTGCGGGTTGAACTGCGGCGTGAGCCGCCTTCCGCTCTGCGGCGCGGGCAAGCCTTCCGAAGCCCTCTCGGTAGGCGGGAGCCGAGTGGTTGCACCTTCACAGAAATGAGAGGAGCGACCCTGAAATGAGGGCAGGTTCGGGAGAGAAAAATAATGGGCCTCAGGTTGCACCTTCTTTATCAGTTCACTGCTTCAACTATCAGTAAAACTGATAGGGTCATGGGGGCCGCGTTCCCCCCTTCCTCCATCGCAGACACCCCCTGGGTGGGCCTGCACACTCACCCTCAGCCCCTGCCTGCTGGCGGGGGCTGAGCTGACATCAATCCTGCCCAGACTCTCGCCCAGCGTGCGCTGCGCGCCTCAGCACGCATTCGCCTAAACCAGACCCCCATCGCACTGACTCCCCCCTTCACCATTGAGACACAGACACCTCGAGCCGCCAGGAAGGCACCCAGGGCCAGCGAGGCCAGCGAGGGAGAGGTAGGGGAGGCCAGGGGCCCAGCCCCAGCCTCCACTGCCCCCTGAGCTGGCCCAGTTGCCAGTTGGCCCTCTGGGGGCCTAATCGCATGCGATTCATGGTTCGCCAGCAAAAAGCTTGCGCACCTGCTTTGGCGGTACCAGCTCTTCATGATCGGCGACGTGAAGACGAACATAGCGCAGTTCTGTGCTCCAGCTCTGATTGCCGCCTGCCCGAAAATCGAGGGCCCGCGAGTCGTTCAACGTCAATTTCTGTAGTCTTCAATATTTGTATACAAAAAAATCGAATTTCGCGTTCAAATTCTTAATATTTATGCTAGGGGCCTATTAGATAGTGACCATATTAGCTGCCTGGGCGCAAAAAATACAGATCAGGGTGCTAATTTGACCTAGTTATGACAAGGTGAAGTCGTTGTCTTTAAGACTACCGGTAGTCTTCGTTATCCTAGATTGGTCGGCCCACGTAAAAGCACTACAAGCCAAATGGATCCTGAACTACTTGAATGCGCGGAAAGCACTATGGAAACATGGCCTCGATGCATGGTTCTGTAGGACCGGTCTGGGAAGAGGCGCTGTCCTCTCTGCGATCCCTATGACAGCGTTGACGGGCAGCATTAGAGGAAACCCGGCACTTCCAACCTTCTGGAAAGAGGCCCTCGCGAATTTTAGAGACCTCGACATAAAACCCTCTTTCCTTACGCGGGAAGGCGCGCTCTCACAGCCAATATGGCACAACATACACATCCCCCCCCCTGCGATACGAGCCCCGTGGGCGCGCCTATGGGAATCATTACATACCAACGTAGTTCACAACGTCTTCAAGGACGGCGCCCTTACGACGCCGTACAGCAAGGAAGAGTGCTCGGCATATGTAGAGCACCTGCCCGAAACCTTCATTCACGAAGGCCGTGTGATACATAAAAAGGAATTTCTTGACTCATGGGACATAGTCGTAGGTTATGCAACAAGACTGTTAGAGCGAGCGAAAGAGCGCCCCCCCCAAGACACTAAAGGAGAGGAGCCGCACGCTTGCGACACCCAGCCACAGGAGCCAGGGGATGCGCTATCTCGCAGAGAAGTTAGAGTCACGGAAGACGAAAGATTCATAAGCAGATTCAACAACATCTGGCTACACGCTGACACCGATTATTTAGGAGAGATAGCCGGCACCGGGAATGTGGCGGAAGCCGAAGAAATCCAATACTACCACCAACCGGCAAAATGGGAGGGCGGATATAAAGGCCCGAGATTCATGGAATACCCTCTAGCGGATGAATACGCCATACGAAAAGGAAGGGTCGCGCTAGACGCGATCTCCGTCTCCGACATCACCAAAGAAGTGATCAAAACGAATCGGAAAAACGCCCCACAAGCGGCGAGGTCCGCGTGGGAGAATAGACTTAGCATCACGAAAGAGGAATGGAAACACATAGCTAGACTATACACAATGCCGTTGCTAAAACACACGGATAAACACTTACACTTCAAACATATCACGCACAGAAGGATCGGCACGAGAAACAGATTCCCAGACAGCCCGACAGACAAATGTAGACTGTGCCACGGCCACCGAGAAGACTCGTGCCATCTAGCATGGTGCCCCGCGACGAAAACGATATTCGAAACAATAGACGCCCTTACAAAACACACGCCTACTGCTAAGAGATCGCGTGCACAGAAAGTGAAAGATAGACTCTTCGCATACCCCGGTACGAACACTCCCGATAGCCTAAAAGCGCTCTACATAATAGCATGGAAACATATAATAAAAGACTTCTACAGAGTAGAGTTCGAGGCGCACAAATACCACTATATACCAGTCCTGGAGTCCACGCTGATAAGATTCGCCACCCTGGTCCGAGGCACTAACTCGCCGGATCCTTACGATTCTATGCGCACGTATAAGGCCGCTCAGGGGAGAAAACCTAAGATCAAAAAAGCGACAGAACTCAGCAGCCCTATATTTACTAAGGATGAACAAGGTAGGCTACAACCAAGTAAAGAATTTGGCCTCGTAGCAGAAGCCCTCGGCCTAGCTGAGAGGCTCGCATGAATAGACACGACAACCCGCTCCGACCGTATGACATCGACCATAATTACGGACATACCGGATATACGGACGTACACATTAGTACGACTACACCCCGAAGCACTCACAGTATCAACAGGTCACTCAACGGAACAGGAGGGAGGCGAGAACATACCGTTGGGGACAGGTGCACCCCGCTTAACTCGGACCCCCCAAACGACCCGGGCCCCTAAGTAGAGCACGAGGGGAGTTGCCGCAAGGCAGGGAGTGAGGGAGTGGGAGGAGAAAGAGCGTGGCTTCGTGAGTGTCTTCCATTGCCACGGGCGAGGCGAGGATATTAAAAAGTTTTTTTTTTGTCTTCGTTGCGCCCCTTCAACCGAAAGGTGGTGGCTTCCTCCGGGGAGGGGGAGGGGGATGCAGCACTGGCGGTGGTGCGGGCGGTTCAACAGACGCACACACCTCTGCCTTCTTGGTAGAGAGTCTGCTTGACCGCAAGGCGCCATGCCCCCCTGGCGAGCCAAACTCAAGAGAGGCTCTCGGCACCCGTGTGCGCCTGCTGCCCTCTTCCATTCCATCTCGCATGGGGTCGCCAGTCCCCTCGACTTGCGACGGGGACGCGCTGCGGCAACCATGCACTCGCCTTCGCCGCTGTTGTCCGTCTGCGATGCCATCTCCCGCGTGGCAGGCGGAGACGGACTTGAGTCTGCATGCCTCGGCGTCTCACTCGGGGTGCGGACACCCCGGTCGTCATCTCCCTCCTCCTCAGCGGCTTCCCTCAGAGCCTCACCCCCTGGCATGGTGCCCCCCTGCCCCTGCGCGCTCACCAGTCACCAGCGCTTTTTCCCACCACGCTCCCCCCCCCCCCCTCCCCCCCCCCCGGGGGTACCCCCATCCGCTAACCCGCCACCTTTAATTTCTGCTTGTGCTACCGTAGAGTAGTATTTTTGTGATGACTTTAAATAGTAGTCGCCGGCCACCGTCGTCGTGTCGCAGCCTTCTCTCTAATAGCGATGGCTTCGGACGACGAGGAGTCCAAAGGACCGCTGGGCAAGAAGGTGGAGGCACCCACCAAGTACTGCCCCTCTGTGCTCTTTCCTATCCCTCGCCAACGTGGCCGCTCTGTTCTTGGGCTTGGAGATGCCGACCATCTGCCTTTCATTGGCGTTGACATCTGGAACTGCTACGAGACCTCGTGGCTCAGCCAGCGGGGTGTGCCGACACGCCGTACGCTGGAGATGCGCCTCGATTCGAATTCTCCGAATATCGTCGAGTCCAAGTCTCTCAAGTTGTACCTCAACTCGCTCAACTTGCACAAGTTCACCTCAAACGAAGAGGCACTTGCAACCATCTCTGCTGATCTTGCACCTGTTCTCGGATCGCAACCAAAAATACGGCTTTATCCGTGGGCCGACGCGCCGCTGATTGGGCAAGACTGGGCATGCATTGATGAGCTAGATACTGCCGACCTTGACTTCCCTGTCTTTGATGGCTCGAGCCGTGTTGATGCTGATGCATCGAGTTTGCACGTCAACAGCGATCAATCCCAGACGGTCACTGAGCGGCTCTGCACGCACCTGCTTCGCACACTGTGTCCAGTGACTGGCCAGCCAGATTGGGGATCTGTACTGATTGAATACACGGGCCCGCCCATCGAAAGAAGCGGGCTTCTCCGCTACATCGTCTCCCTACGTTGTGAGGTTGGTTTCCACGAAAATGCCATTGAGTGCGCTGCCATCCCCAAGCCCGGAGTAATGACAGGCATGCGGCATACGGCAATAGAAGACTGACATGTTCGAAACTCATCATTGTTCTTCAGGAGAATTTTCATCGATCTGTCCAAAGCATGTTCGCCAATTGAGCTTATGGTGATAGGCCGATTCATGCGCCGCGGAGGCATCGACATCAATCCTTGCCGAATCACCCGAACACACCCAAGAGTGCAGGAGATCCTTCATGCTGATCAGATGCGTGTTCCTGGCCAGTAACGCCATCGTTGTGTGCTAGTAAATTCCAATTGAATTATATAGAAGCGTCGGAGATCCTTCATGCTGATCACAAGTACGTTCATGTTACCCCCCAGGAGCCAACGCCCCCCAGGAGCTCTCGGGGACCCCCAGGGCAGCTATCGGGGGGAAATTTTCTCCCGATCGCCAGCAGCCTCACCGAGAGCTACCGGGGGACCGAGAGAATCCCCCGAGAGCTATTGGGAGATTGCTCATGGGGGGTGCCGTATGCGGATCCCCCAGTAGCTATCGGGGGGAGATGAAAAAAAAACATCTGAAAATTCTGGGCTACACACCTACTACTACTACATTGACGGGATCCCCCTTCTCAGCCTACACCGCCCTCAATTTCCCTTTCCCCACCTCTTCCCGTGCCCCCCTTCTTTCCTTTTTCTTCGGTTTCCGGGGTCCGGCCCTGGTGCGCTACCTAAGGCCTGGTTCGGAGTGCGGGGGCCGGGCAGGCTTGTTGTGTTCTCTCTCTTGGCGTGCGCGTCTGCCCATGCTCGCGTCTAATGCGCCGGTGGCGCCGGGTCCGCTGCGTCCCTGGTGTTTTCCTTGGCCAATGCTTTCTTGGCTTATTCTTCTTTGTTTCGTTGCTCCTTGGGTTCCTCGACAGCGTGTGCTATCCTCAACTTTGTGGCTAGTTTCACTAGTTCCTCGCTCCTCGCTGGGTTTGAGCCCACCGTTGTCGTTCATAGTTCATACTGAAAACGGGCCTCAAGTCGCTTATGTCTATCCTTTTCTTGGGTTGCCTACCCATGCCCGCTTGGGCAGTTCTTGCCGAGTCGGTCTCGTGTGCGAAGAGTAGAGCTTTACTTAACGTGGTGAAGCGCTCTATTGTTCTTATCAGTATTGATTCTACTGAGAATACAACTCCGTCGTAGTGTATTCTGTATTCTATAGAAATCTGTAATGATAAACCTCCATGCTACAAGGTATAGAGTGTATATCGCTTTCGGGGCGTCCCCTTTTGGGAATATAAATAGGTTGTCGATAATAGTTTCCTCTCTGTTCCTTTCCGCCTTGGGTGAGAACTGGGCGATTTCATTTATCGCGTCCAGAGTGCGCGGTGGCCCTGATCGCGAAGCTGAGTGCAATAGACCACGACGCGGCCCATCCGCCACACCCTAGACTCACGGCGCGGCGTGGGCACCTTTGATGAGGTGGGCACAGTCGGCGGCGGCAGCGTGCTACGCGACGGCCGCCTCGTCTACAATGTATTTGGTCTTTGAGATCTTGGAGTACTCGTCGGAGTAGTCGCCGACGAGCATGAGCTTGGCCTTGCACCAACGGCCCAGGGATGGCTCGATGAGTGCCCACATCGACGGGTAGCGTTCCTTGGCCAAATCCACGCGGGGCTCATGGATGCTATTCTCTTAGTCGTGCTTTGCAATCTACTCGGCAACCGCCCCCTGACCCTATGAGTTGTGCGCCCTGTTTAGTGGGTTGTTAGGGCAAACCCAAACCCGGGCACCCCAAGCGCAAAGATGACAGATGACAGGGGAGACCCTCGGGGGGAGGTAGCGAACCTTGGGGAAGATCGGCGAGGCTTCAGCCGTTGCTCAGAAAAAAAAACCTTTTAATATTCTCGCCTCCTCTGTATTCTACAGCTTGTGGCCCACCATGGGGAGGGCCAGCATGGCTGCAGTGGCTGGTGTGGCCGGGGCCACGGGCCGTGCGGCGCGACCGGGGTCGCGCTCACCTGCTCGGCCTCTGCGGGCGGACGCGGTCGCTTCGCCAGCGACAGCTCCATGGGTGCCGGAGGGGCGCCCGCGGCGGGGTGCCCGAAGGAGAGGGGGGGCGCGTCGGCGCGCTCCATGGCGACCAAGTATAAACTTAGTTGCAGCCGTTGCTCAGAAGGCGGCAAAGGAGGCAGACATCTTTCCTTTGTCTTCCCCCCCCCCCCCCCCCGAAGACAACCCGGTAGTCTTTAAGACTACGGGTTTGCGCAACCGCCGAGACCGAGACGCCTGAGTGAGCCTGAGCTTGGGCTCCTAACCAACTGGCAGTCATTGCGAGGCCAACAGCCGGCGATCGGCCGACGTGGAACCTCCGCGTTCGTCATGAGGATTGGGATTCGCCCGACATTCACTGCTTTGATTCTCCCACGCGCGCGATCCTCCTCCTCCCATTCTCCCAAAATAGACTTCCATAGGCCGGACAAGGGGGGGAGTCACTCACCGACGCCATGGTTTTTCGTGGGGTAGAGGGGGTTCGCAGGGGGATGGGGGGGCAGGTAAGGGGGGTCCCTGGGGAATCCTTGGACACCCAGGAGGGGTGGAAAATAGTGGTAAAAAAGCGTGAGTGACCGGCCTATAGTTTTAGCATAAAAGCCGCACAGTTTGAGCATTTGGAGCAAGAAACGAACGATCGGGCACCCCTCGGTCACGCCGTGTCTGGGTCATCATTGGGGACGTTGGCGTGTTGTCGGGGCCGAGGGGATCGATTTGAATGGGGGGGGGGGGGGGGGGGGGGGAGTAGCATACGCGCGGGGCGGGGGGAGGGGGAACTTGGCCGTGGAGTGGTGGTTTCGAGCATTGTACTGTGGCGTTCCGACCAGTCCCAGCCCACATAGCATGTGGCGCTGGCTGTATCTGCAGCTAATTGACCCGAATCGAGAGCTCAACACTCAGTGGCCCTTTCAAGAGCTGCCATTCTTGCGCGCGTGGCTCCAATTTCCGAGCGCAAGCGGCGTTGGGACGGCACGCCCTGAGATTTTTTGGGAGGGACACGTCCTCGGCCGCGCGGGGGAGCTCCGATGGTGTTCGGTGCGTCTGCAGCGCGTGATAGGATGGGTTCCGGCGACAGCGACTTGCCGTAGGTACGCAGCTCTAGCTTGGCGAGCTGTTTCTGGAGCAAGGCAAGCTCCCGGGCATACCTGAAGGGGCGAGGGAGAGGGCGGGGAGCGGCTCAACCACAGTGTTATTGCAGTTGAAGGTGGGCCACCTACGAAGGATTGACCACGGGATAGATAAGAAGCTGACGCGACGCGTAGCGCACCCCTCTCCTTCTAGCCGACGGCGCGTTTCCAACGCTGAATGTTGCTTCTGCAGTCTCGCAAGCATCTCTTCGAGTTCCTTGATTCGCATACCCAGCGCTTGTTGGAGAGAATTGTGCTCAGCTGTAAGCAACCCCATGGTTCGCTCGGTATCCGTGACCTGAGCATCACGTGAGCATGGGAGGGTGTAATCCGAGTGAGGACACATGGTAGAGCGCAGCCAATCTGGCAAGGCGCACCTGCTTGCGGAAGAGATTAACATATTCCTCGGCGCTTTGCTTAGCAGAGACCGTAGCTAGTTGAACCTCATTGGCAGTATCCGTGCTGTGAATGAAGTCAAGCATAAGAGATGCAGGTCAAACATCAAAGAATGGCACAGCTCCCTAGCATATTGGTGTGCCGACGTGCCAAATGCTGTTTCGTGCCGCGTGGCACCCTCACCGCAGGGCTGCGAGTTCCTCGTTCCTCTCTGCAAGCTCTTGCCTAAGCTCTTCGATTCGTTCCGCATCAGCACGTTGGCGAGCAAGCGACTCGTGACGGAGGTTAAGATAATCCTCGGTGTGTTTCTACATCCATGAAGGAATATGAATTACATGAGTAATCTGTGTTCAAGTCTGAGCAAAGTCTTGTACCGCCACCGATTGGTCAAACATTTGCGCGCTGCAAGCATACACAGGCGTCGGCATTGAGCTTCGAGGGCGTGCTACTTGCTCACATGCAATAGCCTCTCCGATTCTTGCAAAACCTCTTCGAGCTTGCGCATTTGCTCGCTTTCAGTAGCCCGCCGATTTTCCTCCTCTGCAATGCGAAGTCGCCTGTCTTCGAGCAGAGCACCAACCCGTTCACGAGCAAGACGATCCTAATATAACGGCAATGAGGACACCCTAGATTGTGGAGCGCACACGGCATAATTCCATTGCGTATTTCGCGCTTTTATTGGCCACGTGAGTCACCTGCTCGGCGAGCTGTGCTCGCAGTGATTCGATGGACAAGAGAAGCGAATCGACTTTTTCGTTTGGCATGTAGATTGTACGGAGAACTCTCGTGGCTCCTGTGCAAAAAGAAGACACACGCGTCCGGTATCAAGCATCGTACAGACTAGAAGGCAAGATTTGAGCCTTCGATGGCAGGTCACGGATCCGTTCTCTCCCCGAACGTTCCTGCATCAAACCACACTGCAGCTTCGGCTTGGCTTGTCCATACTTTCCTGACTCGGCAGCATTTGAACCTCGCAAAAACATGGGAGCACGGCATCCGATGCACATACCTTCCGAATCTGCGGTCACCTTGCCACTCGTTGTTCCAACTATGGTTGGGCTCAAGGCTCCACCCGGCACCGCTGCAGCTGACTGCGCACGTGATGCGCGCGGCTGGCAAATTCCGCCGCCACTACTCATTCGTGTCGAACTATCGCCAGCACCCACGCTCTTGCCGGACTTGCCAGCGATGCCCGCCCTTTCCACACCACCGACACGGTTGCCGCTAATGCCTACACTTTCCACTCGTGTTGACCAAACTTGCCCTGCTTTTGATTCACCGGTGTGGGCACTTAATGCAGCACCGGGCACAGGCGCTGAAGAGGTGACACGAGTTTGAGGATGAAGAAAGACGCATTCCGGTGCTTGAGTTCGTACGAAAGTGGCGTCATGAGTGAGTGGTTCCACAAGGGAGAGAAGGTGCCTGCCACAAGTAAGGCACACCATTTGTGGGATGAGATGAAGTGCAATGGACTGCGAGGTTGGCAACTGTAAACGCACAGATCATTCGCATGACCACAGTCGCAATCTTGGTTGTGTGGTGTTCAATTCTCCATCAGACATTGTTCCAAAGATGCATGCCGCAAGCCATGTGTCAACGCACTGAATTTTGCGCCGGTCTTCTGCTTCTTGAATCCTCAGCTCATCGTTCTCGGCCTGAAGACGGAGACATTTATCTCGCTCTTCCCAGACATAAATGTGCGAGTCCGAAAGCGCGCGTTGCAGCTCGGCCACCTCCGCGCTACGCTTCTGAAGCTCCCACCGGATGCGGTGTGCCTCGTTCTTGCTCACGCCCACCTCCTCTATCCTTGTGCGCAGGCTGGCCATCTCGTCCTCTGAAGCGGCGACCCGTGCCTGGTAATAAGTAAGCAGCTCCCGCGAGAGCGGCAGCTCCGGCTCGTCCACTAGCGCCGAAGAGAGCGCCATCCCAAAAAGGGCGAGAGAGAGAGGGACTAGAGGTGGGCCGAGCGAGGGCGCCGGCCTGCGCGCGGCGAGGCAGGTAAACCATGAGCTGGGGAGCGCGGGAACTAAGTTCATAGTAGTACTTTTTTTGCCCAGGGGGGGCACGAGCCCCCCCCTCTCCCTCTCTCCCCTCCTCCCCTGCCATGGGGGAGGAACCACCCATGCTCCTGACATGCCCTATGGCATGCCAGGAGTAGACTGCCCTGCTGACCCCCACTCTCCTCCCCACAGGCTCGCCTGATTCGCCCTTAACTGTTTACTGCCGGAGCATGCAAATGGATGCTTCATTCAAACGACATATTTCGTCCCTGCTCGCCAACGCCTTGACGGGTGCCCATGAGGTGCGGGGGGAGCCTCAGGGACATCCTTCCCCACACTCCCACCCATTCACAACATAATAGGTCGAGATTGTAGTATGGAATGATGGAGAAAATAGGCCCAGGGGCGAAGCAGCCATATGGATGCTTCAGTTTACCAAATAATCCACGTGTGCACGTTAGAAAGAGGTGTGCTCGGATGGGGCGGCTGAGGGGCGAGGGGAGGGCGGCACGGCGCAACGGAGTGGGACTGGGAGGGAGAGAGGGGGGGGGGGGATCGGGAAAAATTTGGTCATCTCTTTCTTTGCGGAAAGCGTCGCTTATATCGTTGAACATGTCTTCCTCTCTTCTCTCACCTCAAAAAACGAAACTTCGAAGCATCCATTTGCATGCTGCGCTCCCGGCAGTAAAGAGTTAAGGTCGCGTTCCGTCGAAAGAGGACCGTGCGAAAGTTTTGTTTTCATATCCTGTTTAAAGTAATGATAAAGTACAATTTATCGATCAATAAGGTTATAATTGACATATCCTTGAATACACTCGAATTATTAAATACGAGTTTTACAGCGGGCTTAGGCGGAACCGGCCAGTATAAAGTGTGGCTGAGTGAGTGGAGTGGCTGTGGCTGTGGCTGTGGCGTGTGATGTAGAGAATTGTTGAGGCATGGATGGGGCCCTCCAAGGGCGGCCGTGCTCAATCAAGGAGGGCTAAGACCCGTAACCGGTTTACCAGATATCCAGATAATAGGTATCTTTGCCTATTAAGTAGACGGATCCAGGTATCCAGATAGGGATCGTGCGCCGCGCTACCAGACAGCCGGATATCCAGATAGTAAATCCTGGCATACCAGATACTTCCAGGTACCCGGTTATCCGTCATGTATCCAGATACCGTTGCAGAGAATCGCCTCAATTCGATCTCTCTCGCTCCGTTCCCCTTCATTTGGTATTCTTCAATGAAACTCCTGTTTTCGTATGATAACGGACATCTGTCTCCGCGCGCTGAAGTGTTTGCTTGTATTATGGATCGAGAGGGAGAGGGCGAGTAGCTACTGACATCATGTAATTCCATAAAACGTATGATGCTACAAAGTGTGAGATTACTGCTCGACGTCTCCTGGCTCTTGACCACGTTCCGTGTCCTAGTTCTCGGCCGCGCATGGAAATTGTAAGAGGTTTGGGCCGTTGTTTGATTCGTTGGCTTCCTATCTTCATTCGCTTCATTCCTTGCGTTTCAATTGTGAGTGTTCATTCGTTTGTTCGAGTGTGATTGTGTGTGTGCCTGCTTGGTCTGGACGTGCACCCCGATTGAGACTTGTCTTCAAACCTACGCGATCGCGTTTGGTTGAACCCACTGAGAGTGCACGCTCTTTGGGGGCTGAGACAAGGGGCCACACACTTTCATTCACTTTCAGTCGTCAGTCGTGTTTGTTTCGCTGTTTTGGCTTTTGTTCGTTCATTCATTCTTGTTTTGGGCTTGATCACCCCATGACTCGCGTGGACGCTCGACTTAAGTCGGGGGGTGTCGCATCCAGAGTATTTTATATACTCTAGGCGGATGCGGTGCTTCTATCAATGTGTAGTGTGTGAGAAAATTGAGTGAGTTTTGATTTTGCCGATTAGTTACCTCGAAGCTCCGCCGCATTGCACGCCGAATTTGTGTTCCTTTGTCCTTATTTGTTTCATTGGTTTGTTTGTGCGATGTTGCGTTAGTTTTCGGAGTTTTCTTGTTGGTGAGTGAGTGATGGGGTGGTGTCTCGTGGGCCGTCGTCGCGATGTAGCGCGCCCTTTCCCCCGCTCTCTCAAGACTTCTCTTCACTCCATACCCCTAGCCCCGCTGAGACTTGCCACGATCAAGCTTCGGCTTGATTCGACAAAAGAGCGAGTGAGGGGGAGAGGCACAACATCACAACATGGGCGGCGGTCGGCGGACAGATGGACGGACGGAATTACGGACACAGAGGGCCGATCGTAGACGAGTACGTATCGAGGTCGGAGTGGAAGGGAGGAGGTGGGAGGAAGACGTCGGCGGCGACGGCCAAGGAGCCCGCGAAAAGAGAAGGCGGCGGTGACTCGGAGAGAGAGGTGACGTCTGAAGGAGGCCAGCAGGGGCCTAGGAGCGCAGCTCAGGGGGGCAAGTAAGTGAGGCTGGGGCATGCCCCTGGTCCCTGGCCCCTCCTGCCTCTCCCTCGCTGGCTCTCGAGCCCCTGCCGACCTGCCGATCGACTGGAGTTGGCCGGGGGGTCTTGATCAGGGGGGGCCAAAAGGGAGGAGGGGTTGGTCAGAGGGATTGGCTGGCCACGACAGGCCAAGGCGGGCGATTCAGGATCCAGGCGTGCCTGTGCGTGGAGAGGGATGGGTCAACAGGGCAGTGTGCTCCTGGCAAGCCATCAGGCATGCCAGGAGAGTGGGTGGTTCCTCCCCCATGGCGGGGGAGGAGTGGAGAGAAGGAGGGGGCTCGCGCCCCACCATGGGTGAACCAAGTATAAATTAAGTTGGGGAGGAGTGGAGAGAGGGGGGCTCGTGCCCCCCAATGGGAATGGGCGAACGAACCAAGTATGAACTTAGTTGCGGGTCAAGAATTAGGCCGAAATTACGCATAGTCACGCCTTCTCGACGGCAACGACAAACAATACGCCCTTAGGGTGGCGCAGTCGGAGTCCGAGTCCGCATCAAGTGGGCTTCTGACGAAACACGCGGACGCACGGACATACAGACATAGGGTCGTCGCACACACACACACATACACACGGACATACAGACATAGGGTCATCGCACACACAACATTAGCAAACACACACTATCTCTGTGTAGCTGAGAGGACACACGCGACAGCACACACCGCGCTACTGCGCACACGTCGAGCTAGCTCGAGCTAGCTGCCAACATCTCGCCCTGTCACCGCCGCATCAATCACGTTGCATGCGGTAGGCTGTCACGGACGCCAGCCAATCAATGGGCAGCATTTGAACATAATACCGTGGGAAGGGTGGTCTGTTGCCTTGAAGGCCCAGCGCTGCTGTGGTTTGACGCCGTCCAGCACAGCATGAAGTATCACCATCTCGGCAGGTTGCGATGCGTCATTTAAATCGTCGCCCCAGGATACCAAGATGACACCAACCACTGCTAGGCAACGAGATAGTGCTAGACTCAAGCTTTGGAATGCAGCCATTGAGACGCCTGCACCAATCTCTCCGTGCCAAATTTGAAGCAGCTGAAGGCATCATCGCGCATCCTCCACGCGCTGCTTTTGCGGGCCACGCGCTCCCTCTAGTCTCGGCAGTCCTCTTTCGGCACGTCGGTGTACGCCGACAAGGGCAGTCACCACAAAACATTTGCGGACTACCTCAAGCCATGTCCATTCATATTGTAGGTACATTTCACAAGTACTCCTGCAGCTTCCACATCAGCGCGGCGGCCGCAACGCCGACAGCACCGCTCGTTCCAATGCCGCATGCCTCGACCGCCTCTTTGGCGAGCTCCAGCCATGCCACGTAGAGCATCGCGCCCGCGGCGAAGCCCAAGCCAGCAGGCTAAAATGATAGGGAAGCGGGCAAGGGGAGTAGAGATGAGGTCAAGCAGCCCTACATAAAGTCCGCCATGGACCATATTCATGATTCCCGGTGATTTTGTGAGCAACGTATTCCCAATATGAAAAGTGTGGGCCGATGCAGTCTAAACGTGGGGCCTGCTCGCACCTGCAGCACAACGAACTCGTCCACAAACATAAAGCCGGCCATTGCCATGATTGGCTGGGGTAACGAGGTGAGCACGCTCCATAGGGCAGCCCCGAGCACTGACATACCACGGCTCACCTGAGTAAAGCATAGGGCAAGCGAGTGTCGATCGCTGGTAAGACGTTCGTGAAACTAATGACTCGCCCGAGGCCGGCTGAGCCGATATGCGGGGTTTGTGAGAAGAGTGCAGAAGCAATAGGCGCTGAAGAAAGGCCCTTTAGTTGCAAAGAGACTGCCAGCACGCAGCGTACACACAACATATTGTGTCCGCGCTCATCTCAACCTCCAAGGCCATATGTGGCAGGAATATGGCGCACACCAAGACAACTGAGACAGCGAATCCTTCAGGCACATTGTGCACGGCCAAGGTTGTGGTGACGAGCATCCCGAGCTGTGGCGGGCTCGAGCCTCCAAAGGAGACGCCAATGCCAATGCCTTCACTAAAGGAATGCATCGTCATCACGACGATAATCAGCAACGCCTGGCGCACGTTAACACCATCCATGATCCCGATCGAGACGTCGTCGACCCCTTGCAGGACACGCTGCGAGAGAACCACAGACAGCACTCCGACTAGCACGCCAACTGCCACGGCTTGCGCAGGTGTACATGCTGTACCGGGCAACGGCGGGAGCCCCAAACCCTCAAACAGCAGCGCTGCGCTGGCAGACGTCATCATGCCCGCCGCAACGGCATTGGAGACACCGAGCAAGTGGTCCGAGATGCCTGTGTCGTGAGAAGGGCAAGAGTTGTATTGGTCAGTGGAACAAGCTGATGGCGAGATGCGGCTTTGGACTCGAGGGCAATCAAGGCACAGAGAGCGCCCAAGAGGCGATCAAAGAGCGCAGTAGTGTAGAACATTTCGTACGGACACGCCGCTCGCTCGGCGCTGGCACGGCTAGGGCTCGGACTCTCCTTTGACGAAGAGCATTGGCAGCGCTCCGAGGCCCGTAGAGAGCATTGTGACCCAACCGAACCACCAGACCTGACTCCTTGTTGGCCCGTCGGCGAGGGGTGTGGAGTAGGCTCTATGTGCGGCGAAGACCGAGGCGCCGAGCAGCAGCGCGCTCAGGCAGAGCTGCAGTGCCCATGGCTGCGGAGAGCGCTCCGACGTGCTGGCGCTCATCGCAGCAACACCGAGGCCATCCGCCGTGAAGCTTTCTTCCTCCCCTCGCGAGCGAGAAAGATTCTGTAAGCAGGCGAGTTTTCTTCTCTTTCGCACCTTCTCGCCCTCTCGCCACGAGCTCCGCGCGAGGTCCAACAGGTCGTTTTTTTTTCTCGCCCGCTGTGCCACCCTTCCCTCGCGCCCCCCCCCGCCACTTTTCGCTGGCCGATCTCAATACATCTGCCTCGTCTCCTGGGTGATGAGATGACACAGCCCATACTCGTACTCGTACTCCTACCCCCTACTTTACACCTATCTATACCCTGAAGCCGGCAGGCAGGTGTTGCTTGGAATAAATCTACGCGCTTCGCTCATCGTGGATCTCTCGTTCCGCTCGTCGCCCTCGCCCTCGCGGTCGTCTCGCCAGCCCTCCGTTCTCCGTACTCCCTAAGGTCTAACGGGGGAGAGGGGGGAGGGGAGGCACAAAGCATAAAGCCGCCCCAAGACCAAGACTCACAAGTAGACCCTAGATCCCTAGATGCTCCATTAGGCTGATATTCTAATATTAGATCCTGATATCATGATATAAGGTCCTCCAGATCTGATGGCCTAATGTTAGGTATTAGGTCATGAAGAGAAACTATTTTTGTTATAGTTTTAGCGATGGAGCGCGCGCCGACCGCTCCCACCTCCCAGCTCCCAGCCCCCCGCCCCCACGACGCCCCACAGGGGCCGACCCAAGCCGCCGGAGCCGAAGCGCTCGCATGCCGCTGCACCAACAGAAGCAGGGAACAGGCATGGCCCTATTCCCTGCAGACCAGCAGACCCTGAGCCTAAGATGTCCCGTAGGTACCTAATACCTACGGGGTTTTCAGCCTTGACCTATGCATAGTACTATGCATAATACTACGGAAATGCCATAGGTACTACGGAGGCTCGGGCCGCCTCGATGGCCGTAGAAGCCTGCGTAATATGAGCGTAGGTACTCCAATATGAGCGTAGGTACTCCGTAGTGCCGTAGGTTGCGTAGTTGGTGCAGGTATGGCCTCGTGGCCCAGCCTCAGGTATGCCGCGATGCGCTTGCTTGCACTCACTTGCTCCGCATCTGGGTGCGAGCACGCTTGGTCCGTAGAAGGGTGGATCCACTCAAAGAAGAGGAATAGGCTCGGCCAAAAGACGGTCGACCGCCTGATGCGGGCCCACACTAACCTTCTTCTGAAGAGCCAGTTGGCAGTTGGAGTGTTGGGAAAGCAAGACGTTGCTTTGGGACATTGAGATGATCCGATGATCCCCGAAGAGCTTGAAGATATCGATGATGGCACGTGAGTGTGTCTTACGTCTTACTGTAGTCTGTAGTCAGCTATTGATAGGTTGGGTCTATTTCTCTATAATGTCTCTGAGTGTTTGAAATCTCCTGAGGAGAGAGAAGTAGAGAGAGGCTGCTCTCTTTCTCTTACCTGCTAACATCACTATAATTATTATAAGAGCATGCGAGGTAGGTATGCAGTCAGGGCCAGGGTGACGGTGCGCGCGCGCGCGCCGCTGCGCAAAATTCAGCATTCAACATCATAGTACCTATGGTGATTGGTCTGGCATACCTACAATAAGGTGACTACCTATGTACTACGGAGGTACATAGGTATTGACCCTACCTATACCTATGGCATAATACCTCCGTAGGTACCTATGAGACAGCTTAGCCCTGAGCCAGACCCAGGCCGCCAGCGCCGCCGACCAACAGCCCACTCAAGCAAGGACTTCCCATGGGGTGTGGCAGCGCGGCAGCGCTGCTGCCACCCCCATGAAGGCGACTCCTACCAACAGTGCACCCCTCGTGGGCGGGCACTTCACACAACAACCAATTCTGGGGGCCTTTATTTACCTTTACGGCCTCTAGCTCCTCAAAGAACAGCACCCACAAATCACAAATCATACGCTGATACGCTGAGGCGGAGATATCGTTCCGTCAATTATGGGACATCAATCGAATGGAGCTGTGGTGAGTCGAGTGGAGCTGTGGCTGTGGTGCGGCTGGGTGTGAGTGGGGGATGAGTTGTAACATGAGATGTATGCACTAATCTTATGATTGGATGATTGGTCGCCATGGAGGGGAGCCTCGCGCCCCCCCCCACTCTCTCGACTCCCCTCATGGGGGGCGAGAACCATCCACCCCCCTGCGCTGCCTCTTGGCATGTAGGGGGGACTCGCCCAGACTGCCCAGACTCTCCCTGAGAGCTGAGAGTGGGGCACAGATCGCACGCCCTGGCCCGCGTTGGCCTGCTTCTCGCTCTGACCAACCCCTCCTCCCCCTGGCCCCCCCTGATCAAGAGCCCCCAGCCAGCTCCTGTCGACCGGCAGGGGCTCGAGAGCCAGCGAGGGAGAGGCAGGAGGGGGGCGCCGGTGCACATCGCGCCGTGCCCACGCACGGCGTGCACATGTGATTGCAAGTCATCACAGGCGCTGTGTAACGAAACATCTCTTATATGGCCAGTTTACGTAGTTGTGGGCCGCAGGGGCTACATATATGGAACGGGTTGACATGCGCACGCACGGCGTATCCGCGGGGGGACCGATGCACATCGCGCCGTGCCCACGCACGGCGTGTACATTGTGATTGCAAGTCATCATAGGTACTGCAATGAAACATCTCTTATATGGCCAGTTTACGTAGTTGTGGGCCGCAGGGGTGCACATCGCGCCGTGCCCATGCACGGCGTGCACCGATGTGATTAGCGAAGAAGCTTTGACGGCGTCTCTCTCTTATAATTTTAACAAGATCTAATGTTAAACAACTACAATACAACTGTGGACATTTGATCGCTCAATTCTACTGATGTCCCACTATTGACGGAACGACACCTGGGGGCACCAGAACCAGGAGGGAAGGGCCGCGGCTCGCCGCGGCCACTCGCCTCGGCGAGAGAGATTAGCGCTTCTGGGCCGGCTCCCATTCACGAGTGCCCCCCCCCCCCCTGCGTTGTTTTTACCCTAAAGGGGGTTTCCCCCAGCGTGGACTCGAGGAGAGGACGTGCTGGGGTGCGCGGGGTCGGTGCGTGCACTGGGGGGAGGACAAATATCGAGGGGAGGGGGCAGTGCCCCCTCCCCCCGGTAGCACTCGGACACCTGGCTCGTCAGGCATGGCGGGATTCCGGGACGGAAAAGTTGTGTCCAATTAGTAGCTAGTGGGGTTGGCTAGGATATAACATTAATTATTTTATTTATTAACATGAGACATGAGATGTATGGCCCATCTGGAGCATGGAGGGTGAACAATGGGGGGCCGGGGAAGCGTGCGGGGACGGGAGGCCAGCTCAAGGGGCAGAGGAGGCTGGGGTTGGGTCCTGGCCTCCCCTGTCTCTCCCTCGCTGGCGCTCCGGCGCATCTGTGGCCCCCAGTCTGCACTTGTCAGCCTGTCGAACAGGGGGGAGGGGGGGTTGGAGCGATGGGCTGGCCACGACAGGCCAGGACGCGCGAGGCAGGCGAGCCTGCCACTGAGAGAGTGGGTCAGCAGGACAGTGGGCTCCTGGCAAGCCATCAGGCATGCCAGGAGGATGGGTGGTTCCACCCCTACGACAGGGGAGGAGTGGAGAGTGGGGGGGGCTCGTGCCCCGTGCCCCCCCATGGGCGAACTAATTAAGTATAAATTCAGTTGAAAGGGGAACCTTTTAATTTTAATATTCTCGCCTCACGCGTGGCACTGGGGCTCGCTTCCGTAGCCACACCCATTTCCCTTCCTCTCCCTCACTACCCGCCTTCCGCCTTGCGGCAACTCCCCTCGTGCTCTACTTAGGGGCCGTGGCTACTAGGATGTGTTCCATAGCCGCGGGGGGGGCGAGAATTCTACAAGTTTTTTTTAGTTGGAAAAACGGTAAAAAAGTATATTGACTTGGGCATTGGGCAATAAACAATAAGGGCGCATGGCCCCCATGTGGCGACCAAAGGCAGATTACTTTTGTTATCGGGGGAGGGGTAGACGGAGGGCGCGGGCAGGGAGCCAGGCTAGAACATGAAGGCTCACGCTCGCGCGCGCAATGAGACGTAAATAAGAACTAAGAAATATTGAGAATAAGAGGTAATACATGTACTACTATGTATCATTGCCATGTGCCACGTGCACGTGCCGTTCCACACTCTACACACACCAAAGCCAGCCACACCATACCTACTACTCCAATGGTAAGTCACACAATTCGGCGACGCATCATGATTTGCGATGTGATGTCGCTCGATAGCCACGGCTGACACCCCAACAATTCCCGAGGATGCTCTTTACCGCAAGTTGTTGGGCGCGAACAACCTTGATCTGTGGTGCAACATATCCGTGCAGTGTGCATGTCACACTTATCACGCTCACAGCTTCGCTATGGCATCGACTACATGTAGTGCATGAGCCAGTTTGCCGGCTCAGGTACGTCGTGCAGACGAGACCTGTGTCCATAGACTAGGAGTGCCTCTGCCACCACCCTCCCTTGCGTAGTGTCGAACCTGGAGGACGAGACGGGAGGGGTAAGGGGAATGAAATGCGACTCATACGCTAAGGAGCAGTTTCAGCCATGCGGTCCAACCAAGTATAACGCACTCACTGCATCCACGTGCCTTGCAAAGCGTGGGTTCTCTCCACTCTCTACAAGTGTATCTGAGCTTGTAGGCTGACATGAAGCAATTACCGAGTCGTGGACATCGCAAACTCGGGCCTGGGTGATCTCTACGGTGAGGACAGCAATGTCCTCGCCCACGATGAACTGCTTGTAAGCAAGATTGCGTTGCAAGTGTATCTGCCGGTACCTGCATGTTGAAGATGGCAAGAAGAACGATGGGGCGGGGACGTTCGAGCATGGAGGAAGTGTGTGCTGATGATTCCATTAGGTGGCTACGGCTACCGCACCACGGCAGTTGTATGGATACATAATTTGCGGGGGGGCTACCATGCTAGCAAATCCTTACACTAATCCTGGGCTCTGACTTCGCGGCGTGTGCGCATGACGCACCTCTCGGCCATCTCCCCCTCTTGCTCTTTCACGTCACCATTGAGTGTTATCGAGTGCCGCTGACGCCCCTCCAGAGCAGTGTAGTTGAGTAGATCCGCGTCGCTCTCACCCGCAAAATCGTGAATGAGGAGTGCCACGTGCTTATTGGCCGAGAGAAGCTGGTACTTCTTGGTGTTGCGACGCGTCGACACAATGAGAACCTGCGCTAGTAGCCAGTGGGGGGAAAGAGGGCCATCAAGAAGTTGCGAACCGGCATGTTGAACCCTTACTGATTGCTAAGTAAAACCGCACAGTGAAAGACGACCGCACGGAGAGCTGTCATATGCTAGGTGAAAGTCCCACACCGCGAGAGTTCTAAGCGTGGTCATGGTGAGCGTGCCGACCAACCTCTGCTCCTGAGTTGTCAAGTGCTGGCGAGAAAGAGAAGCGCATCAGCGAGAGGTGTGGCGAGTCGTCACTGGAAGTGGCGAGGAAGCAGAGGCAGCAGCGCGTGAGGACTTGGACGACCGGCTCGGGCAGGGGTGGCACGTAGTCACTGCCGCAGAGCGCGTGCAGCTGGTCCTCGGCCTCCCTGCTTCGCAATGCCCTCCACCGTAGGATGGAGGTGATGCGGCGGAGAATGGCACCAGGTGGAAAGACGGCAAGGCCGTACGAGATGGCGGCCACTGCCGCGTACGAGCCAAGCGCGGCCAGTCTCGACGAGGGCGGATTCACCATCGAGAACAGGCGGGTCGGGCGGATTGGTGGAGGGAGCGCGGCGATAGACGGGGGGAGCCACTGTAGCGGGCGCGCGAGAGGAGAGGAGAGCGGCGGGGCGGCCTCACGGCGGGCGGGAGGCCATAAAGCAAGAGAAGGTGTTTGATCTGGGTAGAGTAGTAGAGCTCTAGTACTATCACGACACCCGGACTGGCGATGTGAAAAAAAAAGGGTAGAAAATATAAAATAGGAGTAGAAAGTAGTGCAAAAAAGTACATTCGCAGTCCGCGAGCCAAGAGCCCCGTAGGAGTGTCTGTGTTTCCCACTGTTTTTCTCTGTGTTTCTTCAATGGCCAAACACAGGCTGTTTTTGCTGTGTGTGGAAGCGTGGAAGCAGGTCCCACTGTGTTTCATATGTCATATGTAGGAACGCAAACGGAGCCCATTTCTCACCGCACTCCATACTCCATGGGGGGGGGGGTGCAAGTGCAAACTGCAAACCCCCCTTCTCCCTCTTTCCACTCTCACCCTAGATGGGAAATACGGTGCTGGGGCCTGCAAATACAGCCAAATACATATGTATTTGGCCTCCGGCCAAATACATTTCAAATAATACATTCGAGGCCGACAACCCTTGGCGCGCTTCAAATACAGCCAAATACATATGTATTCATGTATTTGTATTTGTATTTGTATTTGTATTTGGCATTTGGCCTCTAGCTCTAGCCAAATACGGTAAATACGTATTTCCCATCTAGGACTCTCACCCTTCGTCGTCCCTACGGCGCGTCGCCATGCGCGCCCCCCGGCCTGCTCTCAGAAGTCCTTTGAGGGCTCCCACATGCCAGAGGCCAGCGGGCCAGAAGGGGCAGCTCATGGGGCAGTGGACAGTGGAGGCTGGGGCTCAATCCCACAATGCCCAGGAGGTTTCGCCCTTTTTTTATCACAAAGAAGTTTTTATGACTTTCTAAGTAGTATCCTTTAACAAACCACTGTGGGCTCTTCATTTCTCTCGCCAATCTATGTATTTCTCTTCTACGTTGAGCGGTTGAGCTCCCTGGAGAAAAAATAACTTGACTCGGAATATTGCGTAGCTTGTAAGTAAAGTCCGCCCCCCCCCCCCCCCCCCCCCCGCCTCCGCCAGCACACCGCGCGAGTGGCTTTTTCGCGCCTTCGGCCGGCTAGGTCCCCCCTTCCCCCGCCGACGCCATTTCTTTCTCCCGCCGCCACCCAACTCTCGCTCGCGCGTGCCTCTCTCTCTCACCCCCTCGTCCGTTCCCGCCTCGCTTCCCGTGTTCTGGAGAACCGATGTGGCAGCAAAGTGGACGAGGTGGCCGTGGCAGGGGAGGCGGTGGTGGATACGGCAAGGGGCGCGGGTACAGCAAAGGCGGAGGCAGCTACAGATACGACCAAGACTGGCCGGACGGCACGCGTGGCGGGAGCCGGGGAGGAGGCAAGGGCGGCGGCGGCAAGGGCGGCGGCGGCAAGGGCGGCGGCGGCAAGGGCGGTGGCGGCAAGGGCGGTAGTGGGAAGGGCGGTGGTGGAAAGAGCGGTGGGAATAAGTGGCATGACCGGCCCATCGACTCGCGCACGCCGAGCGAGAAGAATGCGGATGTTGACCAAATTGACGCCATCTTTGGCTACCACAAGCTTGACAAGACTTCAGAAGCCGGCAAGGAGCACGTTGGTTGGATGACCAACATGCGACAGCTCGTCGTTGAAGATGAGGAAGGTGGCCAACGCGCTGCGTGTGAGTACTACTTCCTCGCGCCTGATGGAACAGGTTTCAAGGTGGGAGAGGTCAACACTGCATATTGGCATCAAACCGCTGCAGATGCTAATATGAGCTCTAGCCGGAGGCTTGCTCTTCTTGTTTGTGGCACACAACTGCTTGGCCCTCTGCCTCGTTGCGTTATGGCGTCCCTGTCTCACGCCTCTTAATCCGTGCCCCAGGCGATGGTGACCGCGCCGCCATACTTTTATGTGGGTGTGAAGGCAGGCACTGAGAACGAGGTTGAATCAGCGCTCCGTCGCAGGTTTGCGGATCAGATCCGTGAAGTGTCTCAGGTGCGTGACCGTCAGGGTGGGGAAATTCGCGTTTGTATGGGTTGGCAACGTTTGCACGTGCGTTGAGCTGCAAGCTTTCGCGCAGCCCAACAGTGCAAGTTGCAAGCCGGCAGGAGGCCTTGAGCGTTGCACATGAGCCCATGAGTGTTGTTCAGTCACCCAACTCGTATTTGTCATCCGGCTTTCGCAATACTCACGAGCCGCCCTCGGTCCCCACTCGCCTTCTTAATCTGCTTAAGATTGACAAGGAAGATCTTGCACTTCCGAATCACCTCGCCGGCCTCAAAAAGACGTATCTACAGCTCAAATTTGACAACACGCGGCACCTCATGGATGTACGGAAGGTGAATCCCTTGCAGCTCTTGGGCCGCGCGCTGAGCCGCACGCCGAGCTCCGGATCGGAGTCTGAAGCCAAATTATATCGGTGCTGCGTGGAAGTGCCTGCACATGTTTAGGCGTCTATCGACATCACGCTTTACCACTGGTTTCGTCAGGTGTTGCTTCCAGTGGCTCAACGCAACAAGCAGCGTGGCAAGGCTAGGGCTGCGTACGCTGCTGCTGCTGGATTCAGCGACAACTTCGACTCTTACGCCGATGCAGCTGCAGGCGCTGGTGGCAGCGTCATCCGCGGTAGTGGCGCCGCGGTAGTGCGGCGAGGAGACGACTGGATGGAACACGTTGAAGAGCTTCGTGAATACGACGTGCCGTACCACCACCGCATAGCTATTGACACCGGACGCCGTGTGGGCCTGTGGTGCGTGCTCGCATTGTTGGCCTGCCCCTTATTTCGAGGCATAGAATACGCCCAACGTGTACGCATGCGACTTTGGAACTTACTCTGACGCATGGACATGGTTTGCCCCCCGATATTGCTGAAATTCGGCATCGTCGTCTCGTTTGCTTTTCGAGCTCACTGAGAGAGCATGTGGAGTGTCATCAGGTACACTGTTCGTGAAGAGGCTGGCACGACAACCATAACTCCATGCGCCGAGCGCAAGGCCTTCGGAGAGCCACGCGTGCTAGCATATGATATCGAGTGCGTGAAGCAGCCGCTCAAATTTCCCGACGCGACTGTTGATCCTGTGATGATGATTTCGTATATGATAGACGGGCAGGTAACCAAGTCTCCTGAAAGCCTCCCTTTTCCGAGGAGGGATGGGTTCCAAGAGGGTCCGAGGAATGATGGCAAGGGCTAGCGCGAGCTAATAGGGACGGGATCCATTTCATGACCCGTTTAGCTGATTTCGCGCTAAGACAATACGTACTGCTACAGCTGTTGCTGAATCCCGCTCATGTCCTGCGAAGTGGCGACTTTATGGAGCGTGCATTTCCGAGGGCGGCTGTTGTGGACCGGGCGTATGCCACACGTTTGCTGACACATATGCCACACGCTGACTGACACACCTTCCTACACCTACAGGGCTATCTGATTATCAATCGTGAGACAGTCTCTGAGGACATCGAGAGCTTCGAGTACACACCCAAGACGGAATTCCCTGGTCCTTTTGAGGTGAGTTGTGAGCTGTGAGTACCAGAATGTCGATGACCAGCCCTAGCCCGTAGTGAAGGTGTCTGCAGCAACGATGCGAGCATGCACTCACAGGTGTGACGTGACCGAGACATTCCCAAAAAAATTTTTGCTTCCGCTCAGGTCTTCAACGAGGTCGATGAGGTTGCGCTCCTCCGCCGTTTCATTCTTCACATTCGGAACCTGAAACCGCACATTATGGTGACATACAACGGAGATAACTTCGATTGGCCATATGTCCGCAAACGTTGCGAGGTGAATGATGATACTGTACCCTTCACACGCATGCCACTCTCGCGAACGGCTGCGCTTGCGTGCTTGTTTGCTTGGTGAAGGTGCTCGCTCCTCGTTGCCTTGTAGGTGCACGGCATTGACCTCAAAGCTGAAATCGGCTTTGACCACTCAAGCAGCGACAACGGGGCCTTCTTCGTATCTCCCTCTATCACACACATTGACTGCATCCATTGGGTGAAGAGAGATTCGTACCTGCCTGCTGGATCTCACGGCCTCAAGGCTGTCTGCCGAGCAAAGCTAGGGTGCGCCATTTCTTGAGCCCGCGTTCGCCCTTTGTTGTATGGCATGCTCCTACCTACCACCTCTGAGATCGAGGCCTCACCTTTCGTGCTTCCATCTTACAACCGTAGATATGAGCCTCTGGAGATTGACCCTGAAGACATGACTCGCTATGCAATCGAACAACCTCAACTGATGGCATCGTATTCCGTCTCCGACGCCGTCGCCACATACTATCTCTTCATGAAGTACATCTACGGTTTCATTTTCTCTCTCTCTACGATCATCCCTATGTCACCGGACGAAGTACTTCGCAAAGGCTCAGGTACCCTGTGCGAGTCGCTTCTCATGGTCGAGGCATACAATGCCAACGTCATCTGCCCCAACAAGCAAGTGTGTGCAGCACTTTGCCGAACGCCTCTGCATCCTGCCGGCATATCGTCCATCCGAACTTGTGGGCTATATGCATTGCAACATCCGTAGTGCGGGCGACTACAATGCTCTCTTGATCGCATTCCAAGAGAATAGCCCACCTCCTATCGGTATCAGGTAGACGATGTAGGCGCCACGTACGGTGCTCACCTACTCGAATCCGAGACCTACGTTGGTGGACATGTGGAATGCCTACAAACTGGAATATACCGCAATGACATCCCGCTGAAATTTCGCTTGGAACCAGAGGCGCTGCAGGTAAGTGAATCTGCTAGAGGGCAGGGCCTCTTTTGCAGCACTTGCTTAGCTGTAGCACCCACATGCAGCGATGCATGCGATGCTAGAATGCTCTGCATCTCGACCGGCACTTGCGGAACTTCCACCCTCGCTTGTCGACCGAGACACCCGAGTGAGTGCAACCATCAATTTCTTGCACTCGATCAGGGCCTGCTTGATCGCCTCGACGAGACCCTAACTTATGCCCTCGAGAAAGAGTGTGGCGTAGCTCGTTCGTCGGTAACCAACTACGATGAGATCCGCGAGCAGATCGCCGCGCCGCTGCGTGACTTGCGCGATAGACCTAACCGCATTCAAGAGCCCCTCATTTATCACCTCGATGTTGGCGCCATGTATCCAAACATTATCTTGACGAACAGGTTGCAACCACCTGCAATTGTTACAGCTGAGGATTGCGCAAACTGCGAACACAATCGGCCAGAATCCAACTGCAAGCGGCCGCTCGAATGGATGTGGCGCGGAGAGGTAGGCTGCTCCTCTTCCGCCGCATGCGTGCCTCAGGTCGCATCACATCTCGCATGAAACGGCATCGTCTCCTCTGTACATTGAAAACCCGCCCCGCCCGCAGATTTTCCCGGCCACCCTAGGCGAGTCCAACGCCATCCGTGCGCAACTAGAGCACGAATTTTTCGCTGATAGCGAGGGAGGACCCCCACGTTCATGGGCCGATCTCGATGCGCATGAGCAGAACACTCGGTTTCGTGCACGACTCAAGGAGTATTGCCAAAAGGTATACAAGAAGACACACATCACGAAACAGGTGCGGATCGGACCATTCGCCTCGCGAGGCTCATGCGGTCCCTCACAAGGGCCATCATCGGTGATTGCTGTTTCTCATGTACCAATTCCCGCAAGATGGGTTGAATACATGTCCACTATGGAGATCAGTGCTTCCGTGCTCCTAGTTGTATCTCTTTCCACCAAAGTGTTGTTCGCACGCGCATCTCACCCTCGGATTTGGAATTGCAGGAACTCAAGACTGCTGTAACATGCCAACGCGAGAACCCATTCTACATTGATACCGTCAAAGCCTTCCGCGACCGTCGCTATGAGTACAAAAAGCTGAACAAGCAGTGGGGCAAGAAACGTGCCAATGCAGAGGTGACGTGATGCGAGGCGTTGAGCGGCTGCCACAACTGTGCTTGCATTGAATGCATCTTCACCTATCCCATTGCAATGATGTGACTTAGATTTCGGTTGTGCTCCGGCGCGTTCCTTGGGCTACTTGCCCTGACCCATTACGCCGTGTCTTTCCCTTATCGCCCTTGCCCAGCTGTCGATACCATCTTCATGATGCCATGCTCTCACTCGTTGCTCGAATCTAATCCTAGTCGTTGCTCCTTTCTAATCCTTCGATCCTCACGGCTCCTTGTGTCCCGCAGGCAGCTGAAGATGCAAGCGCCCTCCTTGAGGCGAAGGCCATGTGTACGCTCTACGACTCGCTGCAACTAGGTGAGTAACACATGCCAGTGGATGGAGGCGAATCGTCTAGCTGGCATCGGATACATATCTTCACGGCCACTGCATCCAACGCTCAATCCTCGCCACGTTCTTGAGGCCAGGCCGCGTGCCGTCCATGCAAGTGGCTGCTAGAGATAAAGCGCCCTTCCTCACTCCCCTCGGACAGCTCACAAGTGCATCCTAAACTCGTTCTATGGCTACGTGATGCGGCGCGGCGCTCGTTGGTACTCCATGGAGATGGCAGGTGTCGTCACATACACCGGTGCTGGAATCATCAAGCAGGTGCGAGCGATGGGCATTTCAAAGTGTTTTGGCATGCTTCTTGAGTTGCACGGCTGGACTTGATCCAACAAATTTACACCCGTTGTCACAGTGCTCACCTTGCAAGACGTATGTATTCTTCAGGCACGCACACTCGTTGAGAAGATTGGCAAGACTCTCGAGCTAGATACAGATGGCATTTGGTGCGTCCTTCCTGCCTCGTTCCCTCAAAACGTGACGGCCACTACCTCGGACCCAGCAAAGCCAAAAGTCAGCATATCTTATCCTTGCGTCATGCTGAACGTGGACGTCGACAAGAATAATCACAACCCACAATACCAAACGCAGAATCCGGAAACCGGTGAGCTCCTCACAAAGCCATATAGTGGGCTGCATTCTTTGTGATCGCGGGCGGCACCGTGCATCAAGCGGCCAAAAATGTCTGCGCCCTGGCATGCAGGCAAGTGGGACACGACGCGCGAAATGTCGATCGAGTTCGAGGTTGATGGCCCATATAAGGCAATGATCTTGCCCGCCTCAACCGAAGAGGGTCGGCTGCTCAAGAAGCGGTGAGCAGCTTGTTGCCAGCGCAGATAA
The DNA here is from genome assembly GCA_018136815.1 of Isochrysis galbana. Taxonomy (NCBI): domain Eukaryota; phylum Haptophyta; order Isochrysidales; family Isochrysidaceae; genus Isochrysis; species Isochrysis galbana. The sequence goes on from CM030931.1 coordinate 933,874, forward strand.
TAGTCCTTCAAGAAGCTCGCACCATAGCTGGCCTTACACATCGCAAGGATACCCAAGCTAGCAAAGCTCGGAAACTCTGTCATGTCATGAGTGCTCTGACCTCGCAGTTACGCGGTGTTTGAGCTCAATGGTGACCTTGCCGAACTCAAGGGCTTCGAAGTGAAGCGTCGAGGAGAGCTGCAACTAATAAAGGTCTTCCAAACCCAGGTATATAGTCCCCAACATGAGCAGTGAGATTTGTGTCAAGTTGTCATTCTTTTGTTGCGCCCGTTGTGGTCTCCAGGTGTTCCATGACGGTGCTTTCCTAGAGGGCTCAACACTTGCCGAGTGCTACGCCTCCGTTGCAAAGGTTGCGGACCGTTGGCTCGACGTAATTGACTCGGCAGGTCCGATCGCCCCGCCCAGCGCCATAATAATATTGCCCACAAGAATCTCGTTCCTTGACAACGATCTTATAGAGAAGGAGGCAAAGAGTCAATGAGCTATTTGACTCATTGTATGAGCCCCTGGACTCGGTGTTCCTTGCACGCAGGCATTGACATGGAAGATGATGAGTTGCTCGAGTTGTTCTCCGAGCAAAAGTCTATGAGCAAGACCATCGAGGAGTACGGAGCTCAGAAGAGCGCTGCCCTAACGGTCGCACGCCGCCTCGCTGAGTTCCTCGGAGCTCAGATGGTCAAGGTGTGACGCTAGCTCGAGATCAATGCATGCCACGCCTTTCTTCAGTTTCGTGTGTTCGTATTTCTGCGTCGAATCCTTCGCCTTGCGTGATTTCTTTCCAGAAACTGTGCATCTCAAGTCGGTTCGTGTTACTGACTGTCAGGACGCTGGGCTTGCTTGCAAATTCGTTGTGGCTGCCAAGCCCGCTGACCGTCCCGTCACCGAGCGTGCGATACCGACGACCATCTTTGATGCTGAGCCTTCCGTGAAGGTGAGAAATAGTCCATTGATTCGCGGCGCCATCCCCGGCTAAGACGCTCCCCTCTTTTCGGCACACGGAGCCCTGTTACGCATTTCTCGCCTTTATGCCCTCGTGTGCCCCTTCCAAAGGTTCATTTTCTACGCAAGTGGCTGCGTGATCGGTCCCTTTCCGCAGACGATGTAAATGTTCACACCATTCTCGACTGGGGCTATTACCGTACGCGTCTCGAGGTTGCTATCCAGAAGATCATCACAATCCCTGCTGCGTGCCAAAAGGTGACAGCTTCAACCATCGCTCGCTGCACATGTATCTGTTGGGTTCACGCCTTATCGCCGTCTTTGTATCTAGGTTTCGAACCCTGTCCCGCGAGTCCGCCATCCTGATTGGCTTGGAAAGGTCGTTCGCGAGCAGGATGACACGTATAAGCAACAATCTGTCAAAAGTATGTTCAAGGTAGGAATGCAATTTGCCGAATGCCGCCGTGCACTCTGCAAGCTCATGGCTGCGCGCCTCGTCGTTTCTTTGGATATAGCTCCATTTTCACAGCTTTTCCCAGCCTCGTCAGCGCCCTCCGGCACAGCGCCCTCCGGCACAGCGCCCTCCGGCACTCGAGCGAACTTCTTAGCTGCACGAACTGCACTTGAGCCCCGCCCTGGGGCTGCCTTTGAACTATGCGTTCGACATTCCCTCGCCGCCGTCCATCCCACAAGCGGTCCATCTACCAGCATCATGCCACCTTCCGCAGGCTAGCATGGATGCCGGAGCAAAGACCGTTGACATGGAGGATCTCCTTAGCGGCGATAGGACCAGTGGTGCAAAGCCTGCCGTCGTGCATCGCAAGCGAGCCAAGGGCATCTCGGTTGTGACATCACGCATCGAAACGGAATCTTTAGACGTTGATATCGCAGCTCCTGCATCCAAGAGTGCTACCCTAGCGCCGAGTACGCTTAGCACCGATGACACGAGGAACCTGGACTCAAATGAAGAGCCGAGCGTCGTGGAGATTGACGCGGATGGCGATGACAGCGCGGTGGTGAATCCGAGTACTCCGCGCGCTGACAATGGCGGAGATGAAAAGCGGGATGCGGCCGCAGGAGCGGATCCATCGACACTTCGGATGGGTACCGAGGAATGGCTGCGGGCTCGGAAAGCCAAGTGGCGCGAGCTTCGTGACGAGCGCAAGCGCCGGCGGGGCGAAGTGAGCGGGATCGCGTCTCGCAGGACCGGTGTAAGCGCTGTTGGCGTGGCCCCGTCGGCAAGCAGCGGTATGGGGGCCTTCTACTCGCAACAGACCGCCACTTTGCATGCGACGCCGTGGCAGCTGCTCACTATCCAAGAAGGAACCACGCCGGGCGAGCTGCACGCGTGGGTGATCCTCTCCTCTCGTACAGGCTTAACGATGCACTCAATCCCTATCATCGTGCCTCGTACGGTATACGTCGCCATGTCTACACCGCATGATCATCCCGGCTGGGTGCGTGTTCAACGTCGCTTGCCCAGAGACGCACGAGCAGCTTATCTATACGAGGTCTCCCTTTCAGAGGAGGACTTTCGTGCCAGTCATGGTGCGCTCTTCCGCCGCTCCCCACAGCCGCGCTGTCCATTTTGCGTCTCAGCTTGCGACTTGCACATGCCATGTGCACCTAGGCGTCGCCCCTTCGACTTGACGCACATCGCTCATCTCTTAATCCATTTCATCGAAGATTGAGACGCTCCAACCACACCTCTTCCGCTTTCAGGGGACGCCTCGCGCTGGCTTGAAGTGCCGAATGTCGAGGCGGTCTACCATACGTCTTATTCCCCGCTGCTGCGTGCCGTTGTGGCACTCGGCAACTGTTGTTGTGTCCATCGGGGCATGCCACGTCGCTCGGCACACGAGGGATTCGAACTGCACGAGCTTAAGTCGTTGCCCTCTTTTTCGTCCCAATACCTACAGCCCCCCATTCAAAACGCAAACCCAAGTGACAATGCTTGCGCGTCTGCATCGCCACCGACTTTGGGAGCCGGCTGCAAGCAACTGTCAGTCTACATGACCGGGAATGGTGGACGTGGGGTAGCAGCTTTCATTGCTGACTGGCAGAAGACAGCGTTGATCTTACTCATCCGCCCGCGAGGGTCAGGAGTTGCCGAGGCAGCTCGCAGCGCCATGATCACCCATCCCCTTTCTGCCCACCTTTCTCTAACACTCGAGGCGGTGGACTCATGGGAAGCGGCGTTTGGTCGGCTGCAGCGGTTGTTGCCCGCATATCTGACTGCAGCTCGAGGTCCCTTGCTCACACTCACACAAACACCCCGTTCAGCTACCGAGCTCTTTTCGCTGGCGCCAGCCCTCCGTCAGCTGCCGCTCATCGAAGTACCTCATCATGGACGGGATGGTGATTGGGGCGCTACCCGTCTCCTGGGCGCCGGCTGGCAGTCCATCGCAGTATCACGTGCGCTCGACCGTTACATGGAGCTCGGAGGGTGGTGGACGGAGAAGTTGGCGATGTCTAGGTACACGAACGTACCCATCGGCCTACTTGCGAGGCCTAATCCGAGTGCTTACGCCGCGGATGTCGCCTTCCAGCGCCGCCTCCTTGCGACGGGCCACCTGTCGTGGGCCAGTGAGACGGCTACACCTGATCTCGGTGGAGTACCCCCAGATGGATGGTTTGACGAGGAAGAGCTCGCTAATCCAGAGACGGAGGCGCCTGGCATGTACCGCTCCATGTACGCCTACACACTGTGCTCCGTTATGGTGCCTCGCATCCGAGCTCTCTCGCCTGCTGAATTTCAAACGCAGAGGACCGAATCCCTGATGGCGACGGCTCTCCCAAGTCCATCGCCCCTGCTTGACGAGGCCGTGAAACCTGCCTCAACCACCGCCGCCCGACCGCACTCTTTTTTGCTGTTCAGGTGCATAACGCTGTCTCTAGAGCGGCTTGCAGTGAATACACTCATCCGTTCAAAGCACGTGCACGACCTTGACGGCCTTGAAACGGTGCGTACAACTTCACTCACTGGCCTCCCATCACCATATTCATTCTCAGCCTTATGTCCACCAATTCGCCGATTTCTCTGCCGCGCTGCGTAAGGAACAGCGCGTGGTATTTGGCGCTCACCTACCCCGTCTCTTACCCATAGGTGCAGCAGCTCTTCACGCACGACTCCGGCGAACTTAGCGCGCGAGCAAAGCATCCCGACGATCCTGCTGCCACTGCAGCGGCGCTGCGCGTCCTCAAGCAACTGGTGCGAACATAGGCTTCGGGATCGCGAACTTCGTGACCCTCTAATGCATGCGTGCATAGCCTGTGCCCATGAACCTGATGCCCCCTAGACATTTTGGCGCCTTGATAGATGTGTACCTCGTGTCCCCGGCCTATGGCGTCCCTTTGCCTCCTTGTAGAATCGCGCCTCAATTGACCGCTCACAAGCTTTGTCCTACAGGTGGGCGATTGGTTGCGAGACGTCGTCGAGAGCGACAGTGCACAAGCCGACGAGCTTCTCGTTTCCACTTGGCAGTGGCTATCTTCACCAACCTCACTTCTTTACGAACCGGCCATTCACCGCCTGGTACATTCATTGATGAGAAAGGTGAATCTGCCAAGACAGACTACAGTCGTGCTTGCAATCGTGTAGTCCTGCTCCCCTTGGTCTTTCCCGTGGTTCCCCCACATACTCATCTTGCTGTCGATCCTTGTGGCGTGGGTAGTCTCGATCCTTGTGCGCGCCCTTTCTCCATAGGTCTGGTTGCAGCTCCTTGCTGAGTTGCGGTCTCTTGGCGCCAAGGTCGTCGCCGCAGATTTCAGCTCAATCATTATTGCGACCGATAAACCGTCATTCGTTGCCGCGGAGGCATACGCACACTCGATCGTGGCGTCCATCACCGCACGAGACGTCTTCAGTTGGCTTTCAATCGAGCCGACGACGTGAGCCCCACGCATAGCCCCGGTTTTTAAAGCTCAGCTCGTCCCTCTCACAAGTCCAGACAACACCATCGGCTAACTATCCTACGCCCCATTCCGTCCACTTCTGCGAATCAATCAGGTATTGGTCTGCGCTCCTTTATGTGGACCGAGCAAACTACACAGGGGTGTCGCACGTTACCCGCGATGAACTCGCAGCTCAAATCCAGGCAGAGCAAGACGCTGCCGCCGCTAAAGGAGTTGACGAGCAAGACATTTTGGATCTAGACGCCGAGGCTGATACTCTCTCTAAACCAGCAGCAAGCGCGACGGACGAGGATGAGGGCAGCATCGGCGGTATCGAAGTGGAAGCTACACATGCGGAGGAGGAGGAGGAGGAGGAGGAGGATCTCCTCGAGGCTGCAGCACGAGATGCGAACGCCGCCACACATCGCGAATCCTCTCCATGGGATGGAGAGGCCGGGAACACTTGCGAGTCTGCCGACGATATAGATGGCGCACCGGTGCGTGTCGAGCGAGGAGAGGGAGGCAAGTGGCTTCGTAGCGACGCTGAGATGGACGGTAACGGAGTGGACACGATCTCGGAGGAAGCTGCAGAAAAGACAGTTAGCCCTGTGCAAATGGCCGCCGCACTCATCGAGCGAGAAGGGGACGCGGCGACAGCTCGAACCGACAGCCGATGGAATTTGCTCTCATTCCTTCCGCCTCGCATTCAGCCGGAATTCGTTGCGCTTGCGGCCGCATTCGCGGCACAGCCGTGGGCAGTGGCGGCTGAAAGGGCGCGCGACGAGGGTCGGTCAGCCCCCACTCTTGATGAAGTTGCACGTGAGGCCGCCATCTACTTCGATTCCGAATTTTCGATGCATGTCATCGAGACAGTCGCTGAAGTCCGCACGACACTTTCGTCGGCCAGCGCTGTCGAGCTTCGTAATCCTACCGAAAATGAGCCATTGACCGAAGAGGAGGAAACATCTTTCCCTCAGGCTGCAGGTGCATTTTTGACGATGACCTCGCCGGCGCTTGAGTTCACGAAAGCGCTGTGCCATCTGATGTCGCTGGACGCTGAGCTCACGGAGCCAGCACTGCGCCTTCGTCGCAATCTGCTCAAACTTCTCGGCATCGCTGAATTCGCCGCCGAGTCACGCTTCGTCAACCCCTGCCGCACCTATGTGATGCCCGACGCCGGGTGCTCATTTTGTCACCATGTGCGCGATATTGACATGTGTCGTGACGCAACCGCCAGTCGCGAATGGCTGTGCACCGCCTGTGGGTCTCCCTTCGAACCCGAGATCATTGAGGCCAGGCTGGTAGCAGTGGTGCAGACGCGAGCGCTCGCTTTCATCTCGCAGGATCGTGAGTGCCGTCAATGTCGGGTCGTGCAGCGTTCGGAGTTGCAGCACCGGTGCCCAAACTGTGCGGGTGTATTCACTTTGCGCAAGCCGATCGCAAGCTTCTCGGCAACACTCGACACGTTCAGTGGGATTGCACGCCACTTTGGCATGCCTTGGCTGCTCGAGGTATGTGAATGGCAGCGCGCTCACGCACTCCGCAAGTTTGAGCCATAGGCCTCAGGTAACGACATCACGAATGGTGTCTTTCCCTTTTGGGACTACAAAGGATTCAAGAAGGAACTGACCCGCTTCCTCAAGTGTGGCCGGTGCACCCCCGATTGCGAACGAGTTGCGCACCCAGCGAAGTCAAATGATAATAAAGTAACTGAATATAAGTGCCGCTACATGGGAGAGGGGAGGCAGTTGCCGGGGCAAGTAGGGGGGGACCCTCGGGAATCCTTGGAACCCCCCCAAAAAAGCCTTCAAATATTCTCGCCTCGCGCGCGGCTCTGGGGCGCCCTTCAGTAGCCACGCCCATACATACCTATTCTTTCCATCATTGTCCGCCAACTAACTTTATAGTTGGTTGCCATGGAGCGCGCCGCCGAGGCCCTCCTCTGCCCTTTGGGCCCCCCGCCGAGGGCGCCCCCCGAGTACCCATGGAGCAGTCGTTGGCGAAGCGACCGCGTCCGCCCGCGGAGGCCGAGCAGGCGAGTGCGATCCCGGTCGCGCCGCACGGCCCGTGGCCTCGGCCACACCCAGCACAGCAGCCATGTTGGCCCACCCCATGGTGGGCAACAGGCTGTAGATTGCAACAGCCCATCAACATCAACAGATCGAGACCGGGAGCACTTTCGCAGCCCATCTGGCACAACCCCAACGCGCGCGGCCCCCGTGTGCCACCGATGTGGGCGGAACTATGGAGCGCGCTGGATTGTAACATGATACACAATGCCTACTCAGACGGGGTCGCTACCCCTTTTACAAAGGAAGAGTGCGAGCGCTGCGCGCTGCTTTCCCAACAACGACACATACACAAAATTTAAAGGAGAAGGTGTCGTTCCGTCAATTGTGGGGCATCAGTCGAATTGAGCGATCAAATGTCCACAGTTATGTATGTAGTATTTTAAAATTAAATAAGGGCTAGCCGTGCGTGGGGATAACAACTTTTTTCTCTGCTTTTTCCCGCGGTGCATGTATGTTCCCCCGCGGGGACGCCGTGCGTGCGCATGCAAACGCTTTTCCTCTAAGGCCGACAACTACATAAACATGCAGTTTAATGAATAGTATCCACTGAGCACCTGTGATGACTTGCAATCACATTGGGCACGCCGTGCATTGGGCACGGCGCGATGTGCATCGGTCCCCCCGCGGAGACGCCGTGCGTGCGCATGCCGACTTTTTCCCTCTGCGTGCCACCTAAGGCGCACAACTACGTAAACGTGCAATATAAGAGATGTTTCTTTACGCAGCGCGTGTGATGACTTGCAATCACATTGTGCACACCGTGCATGGGCACGGCGCGATGTGCATCGGCCCCCCCGCGGGGACTCATGGCAACTAATAGTAGACCACGCAGACGTCCTAAAGTGCTCAACCTTCAGCCCGCCGCCCCCAGTGCAACAACCCGGGAACGCCCCGACCCCCGCGGAGGAACAACAAGAGCCCCCCCCAGAGATCCGCATTAGCAAAAACGGTGAATACTACGCACGCCATAAAGGCGTCCGGTTTGAGGTTGAACTATCATACCTGGGCACGCCCATAATAATAATAGCGAGAGCGGTTACAGGGCGCGCCAACCGACCTAGACATATACCCCCCCGCAAAATGGGGGGAAGGATACAAAGGAAACAGGATACTGGAATTCCCCCTGCCGGAAGAGTACGCATTAGACGGAAACACACCACTAGACAAAACGGAAGTGAGCCACCTAACGAAGGCCCTTCAGAAACTGAACAACAGAACCCAAACCCAAAGCGGACTTCAACGATGGAAAGATAGACTCCCGGTCAACACGAACACATGGAAGCATCTGGCACGCATATACACCTCCCCGATGATGACAGCAAGAGACACATACCTACATTTCCAACACATCACGCATCGACGGATTGGAACGCACAACAGATTCCCCGGAAGAGACCCGACATGCCGACTCTGCAAACTAACACGACTGTCGTATTCCATACGATGGCAGGTTTTTACTTCTAACCGGTGGGTTATTTTAGGCCTCAAGGTCTCGTCGGCGACATTCTACCCCTTCTCTTACTTTCTTTCGATGTCATCAAACGTTCCATGACTGTCTTCCGTCTTCTCCCCATGCATCGGTTGTAGTCTTCTGTCTTCTCCCCATGCATCGGTTGTAGTCTTCCGTCTTCTCTTCGTGTATCGGCGGTAGCTCCCCAGCGAGGTCTGCCCTCGTTGTTCCGACTTCTCTGTCGCATGTCTGTGCGTCGAAGAGCCGCCTTGGTGCCGACGCTTGACATTCCGTCGTGGGGGTGGTTAGTTTTCGCCCTGTTTAGGTTAGTTCGTGTGTGACTGCGTGACGAGGGATCTTTTTGGGGTCTCTGTGTTGTAGTCTCTCGTGTCTACCTTGGACCTAAGAAGCTCTCCCTCTCATTCACTCTCTTCCTCTAGCTCGCTAGCTAGCCTCGGCCCTACCCTCCAACGCCGCGCGTTGCGAGCCTCCGAACCTCCGTCCCCCTCTTCGTCTCTAGCACTCGATGGTAGACACAGTCAGACCCGACTTCTACTATGACCTCTCAGACATATTCCCGCAAGCAACAACCAACGACTCTTTCACGGCCGCGTCAGCTGCCGGCTCGATCGAACGGCCCTCTGCCTACGAGCCAGTGGTCATCGCATGTTCGACAACGACACGAATCCTCTACGCACCTAGGGACATGCCCGGCGCTGGACGACATCTTCGACATGATACACGAGTTAACGGACTACCACCCAACCCAACACGTTTCGACATATACCGACCAAGCCGTAGATAGACTGTTCATACTCCCCAACACACACTCGCCACGCTCTAGAGAGATACTATACATCCTAGCATGGAGATATATCCTAACGGACTTTTATAGAATACACTTCGACAACATAACATTCGATAGCAAACAAATCAAGAGAAGAATTCTGACGAGATTCACCACCCTAGTGAAAGCAGCGCACTTCGGCAACTCCACGGACACGGCCAGAAGAGCCCAGGCGGACATGGGCCGACAACCAAAAAAACGAATAGACACCAACGACTTCCGCCCTCTCTTCGACGCAACAGACAACGACACACTAACACCAAGCCACACCCTAAAAATAATGACACAAAAACTAGACATCGAACATATCCTCATACAAGAAAACAACGAACGCACGCGAGCGACCAGGGATAGCGCGATAGCGCCCTGGCCACAAGGGAGGAGAGGCTCCCACACGACCTACCCATAGAGGGAAGCCGCAAGGCTGGGCCCCCACAAAGAGACGCGACCCAAAGCGCCTCACAGCAACAGCGAGCCAAAAGGCCCGCCCCCCCCCCCTCCCCCGACGCCAGACCCAAAGTAGTGCACATGGGTCGACCCCCCAAAACCGAATAAAAAGGACCGAGGGGGGGGGGCGAAAGGGGAGCGGGAGTGAGGCAAGGGCGATGTCAGGGGGTGTCCCCAACGAGAGGGACGGGAGATAGCAGAGTAGTAGGCACCTTCAAGAATATATATATATATATATTCAAACCAGTCTGCCCCACTTTTGACGGAACGCCACCTCGCAAAATCCATGTATGATGCCTCCACTCCACCATCACCATCGCGACAGCGCAACGACGTGAAATGCATGATGTAATGCGGAGGGCGCTCACGATTGTGCACTTATGGTCTTAAAGAAAGCAAACACACCAATGAGCTCGTCGAGTACCTGATCTCTGCGTGAAGCTAGGACGCATGGCAACACAAGGCTCGAATGCTCATGGGCCGCCTCTAGCGGGCGGCCGCATAGAAGCACGCAACCGCCGGTCCTCGAGCACAGCCTCCATCTCACAACGTGGAACCATCTTCACAGCGCCGCCCCCCTTGTGCCGCCATGCCGTCGGCTTGGTGTGCTCAAAGAGCGCCAGGATTGCTGGAGCCTCGAGGTGCCCGTGTCTGCCCGCCTCGCGCGCGAGATCAGGTGGAGACTTTCCATCATTGTCCTTCGCCCATTGATCGGCGCCTTGAGCAATAAGTGCTCGCGCCGCTGGCAAGTTGCCATTATCCGCTGCTACGTGCAGCGGCGTGCGTCGGGCATCGTCCCGCGCGTCGATGACCGCATGGTGCGCAAGCAGCAGCTGGATCATTGAGGCATCGTGCTGGGGCTGTACCGAGCCATAGGCAGCACGGTGCAAGGGTGTCGAGCCACGGATATCCCTTGCGTTCACATCGGCGCCCGCAGAGAGCAGCTGCTCGACGACGTGTGGGTAACCAGATCGAATTGCAAACATGAGGGGCGTCCATTTGCACTTTGCCCGCTTCTCGATGAACACAGATTGTTTCAGAAGGGCCGCCACATCCTCTTGCAAGCCCATTGAGGCAGCCACATGGATTGGCTGGAGTGGCCCGATCCCCCTGTCGACATCATTCGACCTGGAAAGCTCGCGCATCACACTCTCTTGCCAAACGACGAAGATTGGCTTGGCCGGCTGCGGTGGATCGAGTTGCACGTGGAAGAAGTCCGGGGAGTGGCCCTCCGACGGCAAAATCACATACTCAAAGTTGCAAGACAGCGCGCCGCGTGGGTGCGGCATGATGCCTGCCTTCAGGTTGAGGCGCATGCGCTCGACGTACAATGGGCTGGCGGCATTCTGAAGGTGAAGCTGAGCGTATGCAAGAAGCTCGTCCTCACGGCCCATGGCGTGCGACCATAGCTCCATCTGCACTGTCGGCTTGAGGCCCGCTGGCAGGGGAAGCGACAAAACCTCGCTAAAACTCGGGTTGGCCGAGTTGGCCCGCACGGAGGTAGCATCCCTCACATTCTTGCAGCCTTCATTGAGAAGGCGACACCGTAGGTACGGCATCCCCATGCTGTGCCCGATGGGCACATTAGAGCACCGCAGCCGCGAGAGCTGGAGCTGTGCTGCTGATGCATGGGCCACAATGGTGAACCGCCACGAGGCAAATTCGCGCACGGGCGAGATACTAGCACGCTGGGTGAGGGGCCCAGTGACGAGGCCGGTGCGCAAAATCCCAGGCGGCAGCCGCTCCTCCTCCGCCGCCGGTCCAAAGGCTAGCGGCTCGGCCAGCGGCTCCTCCTCGGGCATGTTTGGCTCCGCGGCCGCCATCGCGAGCGGCCGATCGCGAGTCGGAGTTGAAACAGCCGAGTGGTGTGTGTACAGTTAAACATCTCCCAGCTGAAGGGAATAGGTGTTACCCCCCAGGAGCCAACGCCCTCCGTCCGATAGCTGTCGGGGGGAAATTTCCCCCCGATCGCCAACAGCCCCCCCGATAGCTATCGGGGGACCGCGAAAATCAAAATCCCCCGGTAGCTATCGGGAGCGGCCCCCCGATAGCTATCGGGCGACAACCCTACATGGGAGACACGGCCCACGAGTCCCCAAGATACGAGATACGGTTGATACTGATACGGGATACTGTCGTATGCCTGTCGAACACGCGATGACTACTGGCTCATAGGCAGAGGGCCGTTCGATCGAGCCGGAAGCTGACGCGGTCGTGGAAGGATCGTTGATTGCTGCTTGCGGGAAGATGTCTGAAAGGTCATAGTAAGAATCGGGTCTGACAGTGTCTGCCATCGAGCGCTACGAGCGATGAGGTAGACTGGAGGTCGGAGGACTGCAACGCGTGGCGTCGGAGAGTAGGGACGAGGCTAGCTAGCTAGCTAGTGGAAGAGAGAGAATGAGAATGAGAGCTTCTTAGGTCCGAGGTAGACACGGGAGACTACAACCCCAGGACTCAAAAAGATGAGGCAGTGCGTACGAAAGAGGCCGCCGCGTTAAGCCGCCGATTTCGTGCTCGCTTTGGATCCAAAGGGTGTTCTTGTCTCCACGTTTCGCTCGCTATGTTCCGTTGCTTCTTGTTCCGATTCTGACTTCTGGTCAGCCCATGTCCCAGGTTCCAGGTCTCTGTTTCCAGGTTCACCGCTCGACATCGGGAGACGTCTCGATCTTAGTCGGGGGGTGTCGCATTCATCCTAGATGATGCGATTTCCAGGCTCTTATTTCCAGGTCCTTCGCCGTGCGGCCACACGGTGAAGCTCAGGTACATCTAGGTTGGTAGGGTTCGTCCCTAGCGACCTAGAATTCGGGTTCTCGTTTCGTTCCTTCTAGCCTGTCTGTCAGGTCTAGATTCCAGGTTTCCTCCTTTCGGGCAATCTTGACCCGCTGTCGCGTGGCACCGCCGTCGCACCGCCACTCACTGCATGCTTTCACATGCACGGCTTGCGATCGCGCATGGGCCTCCTTCCTCGTCCTTTCATTGCGAAGGAAAAGATACGTCGACAGCCAACTACTGCCTCTCGTTGGATCGCGGGTATGGACACATAGGAGCTCAACAGGCACTTAAGGAAAAGGGAATCTTCAGCAACGCGATCTTCCAGACGAACCGCGTCGGGCTGCCCCGCAATTTCGTCGCACAGCTTGCAAATGACCTGGGGAGTTGTGGGGACATGGCGCCTTGCGATGACGGCGACACTTCGGGTCAGCAGCATAAGGACGCTCGGGCAGTGGGCCAGAAGCGAAAGCTGGGGTGCTCCCATGCAGAGCAGGCGCCAGCATGTAACAAATTCTCGTGGACTGTCGTGCACAAAGGTGAATACGAACTTTGCCTTTGGCAGGATGCCCAGCTCATTCTATCATACGGCAATTTCTTCTCGGGGACCAGGTGCGGCTTGTTGTCACGCGGCTCGCATGGCTCGCGACACTCCTACTCAGTCTGGGCCCCGGAAAGCATATGGCATTACAACGTGCAGGGTCGTAGCGCCACGGACGGGCACGACCAGCAGCGTAAGAAATTGTCCCGCAGACGACGGCCTCTCGTTCTTCGAGCGCCGGCGCAAGAAGCAGTCGCAGATCACAAGTCTCGTGCCAAGCTCGAGCCAAAACGACCGGGCCGCCAACGGGCGCTGCGCGGCGAGCCGGGCGTGACGACGTCATCACCGGGGGCCTCAAGCGGCCGATTTCGACGCAGTGCGCGGGGGCGGCGGGCGCGATTGGCGTGGCTGTGAGGGCGGCATACCGCACTTTGGTGCTGGTAGCGGCATCCATTTGGCATTTGGCGAGCGGTGACTCGAACGGCCTCGTGGCGCCCCCGGTCGCGGGTCGAAGTTGGGCACTCAGGGCGCGTCTTGAGGCGTGACGACGTCATCACCGGGGGCCGCAGGCGGCCGATTTCGACGCAGTGCGCGGGGGCGGCGGGCGCGATTGGCGTGGCTGTGAGGGCGGCATACCGCACTTTGGTGCTGGTAGCGGCATCCATATGGTGAGCGGTGACTCGAACGGCCTCGTGGCGCCCCCGGTCGCGGGACGAAGTTGGGTTCTCGAGCCCTTGGTGTTTTTAGCGGTTAGCGTCTTTAGTTTTTGCGATACTTACGTACGCGTTCAAGTCCATAAAAACATAGTGAAAATATATTGCTGTGTGTATAGAACCAGGATCTTTGGTCCGGGTCAGCTGCCGATGCCCATGGTTTCGTGTTTCGCTGCGAGAGGCGCGCATGAAGGCCATCGGTAAAATAATACCGGAGGGGGGCCTGACATATATTTCCGCACGGCCGTCAGAGGCCTGAAATCGGGTATTTTTCGAAAATTTTGCCGGAAGACCCCCGGTTTTTTTTGCTGATCTCCCATACCGGAACCTATAGGGAGCTTATTTAGGCCTTCGTTTGCCCATTACAGATGGTGCCCTTCGCACCCCCCTAGTGAGTGACCGGCCTAGATATGGGCAAGGTCGCCGTCGGCATGTCAGTCCTCAATCGCCGTGGTGGCACGCGGGGTCCGCCGAAGCAGTCGCAACGTGTGCACACCCAGAAGCCAGAAGGGAGTATGTGGGTACAATCTGTGTGGTGTGGATAAGCCTAAGCGCCCTCAGTTCAGATGTGGTGCCTGCCGGCAGGGAGTGGGTGCCTATTACCATGTCCAGTGCTTTTTCGCTTGTCATCGGTGTCTTCTGCCGTAGTCCGTAGTCGGGGGTTTTTGGTGATTTTTAGGGCGATTTGCGATTTCGCCGTTTTGACTGCTCAGAATTAGAGTGTAATCTCCCTACACTAGTGTCATGACTCTTAGGGGGTTCTTTCCCGCCTATGTACAGTCCGCCTAGTCGAAAAATTGAGTGCTAAACAGCACCCGAAGCTGATTCATCAGCCCCCCAAAAGTCCATTTTTGGCACATACTAGGGTTAAACAGCACGATTTATCCAATATCGCGGGCCTAGATGGGAAATACGTATTTACCGTATTTGGCCAGAGACCAAATACATATGTATTTGGCTGTATTTGAAGCGTGTCCTGGGTTGTAGGCCTCGAATGTATTTGAAATGTATTTGGCCGGAGGCCGAATACATATGTATTTGGCTGTATTTGCAGGACCCTGCACCGTATTTCCCATCTAGGATCGCGGGGTTTGCACAACGTGCCGAGATGAAGCGGAGCGGAGGGGACGGGAGGGCGATCTCGCCCTCGCCAGGGGGGGAGGGGGCTGAGAGTCCCGGAGGGGCGGGGAAGAGAGCGGAACGCCAGACTTTACCAATGTCAGATTTTTGGCAACGAGGGGTACTCCTACTCAGTAGTAGCCTGAATCTTCAGAATTTTTTTTGGAGTTTGCTGCACACCGAGTAGGAGTACAGGAGTATTGTACTCTACGAGAACTTTCAGCGCTGAGTCAAGATGGGTGGGGGTGCTGTACCCTGCGTGCCTGGAACGTTCGAAGGTCAATCTCTCACGTATCCCAACCCCCTTTATCTTCATGGGTCGGTGGCAATGGGATCGCTCGTCGTCGCGGCTAGTAGTTGTACTCCTCCTATGTCTGAAGCCGGCACATAGTCGGTCGGGTCAACGGAAGAACGCGCGCGGCTCATCCGTGAGGAGCTAGCTGGCTGGAAGGGAGAGGGGGGGGGGGGGGGGAGCAGGAGCTTTTCCCCCGGAGGGCGGGGGGGGGGGCGGGGGGCGGGGGGCGGGGGGGGGGGGCGGGGGGGGGGCGATTCCCACTCAGTCGTATCCTTGATGACCCGAGGCATCCGTCCGGAAGATGGGAGGGATCGCCGAGCCCCCAACCCCCTTCCCTCGCCCCCCTCCCCCTCCCCCCCCCCCCCCCCCACCCCCGCCGGCCCGCCTACTAAAAGGAAGCTAAGCTCTCTTAACTCACCGCTGCCCCCCCCCCCCCCCTTCCCCCGGGTCCGCCGGCGTCTCCCGCCCCCCGGTCCCCGCCCCCCACTCCCCCCCCCCCCACCCCGCCCCGGGTCCCCCGCCCCTCCCCTCCCCCCCCCCGCCTTGCCGGCCCTTCTCCTCTCTTCCCCATCTCTCTCTCTTTCTCTCTTGCCTAGGAGTACTCTCTTCTCCTCTTGCCTCTTTCTTTGCTGAGTCGCCGCACCCACCCAGCATCACATCCACGCCACGGGCCGGAGGGACGGTCAGGAGAGGTCGAAGCCGTTGTCACCGGGCATGGCCGCCATAGAGGAGACGAAACCCACGCTCCAGCTCTTTGTTGGGCAGGTAGGAATGGGCCTCGCTGTCCAGGCCACACGACACGCTCAGCTAAGTGTGCCTCATCACTCCAGGTTTCCTACGGATTCAAGTCCTCTGGAACTGCTTCCTCGCTTTCGCGTGTGCTCATTTCCGTGCCAGGAGGCGTCGAGGGGTGTAGATGTGGGTGTCATTGTCGCAGTGATTGCGTCTGTTGCCATGAGCGCATCTCTTTCCACATTGGCCCTAGCATGTGCTAACTTGCTCATCTTTCCTTGACATCAGATTCCTCTTCACATAACAACAGAAGAGCTCACTCCTGTGTTCGAAGAATTTGGTCAGGTGAGCGCTCTACGGGCTTTGAGTCAAGATACCGAGCAGGCTCTGTGCTCGTAGATGTGTTAAGTCTTCGATCAACCCACTGGTGATAGGTGAAAAGTATCTGGCTTGTCACTGACCGCGCATCCGAGCGGGCTCTGCGCTCGTAGATGTGTTAAGTTTTTGATCAACCCACTTGTGATAGGTGAAAAGTATCTCGCTCGTCACTGACCGCGCATCACGGCAGTCAAAAGGTAAGC
Organism: Isochrysis galbana; assembly: GCA_018136815.1. Lineage (NCBI taxonomy): Eukaryota > Haptophyta > Isochrysidales > Isochrysidaceae > Isochrysis > Isochrysis galbana. The sequence continues at coordinate 950,273 of CM030931.1, forward strand.
TAGCTGGGTCGTTGCAGATGAAAGCGATGGCAAAGGACTCAATATCACTTCACACAGGGCTCTCACAATGTTGTCCTGCACAGGCTGTGCTTTCGTCACTTTCCGTGACCCTGAAGATGCAAAGGCCGCGATGGCTGGCTTGAGCGACAAGCGCCACTTAGCAGATGTGAGAAATTTTTATCTACTGTGGCATGCATGGCGCAACTCGCAGAAGTTACCAGCCGTCACGTTGCATTTGGAGTGCAATTTAAGCGTGTGAATCGCCTTAGGACGCTCTTCCTCCGCCTGACATATCCGTGTCCCTGCCAAATACTCTAGGGAAGCAAACCTATCGTTGTGAAGCCGGCTGAATCGGTACGTGCCAACGAGCGAAAGCTCTTTGTTTCTTCAATCCCGCCCGATGCGAGCGAGGAGACACTCGCGGAGATCTTTCGTCCACACGGCGAGGTGGTACAGATTAGCCTTCACCGATATATTGGCGATGAAAAGGCACAATATGCCTTCGTCCGGTAAGATGGTATGCATGTGGTGCACAGGAAATGGAACATTGTGCAGCCTCCTGACCTTTTGGGACTAGCCATCTACGATGGCGATGCAGCTGAACATCTTTGCTATCTACCCCTCAGGTATGCTACACGTGCTGATGCAGCCGCAGCAATCGGCGCTCTGAATGGGGCGCTCACCATGTTGGGTGGTGATCGCCCTCTCGTGGTGAAGTTTGCCAACAGCCCGAAGGCGAGCCGAACTGAGACGGGCTCGGGGCAAAACAATCGATGTCAGGGGTATGCTTCTCAAGGGCGAGCAAGCCATCCATCTCATTCTAACGGGCCGTCTAGCGAAAATCGTGGCTCAAGTGGATACAAGCTCTTTGTTGGAATGGTTCCTTTCTCATCATGTGAGTTGTTTGTCACCTCCTGCGCCTATACTGATCCCGTGGGGGAATCGATGTCGCAAATGTGACGAGGCCTCTAACGGAGGAAGCCGTAGTGAAGCGCTCCAAATGAGGAGGCCGAATGCTGCAGATTATGAACTGCAGGCAGGCAAATCTCTAGCATACAACAGACACGATTCGATTAATGTGTCGGGGATTTCAAGGACGTCACTCGCCTCTCCTCATTTTACATCCTTCGACGGGCGCGGCTGCTTACCATGCATAGCAAGCGGTGCTTCAACATCTCTCAATCAACAAGGAATGCCTGGCGGACCTCTTACTCCCCCCCCCCCCCTGCCCTTTCCGTTGACACAGCTGAGGCAGACATCGAGGCCGTATTTGCCCCTTTCGGCCAACTGATGGAGGTGTTCCTCATGCGAGAGAAGGACGGCAAGTCAAAAGGCTGCGCATTCGTGCGTTACTACTCGCAACATGCCGCAAACATGGCATGCGCTACTTTGAACGGCACAATGGCATTGCCTGGGTGCGCTCGTACGCTTGTTGTGAAGTATGCCGACGCCGATTCCCGTCCTGGCCGTCCTGGTGGAGGAGAGGTCCCCCCTCCAGGCTTCTTTGGGATGCAGGGCATGGCACGCGTCCCTGGAGAAGCAGACGGGTGGATGACGCTACCGGCAGGCTCTATGCTTGGACCGATGGCATCACCAATGGCAGGTGCGCCATCCTGATACTCGCTTTCTAGGTGCGCCGCGCTTCGAATTGTCGGCTCTGCAATTCACAAGTGATTGCTCCTCGTAGGGCATACGATAATACCAACTTCAGGCATGATGCCAATCGGCATGAGCACCGCCATGAGCGGCCAGCCATTTGTACATGCTAGAATGAGTGGAATGATCCCCCATAATGTGGCGACATACCAAGTAAGCCCTCAACAAGCCCGGCGGCATGGTGTTTTAAGTTTAGCCATCTTGTAGCGCTTGTCTCGTTCGCATGGAGCGCCCACAACTCATCCCTTTCGCGACGTCAACCTTTGCTTGGATTTCTTAGTTCATACCGGCCGGCATGCCACAACTCGGTGTTCACGCTGATCCTGGACAGAGCTTCAGCTTTCCTACCACGATGGCCCATCAATACGCAGCAGTGGCCGTTATGTCGCCTCCAGATTCACCCTCGTGGATGGGGACTACACCGAACGACCCGAACGCAGGCAAGTTTTCCGTACCACCATCGGATATTTGCTCTTTTCCTTTACATCCGACCCTATGGCATCTCACAGCACTTCATGCCCAGCTGATGCTCGCACCTTCGATTTTGGTGTGCAGTTCCACCGGTAGAAAGCCTAGAAGTATGTCATTCCTCTGCGAGTACCACTTCCGACGCCATGAGCACCAACATCCGTGGATGGGAGAAACTTTATGTCAGTAATCTTCCGCCTCACGTTCAAGAGCACGAAGTCCACCACCTCTTCTCTTCCTACGGCTCAGTTCAAGAGATGCAAGTGTTGCGACGGCCCGATGGTAGTGCCAAAGGCACTGCCTTCGTCACTTATCGGTATGGTCAAGAGGGCCATGCTGCCGCAAGCGCACTCAACGGCCAAATATTGAGCGGCTCCTCTCACGCGCTTAATGTCCGTCCCTCAACAAGGAAATCCTCGTCTCGCCGGAGTTCCAGTAGCACCGAAAAGCGTGCTCAATCGCCCGCGGCCATGCATGGTGGCGCTCCCGGCGACGTGCGCGGAGATGATGGGAAAGCAAATGATGGGTCGTACCCGAAAGGCGTTGTAGCGCCGCCCAACTAAGATGTGTTATGTACAACCTTGCTATACATTGGCCTCGAGGTGCGACAAGCCGTACTTCACCCGGCAACACCGAGCCGTCCATCACGCAGAACATGACTGCCGCCTATCCCTGGCTTCACGTCCATCGCGTAGTTGGATGCGCGATGTCGGAACGCTAGTTATGATCCTACCCCAAGATGCTTTCAAACCTGCTTGCGTTTCTTTTGTGCCTGCGGCCACACCTTGATATTTCTACAACCCAACCGTGGTGCTCTGGCTCTCTCATCAGCAAGGGTACTCCGTCTCATGTCATCTCCACCATAGCTCACCGCTCATTGGCATTTTTGTCTTGTGAAAAGTTTTTCCAGGCTTCTACTATCCCACCCACCTGCTCATGCATCGCAAATACCTGCGAGGCGCTCGTGACAGCATGACTCGAAGCCTAGTACGAGTTCTCAAAAGGCTTTAAAACCCTTGACACCCATAATTTTTCTTGTCGGTTTCCTACGCCCTCCCTCCTCCGCGTGCACACACGCTTCGGGAGTGATGCCATGGCGTATACGGATGCATCATACCATGCTTAGGCATGCGCGCAGGATGAGAATTGGGAACCTGAGAGTAATGTCACAGTAACTCACCAGGGGCCAGAATCCTCGAAAAAGGGGGTGTTGATGGGCGACCGGCTTAGCCCCACAAAAGGCATACCCGACCCCAGCCTCCCCCTCCCCCTCGAGAGCCTACCTCCAACTATCAGTAAACTGATAGGGTCATGGAGCGCGCGCCGGCGCCTCCCTCCACCGCTGCCGTTGCCCTCGCCGCGCTGGACGAAGTACTGATGGACACACCGCTGTCACTAATCTTATGATTGGTCGCCATGGAGGGGGACCTCAGCCCTCCCCCCCACTCGCTCAACTCCCCTCATGGGGGGCGAGAACCATCCACCCCCCTGCGCTGCCTCTTATACTCAGCCCCGGAGCCTACATGTGTTGAGGTCGTCACTCCGTACGGGAAGGGGGGGCAGGTGAGGCTGGGGCATGCATGGCCCTGGCGCCTTATTGCCTCTCCCTCGCTATCTTGGCATGCAGGGGGGACTCACCCAGACTGCCCAGACTCTGCCCCAGAGAGCTGGGCACAGATCGCACGCCCTGGCCCCCGCTGGCCTGCTTCTCGCTCTGACCAAGCCCTACTCCCCCTGGACTCAACTAAGTTTATACTTGGTTGACACATGGGGGGGCACGAGGCCCCCCCTCTCTCCACTCCTCCCCTGCCATGGGGGAGGAACCACCCATCCTCCTGGCACGCCTGATGGCTTGCCAGGAGGCCACTGCCCTACTGACCCACTTCCTTCCCCACAGGCTCGCCCCATTCGCCCATCCTGGCCCCTCGTGACCAGCCCAATGCTCCAACCCCCCCTCCCCCCCTGGTCGACAGGCAGACAGGTGCAGCGTGGGGGCCCCAGAGGCTCGGGAGCGCCAGCGAGGGAGAGGCAGGGGAGGCCAGGGCCCAGCCCCAGCCTCCTCTGCCCCCTGAGCTGGCCTCCAGGAGCCTCCAGGGGCCGCCAGAGGGCAGCTGGAGGCCTGCCGCAGGCGCGCCATCGCGCGTGCCGCAGGAGAGGGGAGAGAGAGCGCGGAAAAGGGGGTGGGCGCGAGCGAGAGCTCCGCCCACCGGAAAATGGTAAGTCTCGCGCCTGTTTACAGGATAAGACGAGACAGAGTCGGCCGCCCACTCGGAGACACAGGAGGAAGGGGGGGAAAGATCACCGGGGGGGGGCGCGGGCCACCGGACCATATCTAAGCCCTCCACCCCAATCCCCCTAGTAGTGTACGGGGGGAGCCGCCTGATGGCGGGGGGAGAAGGGCCGGGGAATGGGGGTGTAGAGAGTATACTACGTGCTACTTGTAGTGGGTAGTGGTTCCATTCGCCGCGAGTGCGGTAAGAATATTAAAAGGTTTTTTTTTACTCCCCCTGGACTCCCCTAATCAGGAGCCCCCAGCCAGCTCCAGTCGATCTTCAGGGGCGCGAGAGCTAGCGAGGGAGAGGCAATAAGGCGCCAGGGCCATGCATGCCCCAGCCTCACCTGCCCCCCCTTCCCGTACGGAGTGACGACCTCAACACATGTAGGCTCCGGGGCTGAGTATGGGTCTAGGTCGATTGATAGGATATGGTATGTGAGCGCGAAAGATGAAATCACAAACGAATCAACGTACCAAATATATTTGACTCAAATGTTTTATGGTTCGTACCCACGAGCCGCGAGCCCTTAGATCATTAGAGGATGCAACTTGAGGTTCTCTTTTTTTTAGCCCCCTGCATTGCCTATTTCTACACCTTATACAATTCTACCCCAACCCCCCCCCAAAAATGTGTCCCTATATGCAAACACCTATGGGTCCAATTGTTGCAGACGGGTCGCTGCTTGTCACGGGACGAGGGAGTCGGCCGCGCGGATTAATTTCAAATAATAAAGGAGTCGTCTTCATGTTTATCATTGTAATATTATCTACGCTATTTCTAGGCGGGAAGCATTGCGTGAAGCATTACTTTGGATGTCGTCAGCGGTTTTACCCGAACCCCTACAAAGTCTTTCCGCATCTTGAGATGCTCGCTAACAACTTTGAACTCATTGAAAGAGAGTTTCTTGGCAGTGAAAACAAAATTTATGATTGGCGCCCCTCCACCGAATGCGGCTTTCGACGCCAAGGCGGCGGAAGGGTTGGCGTTGACGGGCACCGCACTCGCGGCATAATGGATAGACTCGCCTAACCGCGCAAAACACAAAGCCGTGTCCCACGTCTCACCCGCCTACCTGCCCCCCGCCCTCAACACTCCCCGCGATTTAACCGCTCACCTCACGGACTCACGGACTCAACAAGAAAACATGGAAACCGATAGCCCGATGGCGCAGGAGGAAGGAGTGGAAAACCTATCGGGGATCGGAGCACACCGCCTGCTACAGGAAACCCCAAACACCCAGCCCCTAGGTAGTGCACGAGGGACGAGCCGCAAGGCAGGTGGAGGGGAGATGAGAGTAGCGGGCGTGGCAGCACAATAAGGGTGCGTAGTCGCGCGCGCGGCGAGAATATTAAGAAGTTTTTTTTTGTCCACTGGACGGAGGAGGGACATTGGCGCGAGAGGAGAGGCAAAGAAACAGGGGGGGGGGCGGGGTACAGAGGGGGGGGCGTGGGGGGGGGGGGGGGGGTAGGGGGGGGGTGGGGGGGGGTCCTGAAATTTTTATATCCTATTCACGGGGGCATTTGTAAAAAAAAACAACCAAACCTGAGGTTGCAGCCTCTTTTTCCATTCGGGATCAACGCACCAAATCGATCTAGCTGGAGTACAACTGCCTCAAAGGCCCGCTGACCAGTATGAGCTCTTCCAACAAACGATGAACAGCCTCCCGCTAAAGGAACCTCGCGATGAAATCAGTCTCCCGCCAGCAACACCCTCCACAGCCACACCCTCACCTAGCACGCCCCACGGTCAGGACACTCCATTAGGGAAGGCCTCCGGGCCTAGCCCCTACACAGCCGCGGTACCGCCCTCGTGCTCACGCACGAGGGGCTGGCCCGGCACCTCCAACAACACAGCCCCCTTGGGGGCTTGTCAAACAGACGCAATGCAAGCTGCATTGCGGAAATCCAGACCCTCAGAGATGGCAAGGAAGGGGACCAAGAGAGGCCGAAGGCAAGGCCAACAGAGGGGACGCCCTCCACCGTCACGAACGAGAGGACACGCCACCGGACACCCCGGACACTGGGCCCCTAAGTAGAGCACGAGGGGACGAGCCGCAAGGCGAGTGAGAGGGAGAATAAAGGGAAAGGGAAGCGGGCGCGGCTGCTAGATAGATAAGCAGGGTCGCGCGCGCAGCGTGAATGTTAAGAAGTTTTTTTTACACCCACGGTAGCACATGGAATTGCGATACTCCCAAGTCCAACAACTTACACCTGGAGACTAAAAAGGCGACAAATGAACAACAAAAGGCCTGCCCGGACCCCACGATCTGAATCGGGCTCATGGTAGCGCACCTGGGCCGTACGCCGGAAACCAAAGGCAAACAGGAAAGAAGGGGAAGGGGGGAAGGGTAGGAAGTGGAGGGAAGGGAGACAAGGGCGTTGACAGCGGCACGGTAATGGATATCGGACGTCTAGTAGGTGTATAACCCTGAATCTTCAGATGGTTTTTTCACAACACCTTTTCGTTTTCCTCCTGGAAGTTGACTGCGGCCATCGAAGTTTGAAGGTGCGACGTCTCCTCAAATTTTGAGGGGCGTCACCCCTCACCGATACTCTCTATAGTCCATAGTTGCTTGGATGTATATGACAAAGTAACATAGTACAAGCGCGTCACACTGCTTTCTTTGCTTCCGCCGGACGTGCTGCGGCATTCAGGGCAGCACTCGCACGCCTCGCAAGAATCCAGTCGATTAAATTCGCCAAACGGCCTTTGTCGTATGGCATGTAGTCATGCCACGTCTCAACATCACTCCACCATTTGCGTGGCGGGATCTCTCCTGGATGTTGCCTTTGCCACCTGTCAAGTTCTGCATGTGTGTAATTGAGCTCAATGCTCCAGATTTGACTGCCAATCAACCACAGCAAGAAGCCTAGTAGTCCGATATCGATATTCAGCCCAACAACAAAGGCTCGCCTCTCAATGTCTCCTAGATCGGGAGTTGCACGCATGTAGTCGTTCGCTCGGCGAAGAAAGACGAAGAGACATGCAGCTGCGGAGAGAAGGAAGGCCATGAAGACTCGATGATTGCCTTCACCGATGGCACAGCCAACAAAAGCACAGTCGTGGTCCATGACCGGAACAAGGCACTCAGAAAGTGGGCTGTACTTCGAGCGTGGTGGCCGCACCGCCTCTGATCGTGTGCAGAAACCGGCCATCGTAGGCATACCCGCTGAAGGCGTTTGCAGCTCAAGCGCTTCCCAATATTTTTGCGCGTCAGCATGAGTCCCGATAATGCGTGAAGGACCGACTAGACAAAGGTGGCCATATGACGTGATCAGCGTCATCAAGTATATGCAATGTTTCCAAGTGAGGTGCGGAACGAGAGAGAAATGAATAGTAAGAGCGACAAGCATAGATACAGCCAGGCAAAGCAGTAGTGAGACTAGCTCAACCGAGATGCGACTACGGAGATCTAGCACAATTAATTCGAGGACAATTGCTGCCAATGATGTACAACCCGCAGCGGTAGGGTGGCAGCAGAACAAGGCCGTCACCACGAGCACTGCTGAGGTCATGCGTATGTCTACCTTGTTCAATCGCATGAACCAGAAACGCGAGTGCCTCAAACGCGATCGCAGTGGCGATGATGGCAAGAAGGCAAGTAGCTCTTCTTCATCCCTGGTCAAGTTTTTCGCCTGCTGAAACTGCTCGAACAGTGCCGCAGCATCTTCTGACTGCATGCCCATTGCCTTTGCCACTGCGATTGACGGAACAAGGCCCTGAACATTCGGCACATCGATAGGAGGTGACACACCGGCATGGAGGAGGAGTACGAGCATGGATTTCGGACCGCGGATCAAATGTAGTGGTGTGTTTCCACCCTCATCAACAGCTGTGAGCAGGCAGACACCTGCATCCCACCGTCCTACCAGATACTTCACTGCGACCAGCTGGCGCTCTGCCACCGCGTGATGGAGAGCAGTGCGCCCACACGCATCAGATCGCTTGAGGAGAGACGAGTCTGCTCGAAGCAGCTCGCCAATCTTGCCACAATCCCCCTTCGCGGCTGCGGCGAGCAGCTCCCGCACCTGGGTATCCTCGGCTACGGCCTGGCCCGCTACCTCCATCAGCGGAACACTCCCCTCCCTCCTATTCCAAGAATTCAAGAATTCCCCGCGTGCCAAAAAAAACCCGGGGAAAACACATAAGACCGAGGCAAGAGAAGGGAAAGGGCCTTTATGCGTAGAGCGTGAGCGCGCGTGACTGAGAGGGGGAGAGGGGGAGAGAGGGGCGAATCGCAGCAGTTCTCGGCGAAGATTTTCGTAGCGGAGGAGGGTGGCCCCCCTGGAGGTTGTTTATTGGGCATCGCGCCACGGTCAAAAAATGCAGCTCCACAGCCCCACCCTTATTGATAGTTAAAAAGCGCCCCAATTTGACCGGCGGTCAAACCCAGACTTTTGTCAGTTTTTTTTAAATTTGGGTGGTCCCCAGCACCGGTCAAAATTTGACAAAATTTGGGTTGGCCTCGGGCCTCCGACGCTGGGTGCCAGGGCGCTGGGCCGGCGTGGGGCGCGCGCGGGGCGAGGAGCGAGGAGGGAGGGGTGCAGACCTCCAAAACCTCTTGGGCGGGTGCGTCGGACGTCTCCTCTTCCTTCTCCTTCGTCTTCTCCTCACCCTCCTCCTCCTTTTCGTTCGCTTCGGTAGGAGCGGGCGCCTCGGCGGTCTCGGCCTCCTCCTTCTTCTCCTCCTTCTTCTCCTCCTCGAGCCTCGAGCTGCGCGGCCTCTTCCAGCTGCGTGGCCTCCTCGAACCGAGTGAAGACTTCTCCGACTGGTGCGTCGGACGCAGCCGTCTTCTCCTTCTCCGCCTTCTCCGTCTTCTCGTCCTCCTCCTCGGCTTCCTTGTCCTCGGTGAGAGCGAGCGCGTGGGCGGTCTCGACCTCCTCCATCGACTCGGCTGGCTCCTCGACCTCCGCAACCGGCGCGATGGGAAGAAGAAGGCCTGGAGCGTCCGACGCACAGTTCTCGTTCTTCTCTTCTCCTCCCACAGGCCCGGAGTCCTCGTCGGTGGTGGTGGTGGTGGCCTCCTCGGTCGGGGAAAGGGCCTCCTCCTCGGCATCAGGAACGCGAACAGGCTCCGCCTCCTCCGCCGCGCCCTTGGAGCAGAAGGAGGAACGAGTCGTGCGAGCAGCGCTTGCGCTCGGCGTCCAGTCGACAGGTGGCAGGTGGCCGTGGCGAGAGAGTCGAACGAAGCCAGCGAGCAGGAGCACGAGAGGAGAGGACGGAGGACCGTGCGGATGCGCGCCGAGTCGCCACCATCGTGAGGAAGACGAGGGCGAGGAGAGAGCTGGAGGGTGAGCGAGGAGGGAGGAGGGAGGCAGGCAGTAGGAGCCTTCTCTCTTTGGTAGGTCGGTGAGAGGCGAAGGGGGGGGGGGGGGCGGGGGGAGATAGGCGAGTGCTAAAAGACAGACAGCCCATCTGTTTACGTTAGTGTTATCGCCATATACTGTAATAATTTCCCGGTCCCAGGGGGTGCCCCCAGGGTTCCCGCCCGCCCTCCGCGCCCAGAGTTCCCCCGCGGAAAGAGTGAACGCACGGCGTGCACCTTCCTGGAAGTTGCTATGCGCACGCACGGCGCCCCCGCGGGGGGGCCGATGCACATCGCGCCGTGCCCATGCACGGCGTGCACAATGTGATTGCAAGTCATCACACGTGCTGCGTAAAGAAACATCTCTTATATTGCACGTTTACGTAGTTGTGCGCCTTAGGTGGCACGCAGAGGGAAAAAGTCGGCATGCGCACGCACGGCGTCTCCGCGGGGGGACCGATGCACATCGCGCCGTGCCCAATGCACGGCGTGCAAAATGTGATTGCAAGTCATCACAGGTGCTCAGTGGATACTATTCATGAAACTGCATGTTTATGTAGTTGTCGGCCTTAGAGGAAAAGCGTTTGCATGCGCACGCACGGCGTCCCCGCGGGGGAACATATGCACCGCGGGGAAAAGCAGAGAAAAAAGTTGTTATCCCCGCGCACGGCTAGCACTTATTTAATTTTAAAATACTATATACATAACTGTGGACATTTGATCGCTCAATTCGACTGATCCGCGGTAGCGCAAGCGCTCCGCATAATGGATAGACTCGCCTAACCGCGCACAGCACAAAGCCGCGCCCCACGTCTCACCCGCCTACCCGCCCCCCGCCCTCAACACTCCCCGCGATTTAACCGCCCACCTCACGGACTCAACAAGGAAACATGGAAACCGATAGCCCGATGGCGCAGGAGGAAGGAGTGGACAACCTATCGGGGATCGGAACACACCGCCTGCTACAGGAAACCCCAAACACCCAGCCCCTAGGTAGTGCACAAGGGACGAGCCGCGAGGCAGGTGGTGGGGGAGATGAGAGTAGCGGGCGGGGCAGCACAATAAGGGTGCGTAGTCGCGCGCGCGGCGAGAATATTAAGAAGTTTTTTTTTCAGATGTAATTTTGTCCGTAGTAGGTGTTAGCTCAGAATCTTCAGAATTTTTTTTCGATTCGCCCCGTCCAGCTTCAGCCCATCTAATGTCCACGCACCTTGCCACGACACTACTCACACCACCCAACTACAAATCTAGAATCCCCGAGACATTTCTCTCGGAGAAATTGGGTGACCTGCAGAGACAGGTTGCAACAGGCTATGTTGTGACAAGATCATGCCAAGCCGTCAATCGAGCGATCATCTCAATCCACGTGCTCTGGCATCCGCCTCCGCCGTGCCAACTGGCTTGGAGTAGCTGCGCCGTAGCATGCGTTTCCGCATCCGCTCCGCCTGTTCACGAAGAAGCCGGAACGCTCGTGATGTCGGCTGCTGTCGCAACCTCCACTCAAGTTCTTCAGCAGAGCTTGGAATTGTGCGACCCGCCGCCATCTCTCGCTTGATGAACTCCCACTGGATGAGCGACCACTCGTATTGTTGGATAACCTCCTTGATCGGCGCTTCTGAGTCCAATCCCAATTGGTTTACAATGCGTTGCTTGGTCTTGCGCTGCTTCTTGACAAGGACGAGCGGGTTGCGCCGCTCCGCTGGCGTCATCGCATCTATGATGTTCAGACCGACTTGCAGTTTCGCTTTCATCTCCTCGAGCGCCTCACTCTGCTCACCGCCCCGCAATTTGTCGAAGCGCAGCCCCATGCGCTGAGTGACCGTCATCTTGTCCTCTGCCGCCAGCCCCTCCTTGTACTGCTCCCGCAGCTGCTCGATGCGGAATGCTTCCATAGCGGAGAGTGTGTCGTAGAAGTCGGCGACGTTCGCATCCTTCCGCTCCTTGCGCACATCACGCAGAGCCTCGGCTGCTGCCGCCGTCCACGTGGAACCTTGCTCGCGCATTGCGACCATCTTCTCGGCTGAGCGCTGGCGCACGGGGTCGACGAGCGTGCTGCGCAGACGGTTGAACATACCTGTCTCAGCGGGCTGGTCGGACAAACTGCTCAGTCTGCGCACCGTCCTCGTGAGCCCCACGCGCCGTGCCAGCGCCGCCGTGCGCATACTCGCCACGAGAGGAGTCGCCGTGCTCCTACTTTATAGTAGTAGTTGGTTCTCATGGGCTCATGGCTCATGGCTCATGTGGGAGGAGGGGGGAGGGCATGAGGGCATGCGCCCTTCCCCCTCCCCCCTCCCCCTCTCCCGGCCCACCCTGATGGTGGTGGGGAACCACCCACCGTCCTGCGCTGCCCCTTGGCAGGCAGGCAGGTAGGGGGGCCTTTCCACACCAGCCCTGACCCTCCCAGCTCCCAGAGCCTTGCAGAAGGCCGGGTCGCCGGGTCTGGATCGCATGTCGCATGCGCATGCGCATGCCCTGGCCCTGAGGCTTGAGTCTGAGGCCTGAGGCGGCTTGAGGCCTTCCTCCGGTACCACACCGCTACTCAGGACTCAGGGAACAAGGCTGGCCTTCTGGCCTTGGTCCGCGTTGTCACCAGGTGACTTGCCATCATCCATCATCCGTCATCCAAGGCTAGAGCTAGGGCTGACCATTAACAGGCAAGTTTTTTTGGAAATCCATTAGTAGTTTTTCAAGGTCAGTACATTAACAGGTTGCGTTTTTCTCTGGGTGTTAACTGGTTTTAGGGGTGTTAATACCCAGTTACCAGTTAGTGGTAGTGGCCATTAACATTAACAGGTTAAACCCATTAATTACAAGCTGTTACCCCAACGTTGCAATATATGTTCGGGGCGGGGGATTCCCTTCCCCTCCCCCCTCCCCCCGCCCCCGCCCCCCGACTCCGGGAGCTGTACCCCCCCCCCACCCCGCCCTGCGCCCTGCGCCTCCCCCCCCCCCCGACGCCAACGCGCTAGCGCTAATGGGTATAAATAAGCGCGGACCACCGTCGAAGCGCAATGCGCCAAAATGGCCAAGCAATTCCTACCTGCGCCGGCGTCGACCGCAGGGGTGGAGCGTGTGTTCTCGGCCGCAGGGAAAATGCACGGTATCTGCAAAAATAAAAAATCTGCGAGGGATACTACTCTAGAGGCGTCTTTGTCTTTGTTTGCTAGTCAGTCAGAACACCGAGTGATATCGACACGGCGTGTGTGGTGTCTTGGTGTGTGGCTCTCGTGCATAGTGTAGTTTGTATGTAGTGCTAGTAAGAGGATGAATGCTATCTATCTACCATCTATAGATACTATCTACACTTCGTCAACTAAGTTTATACTTAGCTCGCCCATGGGGGGGCACGAGCCCCCCCCCTCTCTCCACTCCTCCCCCGCCATGGGGGAGGAACCACCCATCCTCCTGGCACGCCTGATGGCTTGCCAGGAGGCCACTGCCCTGCTGACCCTCTCTCCCACTGACAGGCTCGCCTGATTCGCCCATCCTGGCCCGGCGTGGCCAGCCCATTGCTCCAACCCCTCCTCCCCCCCCTGTTCGACAGGCAGACAGGTGCAGCGTGGGGGCCCCTGAGGCTCAGGAGCGCCAGCGAGGGAGAGGCAGGGGAGGCCAGGGCCCAGCCCCAGTCTCCTCTGCCCCCTGAGCTGGCCTCCATGAGCCTCCAGGGTCGCCAATGGGCAGCTGCAGGCCTGCCGCAGGCGCGCCATCGCGCGTGCCGCAGGAGAGGGGAGAGAGAGCGCGGAGAAGGGGGTGGGCGGAGCGGAGCTCCGCCCACCGAAAAATAGGTAAGTCCCGCATCTGTTTACAGGATAAGTCGGGACTGAGGTCGCCGCCCACTCGGAGACACAGGAGGAAGAGAGGGAACAGATCACCGGGGGGAGGCGCGGGCCACCGGACCATATCTAAGCCCTTCACCCCAATCCCCCTAGTAGTGCACGGGGGGAGCCGCCTGATGGCGGGGGGAGAAGGGCTGGGAGCGTGGGGGTGTAGAAAGTTTTCCTACGTGAGTAGAAAGTAGAGGGTCCACGGCTGCGTGCGCGGTGAGACTATTAAAAGGTTTAATTTACTATCTACACTTCGATAACTTGGTGGTGCGCGCGGAGCGCGGAGCGCGGCCGCTCCGAACGCTCCTTTGCCTCCAACGCCCAACGCGAGGTCATCTGCCTGAAATCGGGTATTTTTCGAAAATTTTGCCGGAAGACCCCCGGTTTTTTTTGCGGATCTCCATACCTGAACGGCTCCGTCTGCTGCTCGCCGCCCTTGCTTCACGTTAACAACGTGTGTGCCTTCTCCTCGGGGTATCTAGAGCCTGAGCGCATCTGAGACCAACTGGTGCTAATTATGGTTGGTGCTAAGATAGTACGCTGTGCTCCACTCCGAGAAAGCAAGGAGGCGAAATGGGGATGGTGGTGGGTGAGCTTGAAGCGTTAGGTGTGAGAGGGGAAAGAGCTTGGGCGGTGCGGGGCGCGCGGCGGCGGAAAAGAGGGAGGGAAGCTACTTGCCTTCCCCTCGCGGGGGATACGTGGCGCGTGGCGCGCAGTTAGAGTATAATACTAACTGTCTCCCTCTTATCTGCGGTCTAGCGTGCCCCCTCGCTGCTCCGTCGCCGTTCACTAGCGCAAACTAAAGCCCGCTGGTGATGGAACATATAGGAAGCTTATTTAGGCCTTCGTTTGCCCATTACAGATGGTGCATGGTGCCCTCCGCACCCCCCTAGTGAGTGACCGGGCTATAGATAGGGCCTGGCAGATGTTTCTTGAAACATCAACTTGAAATTTGGGCATGTCAGCCCGGAAATACATATTTACACATATTTATACATATTTGCAGTGTTGGGCGTTTAGTAAGACAGCTCATTTGCTTGCCGCCGCGATCGCCGTGCGTTGGCTCGGGAAGTGGGTGCTCCCCGTGAAGTACGGGTCGCGCATCGTGTGCGCGCGCGAGCTGGGGACCAGTCCAAAGGAGGAGCGACTCATCATTCTTCTCCGGGGGGTGGTGGGTGTGGGGGAAGACGTGCGGCCCCTTCTCACGCTCTCGTCGAGTTACCGGTCGCGGCGCTTTTTTGGCCCACCCCCGTCAACGAATGGCAGCGAAGAGGCGGCGGCCGTGCTCAGAGGTGGAGAGCGGCGGAGGCGAACACTCTCTGGTGGGGGCAAAGCGAACTCTCACGTCCTACACCCAAGGCGCACACGTCGCCGCTCTCGACATTCTCATCAAGGGCGCCATCCTGCTCGATGACCCCGACCATGACATGGAACTGGTCTTCGAAGCAAAGAAGCAGGAGTTGCTCAAACGTTTCCCCATGCCTCATCCCCCTCCTTCAGAAAGCACCCGATCCTCACTCTTGCCCAATCGTAACCCAGCTGCAATTCATCATTGAAGCAGCCGAATGCCAGCCGGATGTAAAGTATCAATCAGCTAGCCTCCCGTGGCTCATGAAAGCTATTCTCAGGGGCGTGCTTGTCAATCTGCTCGGCGACTGCCCCTATCCATTGCATGAGATATGCATCAACTGGAAGTGGACCGGGCAAGCGTCGAAAGTGTACGTAAACAGTATTGGCCATCCAGAACGACAGAGCATCGTGAACATCCTCCGAAAGCTGGGAGTAGACGACCTCGACGAGTGGAAACGTGGCTGAAGCATCGGGGAATCAAGCCGGTCTGCCCATGAAGGCAGATGCAGTTGCCGGGGTGGGCAGGTGGGGGGTGGCGTCCCCGCGGGGAAAGAAAAAAGTTGGTATGCCCACGCACGCTAGTCTTCATTTAATTTTAAAAATACCGAATACATAACTATGGACATTTGATCGCTCAATTCGACTGATGCCCCACAATTGAAGGAACGACACCTTGGGTGGTTCGTGGTTCCTCCCCCACAGCATGGGAGGAGTGGAGAGAGGAGGGGGCTCCCCTTGGACGAACTAATTATAAACTTAATTGTTCCTTCCCTGGTAAGGCATGATGTATTTTCAGCAATCTGAAAGTGTTGATTCATCAAGTTGCACGTTGATTGCCTCCTTCTACCTTCCAGAAGGTTGGCAGTGGCCAGAAGCGGGAGTGCAAATGCAGTGCGTAAGAGTAGTGGGTCCAGAGCCGCGTGCGAGGCGAGAACATGAACTAATTTTATAAGAGTGAGTTGATTGAATGCTGCGCTTATTCGTGTGCCAGCCAACCAAGAGGACTGCACGCAGTGTCACGCAGCACGAACACGAGCCAAGAACAAAATCAATCTCATAATGGATACCCTGATCAAGCCAAGTGCTTTGTCATAGTTCTCAAGTCGATGAACGGCGAGTGAAGGTGCCGAATCCCATTCGAACTCGACGCGCACAAATGTACACAATTGATGTTTGGCTGAACACAAGGTGCAACAAATCAGGTGCATGTGCAATAGATTAGCAATTTAGACTCATAATCGTTGTTGCCACGGTAATGTCTGCGCCCACGGTTTTCGATACTGCTGCAGCTTCTCACGGAGGCTCTCAGCAGACTCGGGCGGATTTGTTTCCTCCTCATGCGGCTCAGTGTCTAATCCGATGCGTGCGCGATAATCTTGGGCTGATGAGGCATAGCCCTCCCGTACCGCAACGTCTTCACGAATTGCCTCAAAGATAGCTGCCCGGTCGCGCTCGACTGTGAGCTCCGATTCATGCAGTGCGTTTAGCAGCAGGGCGGCTGGCATGAAGAAACCGAGAGTGAGGGCGATGCGTTTGGCGAGGTCTGCCGGTCCGTCCCACTCGGCGAGTCCTTGCAGATAGAGGAGGTCATCTTCCGGCTCGTCATCGTCATCGTCAGCAACCTGGGGAGGTTTAGCGAGACAAATGGGCTGGCGCGTCCTTGGACGGAGATGCACAGTAGATGAAGCGCCTGCAGCACGAGTCGAGGAGCCCTCCACTTCCATGGGAGTAGCAGGTGATGAGTAGATGCGCTGCCGCAGCTCAAAATAGAATGAGGAGCAGCTCGCAGCACAGCTGCAGATAGTTTGGGCTGGTCTGTTCATCGACAGACAGTGAACCAGTCCCTGCTTGGGGAGCAGGGCTGAATGACCCGTGTGGAGGAGCAGGAAAGGGAGGAGGGGGAGGAGGGATGGCGGATGGCGGAGAGGAGCGTCACCAACCATGGGACCGGCGGCGTGGTCCCCACACAGGAGTCCAGGATTCCAACCAAGAGTTCGCTCGAGTGTGAGTGAGAATGTCAGAGTTTTCTTCTTCTAGTTTAATGCTAGTACTTCTACCCCTCGTTGCCAAAAATATGACATTGGTAAAGTCTGGCGCCGTTTCGCTCTCTTCCCCGCCCCTCCGGGACTCTCAGCCCCTCCCCCCCTGGCGAGGGCGAGATCGCCCTCCCGTCCCCTCCGCTCCGCTTCATCTCGACACGTTGTGCAAACCCCGCGATATTGGATAGCGCTTGGATAAATCGTGTGTTGTATTCAGGCCTCTCTTGGCATGAATATTTCGGCACGAGTACGAGCTTTCTTCGCTATATACCGTCTTCTATGTTCGCCGTGGTCGCGCAAGGCGTGCAGATTCGAATTCTCCCTGGGCTCAATAAGTCCTGGTTCGCCGATTTTCGTCTCGAAATTCGAGGATTGGAGTTTTATTTTTACTGTTACGGTAATTGTTCACGCGTTTAAGGTAAGAAATGCAGGTAACAATAATAAAACATCTGAAGATTCGGGCTACTCACGCTAGCTATACAGTCCTTGTACTCACGGTACTCACTCACGACATCGCCTATACCCCAGTTTACTCACTCCCTTACTTACACCACCCCCTTCATTCCTTTGTCTTTGGTATCGGGGGGGGGGCCGCGTGCACTACAACGGGCCAAGTGCAGGGGGTGGGCTAGGGCAGATCTGCTGGTGTGGTGTTCCTGTGGCAAAACAAACGTAAACGCCTGTTGCATGTGACATCGTGCCCCTGGGAGGTCTCGGCCCCCTCTTCTCGCGTCTTTTTCAAATATCTCCGCGTTTTCGCGGCATTCGTGTGTCGCTCGGGGTGTCGGTGTCGGCCTGTAAACATACCGTAAACAGGCGTGAGTCTTACCTTTTCTTGGGTCAGATCGCGTCGTTTTTTTGTCGTTCTTTTTTCGCGGTTCTCTTCGTTCTCTTACGGGCGTGCGAGGCCTGCGCGCGCCATGGCACCCCTCTGAGGGGACCCTCGCTCGGGTCCCCCCAGAGGGCCAGCTGGGCCAGCTCAGGGGGCAGGGGGCAGTGGAGGCTGGGGCTGGGCCCCTGGCCTCTCCTGCCTCTCCCTCGCTGGCCTCGCTGGTCCTGGGTGCCCTCCTGGCGGCTCAGGTGGTCTGTGGCTCAGTGGTGGATGGTGGAGTGGGGGGTCAGTACGATCAGGGGCCAGTGCAGGCGAATGCGTGCGGCGCGCGATGCGCGCCCGGCGAGGATCTGTGCCAGAGTGATGTCAGCTCAGCCCCTGGATGTGAGAAAAAGACGAAGAAGATGAAAACTCAGCCCGCGTAGCTGGGGGTGTTACCGCGTGTGTTGGGAGTGGGGGAGCGTGATTAGCTTTGTAATAATAATATTATTGTGGCTAACCAAAAAGAAAACAAGCACATAGCCTGGTCCTCTTTTGACGGAACGCGACTTCACTCTCCCGTCCATTTCACATGCCCGTCATTTGCCCTCCCCGTTCTCCCGATGAGCCCGTTCCGGGCTCCCCGGATGAACCGCGCGCCGCGCTAGCCGCCGGTGCGCCTCCGCGACTCGTTTCCAAAGAGGAAACGAGCTTCGCTCCGACATCGTGCTGTTTAAGTGAATGCCGCGAGCTTGTCGCCCGAACGCGATTCCAGCGGAGAGCCCTCGTGTATACTGTATTGATATTGAGTGATATCGGATATATATTGAAAAGACAAAGGGCACAGTTTCCCGCTTTCCCGCCTTTATCTGTCAAGACATGTCGGAAGCTCCGCCCTTGGAGGCAGCTCAAGAGGCGACCACGCACCAGACCACACAGCCACAGACACGTACGCACCACTAAGCAAGAAGGAGCAAGCATCGCGGGAGGCCGCCATATCCGTGCTCACGGGACGATTCAGCTCGGTAAGGCAGGCCCTGCAGCAGTCAACGCTCTCCGAGGCGAGCGAGTACTGCACGTACAAAATTTTGAAAGAGCTGAAGGCCGACCCCGCTGCGCGCGCACTCATTGATATGGACAAGGGTGAGAAGCAGCACCAATGCCACGCGTGAGGCGAGATTTTTTAAAGATTTTTTCCCGTCGGGTAAAAAAAGGTACCTCATGTTGCACCTTCTCAATAAGGGCGATGTCGGTGGTGAGGTAGCGGATACCGAGTCCGTAGTAGGTGTTAGCCGAGAATCTTCAAATGTGTTTTTAAAGTTTGCTCGAACCTTGCAACACTCAACACTAACACTTGCTCCGATAAGCAACATTTCCTGACTATGATGCCATCACTTCGTTTTCAAGCAAAGCAAAGCCGCTCCGCGCCTCTCTTGATAGCCCCTGGCCTATTTGGTATTCGTGGTCCCTTGCATATGCTTGCCGCCGGGCCTTCATCGTGTCTGGGATCTCTCATTCGAATCTGATGCGCACCGGATAGACTCTAGGGTGCGCAGCTGGTGTAACAAATCATCGCACGACTCTAGTGCGAGCGTTACCAAAGACGCAGCAGCCTCTACGTTCTCGACATCGAGATCGGAAAAACCTTCAGGAGCAAGGCAGTCGTGCTTCCCGACGGCAACACCCCCGGCACTGCTGCTGTGGTTTGCCGGCTTGCCGGGTCCAAATTTGTTCACTAGAAGAATTGCTCCGAGGGCCGCATGGGGAGGTGTGCGCGAACGGAGAGGCATAGCCAGTACGGACCGGGTCTCGAAGGACGTGTGCTCCCATGCACATGCCCGATCGAGGATGGGATTGAAGTGGTGCGAGCTGTAAGCGTCTTTCTCCACCACTACAGAGCAAGTGCGCACCGCCAGAGATGCCAGTCCCAACCGCGGTGCTCCTGCGACGATGGCGCCGCCGCGCATAGAGTCGTAAGAAGTGAAAATGAATGGCGAGGTTTGTGAATGTATAGAGGAGGGTACCTCGGGCCCACCCACGAGCTGCAGATTGACAATTCCACGCTCGGTGGTGGGGAATAGGAGGGCCAGCAATGCACGTTGGCTCCGCATGGCGCGTGATAGAAGGGAGCAAATGTCGTTGGCAACGAGCGGCAGTTGCGACGCGGAAGTGAGCCGTGAGAGCAATGGGGCTAGCTTTGACAACATTGCACCGCGCCGCCAGGCGTCCTTTTGCGCATCCTGATGAGGGATAGCGGGAGAAGGAAAACAATCGAAAGGCTGATTTAGGGGGCCGAATTTAGCAGTCAAGGAGAGTGAAGGAGCACTCCGCGTATCGTGCAATTCTACAATCTGCTGCGCTCCGCTCCAGCATAGGTGTTAAAGATCTCGTCAAGGCAGAGCTCCCGACGCGTCTCAGACTACCTATATGTGATACGGCCCCGAACCCGAGCCTGGAGATGCAGGGCATGCCAAGTCAAGTCAGCCGAGAGCGCTTTAGCTTCTCGCACCTGAAGGACTGCCCCCATCTTCATGCGGATCTGGAACCGCTGCATTGAGCGCATTTGAATGACTCTTCGGATGGCTCCAACCCATACAGCACGGGCGCCCGCGCGTCGGGCAGCAGCGCGGCCAGCACGTGCGCGTTCGAGGTGGAGTTGCAACGCAGCACCAAGAAAGCGAAGAAGTACGACATCCCTAAGAGCACGGGGACGGGAAGATATATGGCAAAGAAACATTTGAGATGAGCACATTGAAACACAGCCGGCTTCCCATGTTGAATCCGACTTGTCGACAGCAGCCGAGACACTTGCGGGCTAGCATCACAGAACAGCGATTTGTCGTACCGATGGGTATGCTGAGTGCCCTCTCTTGAAATAAGATGCCAAAGTGCCACGATTTCTCCGTTGGCACCCGTGACAGGCAAGCATATCATCTCGCGCGAAGACTCCGATGCCCTTACACCCGTTCCCACCTTGCACTTAGATGCTTTGCAGTCGACGGCTGCCATCCTCGACTCTAGCCCGGAGGATGCCGCGCCCGCTTGGGATGCAGGGTCATCCGAGGCCATGTCCACTAGCTTACTCATAGAGTGCTCCTCTTCTGTTCGATCTTCCGCGTTGTTGCTACCAAGGATGTGTAGTACTTCCAACGCCTCAACATTTGAGAGAAGGGCGGATGACAACTACAAGGTGTGGAGGTAGCGATGAAGAGTGGGGCAGAAGAGGATTAAAGACTAAAGCCGCTTGGGCCCCCATCGCCCATCGAATTAGATGCACGCGCAAATATTGCACAACGGAGAAATGAGTGTAGAGCCGATTCGCGAGGTCCAATTGCGCTCACCTGTCCTGTGGAACAGGCACGAGACGTTACCTTGATGATATTTATAGGAATTCTTCGACCGTGCACTCGAGGGTCAACAAGGCCCCTTTCGCCTCGAGCCATCGCTCCGAGCGTTTTATCATTGAGGCCATGTCGTGCCTCTTGCTCCGCTAAATCCGGGAGAAGCCGCCAAGTTCCGGCACGGCATATGGTGCGTGCCGTCATGGATTGCCCTGCCGACGTGTCGAGTAACCAGATGCTCGCCTCCCATGCACCCTCCAGGGCTTCACAAGCGCGCAGCAAGCCGCGAGGGTCGATTTGAGCCCCGACGCTAGAGATCAGTCCGCTGCCCCATGTGCGCGTTGCTGCACGTTGCAACGGTGTTTGGTTCGTGCCCGGCCAATGTCCCGGCCTACCCGTCAAACCCGCTGCCGGCACAAAGGGCGTTGGCAAAGAGAGACCGAGCAGACCAAGTAGATGTTCGAGTGAGGATTGGTGCGATTCGGAGAGCCGCGCAATGGAAGGTGATTGCATACACTCGCTAGTCGTTGCGGTAGGCAGCTCCGCCGCAACCCGTCCCGAAGGTGCCATGGAGGAGGAGCCGCCACTATTCCCTGGCAAGATGCGAGAGCGCTGCGTGGATGCCACAGCGGTGGGAGGAGGCCGGAAGCGGGCATTGGCGGCAATCGCGGTGGAGCGAGCAGGCGCGGGCATCGATGCGCGTGAGAGCATCCCGAGGACTCCGCTCAGCCAGCGTGCAATGACTCGAATGACACGCACGTCTTCTAGCGAAAAAAAATTACCCCTGTCGGTCAAGCTGACGTCCGCATCCACGTCCACCAGCTGTGGGCCCACCAGTTGGAGGACGCCCCTAAGCTCCGCTTTAGCCGCGGAGCGTCCCTTAGGCGTCTTCCCAAGGAGAGGCACCGTGCACGATGGCACGCCCTCCATGTGACGACCGTCAATAGCAGCGGAGTATCGACGGTCCGACGCGGAGTTGGAGAGGAGACAACGAACCCGCATGAGGGCAACGCTGCCGACGATGCCGTCACCTAGCTTGGCCTACGCAGCAAGGGCGTGTGGGACTTAGAGGGGGCATGTGAGGGCTTGAATACAATGCTATGGCGTGGGTGATGCTATTGACACGCGTGATGCGAGGCGCGAGCCGTGGTCTGTAAGGGACGGGGTTTGAGTGAACGAGGCGCTTGCTCAATCAAGATCGAGCCTTTCTTTTCGGACTCCGAGGAGCCAGCCAAGAGTGATCTACTGACTGGGAGAGGTGGTGGCGACAACTAAATGTCGCTCAGGGCGTGAGAGGCCTTCCGGGATCTCACCTCGGTCGCTAGCCCCGCCCACTTGTCAACATGGGAACGCAGTATGGTGAAAGGGTAACCACTCGTGCCTGCTGCCTCGGCTGTCCATAGTCGTACCGCTGTCGCGCCTGGCACGCATGCGAGAATCAACTTTTCGGCACGCAGCTGCACGACATGAGCAAGTGCATGCGCGGAATCCACCTCCTCATGGACGAAGCTCATCTGCATCAGCTCGACGAGAGCTGCGACACGACTCATCGATGTGAGCGGCGACTCCATTGTAGTAGTATATGTGGCCGATGAACTGGCAGACATTGGGTACTCCGCACATTCGCTCGTCCGACAGTCCGAGTCCAAACCATCAACACGGATCCTATCTTGATCATCTGTCGAGGTGCAAGCAAGTGGCGATGAGGCCGCCGGTCCCTCCCCACCACTGAGAACCTGATCGAGGAGCGGTATGCGTCTTAAAGAGCGGACAAGGCTTTGTTCACCGAAACTCAGCATGGAGTTCGAGTCAGACGAGCCATCGAATGCGCGCGACGGGGGTTGCAAATGGATAGCCGGTTTCCTGGTCTCCATGAAGGCGCGCGCGGCTGCGCGCGACCAGTGAAACCGCGCTCCATGCGGTGCCGACCCATTCACCTCGGCGTCCGCAAAAGAGCTGTTTGCCATAGTAAGCTCAGCAATCAAAGAGTCGGCTTCCTCCGGGTTTGAGGCTGCAGCGATCAGAGCCCACACCGAAGATGAGCTGTTCCGTCGATGATGGGCCGACGAAGCCCGATTGGCGGAGGCGGCACGCTGAGCAGAGCGATCAGGGGAGGCCGTGTGAACCCTGCCTGGTGCTGCACGGTGGCGGTGCACGAGGCTTCCGGCACTGGTGCTCGTGCGCATCGACACTGGGGAAGCAGTGGCTGGACGCAGACGTGGCCCTGCGCCCCGCTGACTAGCGCCACCGGCGGTGCCGATGAACGAGCTTGTGACTCCACCTACCCCGCCGATGCCTATGCCGCCGATGGCATCGCTGGGGCCAGACTTGCGCGTGGTTGGTGTGGTCGGCCTATTGGTGCAATGAGGCACAGAGATCTGGCCCGAGGTGCGCGCGTGAGCGGCCCATCTGCAGGAGGCGCTTGCACCGGCCTGCTGCTCACTGGGTGCGTGGGCGAAAGGAAGCAACACAGCCGAGTTGGAGGGCTTAAGGCTGCACGCAAGATGCTTCTCTGCTGGCTCGACATGCGGAACGTGCGACATCGAGATCCAGCTGCCGCCAGATCGGGCGTCGCGGAAGGAGCCAGGTAGCGCTGAGGCGGGCGTCTGCACTTCGTCCATCTTTCCGTACTCGTTCATGTAGATCCGAAACTCCTCGGGCATCTCCAGGCCAAACTCGGCACTCTGCGGCGGCCTCTCAGCTGGCTCTGGCTCGTCGGAGCGGCGCATTGCACACCCGGCCGCTCCGTGGCGGTTAGGAGGAGCGAGCCACGGGCGTGGGTAGGCCGAGAGAGCGCACGTCCCCAGGGCAAAGCAGATCGGGGCGGAGGTGGAGCTGGGGGGGAAGAGCGTGCGGGTCGGTGCGATCTGGGGGCGCGGGCCGGGGCGGGCGGCAGCGGCGGGGAGGCGGAAGTTGGTCGTCTCATCTCTTTCGTTCTCAGTTTTCAAGTAAATAAGGGTGTCAGTGATTTTTTGTATGTGTTACCCCCCAGGAGCCAACGCCCCCCGATAGCTATCGGGGGGAAATTTCCTCCCGATCGCCAACAGCCCCCCCGATAGCTATCGGGGGACCGAGAAAATCCCCCGAGAGCCTATCGGGGAATTTCCATTCCCCGGGCCCTTCCTTAGTGAGGATCTTGGTCCTTTCTTGATTTCCTTGGAGAAAGTAGAAGCCCTGGTTTTCGACCGCCTTGGCGAGTGAGCTGATTGTGATAAGGCTTTTCAGCTCAAATTTGTAATTGCGCACCACCAGGTGCGCCGAGACGTCTTGGAAAGCGCCGGCTACCGCTTTGTCGGATGCCCGGGGGAGCCCCTTGAGCTTTTCGTCTAGAGTTTGGTATTTGACCGCTATCGGGCACGGGATGCCCGCCTTGCGAAAGTCGGCTACGTCTTTGTACATCTCGCGAAATTGATTTGCGCAATCCGCCGTAACGAGTATTTCCCATGGGCCGGAGGCGCTCTTAGATAAGAAGTCGGGCTCCAGGTCGACGCCTTCCAGTTTGTTAAGGTGTGCTACGATGGCAGCCAAAGTCTCTTCGTCCTTGGCCTTGTGGCCCTTCTCGTACGCCGTGAAGGAGATGATGATTTTATGGGAGTTTGGAAACTCGGCCTCTTCCTCGAGCTCAGGCTCGAGGTCTTCGTCGAGGAGGGCCACCTGTGTGGCCGTGGAGGGAGACATGGTTAGTCCTTTGTTTGGTCGTGTTTCTCTAGGGCCCAATGGGCTCAATGTGCCTTCAGCGCTGCCGCTACCTCTCAAGGGTTTTGTGTGGGGTGTATATTGTGTTGGCCCAATTTCGTGTTGGTGTTGGTGTTCGTTGTCGTTGTGGTGGGCCTCTGGGGCCGGTGTCGTGCTCGTCACCCTGGCGCCCGAGACGCGGCCTTCTGCCCGTCCTTCGTCGTCGCTGGAGAGTGTCTCTCCGGTGTCGTCCTCTCTGTTGTCCCTGTCCCCCTTGTTGGGGGCCCAAAGCTGTTCAGTGTCCTTGACTTTTGTCGACATACCCCCATGGGGGTCGTGTCCATGATGGTGCCGGGCCAGCCCCTCGTGCCGGAGCACGAGGGCGGTACCGCGGCTGTGTAGGGGCCAGGCCCGGAGGCCTTCCCTGTTGGATCGTCCATCTTGTGTGGTGTGGCTGGGGTGGCTGTGTGGAGTGATGTGGGTGTGCTGCATGCTGGCTGCTGCCAGCATGCAGGCTGTTGTGCCTCCGTTCTCGGGGGTGCGCGGGCGCGGCCCGCGGTCGGGCGGGTCGTCTTGACGCGGTCGCTTCGGCGACAGTGGCGTGTCCATGAACGCTTCGTCCATGGCGGCGAGGGCGGCGGCAGCGAGGGCGGGAGGCGGCGCGCGCTCCATGACCCTATCAGTTTACTGATAGTTGTGGTGTGCGCCTCTCATGTCAGGAGATCCTTTTGTGGTAGGTTTGTGCTTTGGCAGTGCTGTGCGCCTCCGACGTGAGGACATCTTCTTGTGAGCGGTCTGTGCTTGTCACTCGCACCCGGTAGGTGGGTGGTGGGTGGTGTGCGCCTCCCATGTCAGGAGTCAGGAGATCCTCTTGTGGTAGGTTTGCGCTTTGGCAGTGATGTGCGCTCTCACGTCAGGAGATCCTCTTGTGGTAGGTTTGCGCTTTGCTAGTGGTGTGCGGTGTGCACCTCCCATGTCAGGAGATCCTCTTGTGGTGGTTGGTAGGTTTGCGCTCTTGGGAGTGATGAGTGATGTGCGCCTCCCATGTGCATGCACGCTAATTCATTTACCAGGGCGGCGGCGCGCGCTCCATGACCCTATCAGTTTACTGATAGTTGAAGCTGTTCACCGTCAACCAGAGAAGGTTTTTGGGTGGTGATGAGCTTCAGTTGTGGCGAGAATTCGACGCTCGACGCGCCGGCTGCGCGTGGACGACGACAGTGCTCGTTGGCCCCATTGAGAAGCGTGGGATCCAACACCTGCTCCCTTGAGCGGGTTCGGGGATTCGAACAACTCATTTTGCTTGAAAAATTGTTTGGTGTCTGTGTTTGGTCCAACCTTGTGTTGGGTGAAGAAATCCGGAGAACGCGCGCTCAGTCGCGCGCAGAGGAGGGACGAACTCCTCTCGGCGGGGTACCATGTTTAGCCCAACGCATCTTGGGCCCAGTGACTGTGAGTAGAGCAATGTAGATCAGAGTAACCATTGAAGGCTAGCTAGCGCGACAAGCCAATAACGGTGCGACGACGTCGATGACGTCACCCCTCGGGAATAGTAACCCCTACAAAACAACTCATGTTAAACAGAACTAATTCTTTGACGGTCTGGTCGTCTGGTCGGGCGCGAGGCGTGGCGCGCGTGTGGTGTTTGGCGCGGCTCGCGGCGGGCAGTCGGCGGGCGCCGCCGATGAAACCGTGCGACAGCGTTTGGAACGGGACGCACGCGCTGTGCGGGCCCGCGCTGCTGATCCCCGGCCTGGGCAAGTGCGGCACTAACGCCATCGCAAACTATCTCGCCCTCCACCCTCGCGTCAAGCTCACCAACCAGAGCGAGGTGATGTTCGACCCTCGCGACGTGCCGGTCGACGCCCTCGTCCGGCAGCACAACCCGGGAGTGGGGCCAGACGACCCTTACGTGTGGGTGATGAAACACCCGGGGCTCGAGAATCGCCACGCCTCCGTCCTAGCCCGCCGGCTCCGCCAGGCTTACCCCTCCGCCTCGGTCGCGCTTGCGCTGTGCGATCCTGCGCAGCGGGCTTTCCGCTTCTTCATCTACTTCCTCGAGCACGAGCTGCGACTGCACGGCCAGCGCGCCACCTTCACCAAGTTTGCGCAGATAACTCTGAGAAGGAGGTATAACGCCACGGTCGAGGAGCTTTACTCAAGTATCATCGGCATGCGGACCAACTGTGTGCGCTCCGAACCTGCGAAACGGCTCATTGCGGCGCTGCGCAATGATGGCTACGTGATCCCCCCTAATTGGCTGCTCGAGGACTCGTGGGACCCGCTTGGCCACGGCGTCTGCGATCCAATCCTTGCGAAGGACTCGCGCCTCGACCGCTGGGTCGAGGATTGGCTTGACGCAGGGTATGTGGTGAACGAGACGCTCGCTGCTGTCTTCATGGAGTCATGGTCGACCCAGGGGCAGCCCATGATCCGGCGGCTGCTACACATCATGCATCTGCCCGAGAGCGAGTATCCATGGGAGCGCGCGGCAGTCATCTTCACGCAACGTGTCTACGACAGCGAGGCTCGCCGGCGCTACTTTAAGAAGGGTGCGCCTGACATGGACGTTGCCCGACCGCTCATGCACCACCAATGCGGGTCGATGACTCGACTACTCGGCGAGCGGCCGCCTTGGTGCCGGCAGCTGCATGGCCGCCTTGGGGTGGATGTGGGAGTGGCCAGCTCAGGCCGGCGAAACGAACGCGGCGCCAGACGGCGCAGGAGCGACTCCGCTTCCGAGCATGAAGAGCTCCGCACGGCGCAATGAGCGCACCTATCCTCGTTATTATCACCCATTTCGAGCCATCCCATGGGCTCACACGTATGGAGGCTGTGATAGCTCTCGGCCAGTGCTGCCATGCAGCCATGGTGAAGCAGCTCAATGATGCTGATGTTTGTTGAGCTAACGACCGACATGAATATTGTGAGGTGTACGACTACATGCGATCCTTGACTCTAATCCAACCACTGCCTCTTGACCTCTAACCGTCTTTCTTTTGTCACTCACCGCCTGCTTTTACTGTAGACACTCTCCTCTCAGAAGAACTCCGGCTCATGTCACGTGCCCCTGTTTCAGCCATTCGATAAAGTTTGCGAGTAGCGATTGCGGCAGCGGAAGAGAGCCTGGAACCTAAGGTTGAGGTTCCTTCTTTTTGGTTTTACCCCATGCTCGTGCTATAAAAATACTTCTTGAAGAATCAGGGCTACTCACTCACCTATATGGCTATTGGGGCCAACTAAATCTATGGTTGGTTCGCATGGGGGAGGGCACGCTCCCTCCCCCCTCTCCCGGCCCCTGCGGATGGGGGGAGGGAACCACGCGCCCCCCTGCCTCGCCACTTGCCACTTGGCAGATAGAGGGTAGAGGGTCGATCGCGGATACGACAACATCCCCTCCTCCGCGATACGGGCCCCTTGGGCGCGCCTGTGGGATACCCTACACACTAACGTAGTACATAATGTATTTAAAGGTGGTGCCTTTACGACACCCTATAGTAAATAAAGAAGAATGCTCAGCGTATGTCGAGCACCTACCAGAAGCTTTCATGCACGAAGGCCGTAGGGATAGAGCAAATATGCTACGTGTAGGTAGTGGTTCCATGCGCTGCGAGTGCGGTAAGAATATTATGAAGTTTTATTTGGCACCAGGAAAGAGATTCGCAGACAACCTACTTTTATAAGTGGGGGTCAATTAGGGGTAGGCCATAATATGTACATATCGTACTACATATTTGGGTACGATTCTGGCAAACTGATATGTCGACATATTTACCACATGTTTGGGTGGCACGGGCCCGGGCGCCGGTACATATTTGGGCGGGAGCCAGCGGGATAAAGGGGGGGGCGCGGGGGGGCGCGCGGGGGGGGGGGGGGGGGGGCGAGGAGCGGGCGAGAGAGCATGCCAGGCGAGGCTCTCCCCCGGGCTTGCCGGCTTGCGCTGCCACGCCGGCCCGCGCGTCACGAATGCATTCGTGACATGCCACTCCGCCCCACCCTCGCCTTCAGGTGCCTAGCCAGCAAGCGTCGTCGCTCGGGCCGCGCCACGTCGCCCAGGAACAGCGCAAGCAGTTCCCCGGCGCGCGCGCCTGAGGGCTTCAAATCATTCTCTGTTCCCAACTTGGGCCATGGCTGCTAGGAGTGTCATGTCTCTCTCTCCTAATTCGGCATCGTGTGAGCGTGTGTTTTCCTTGCTTGCATGCCTTTTCCCATCTGCCATCTGATCGGTCCACTACTTTGGCCGATCAGGTGCAATACTTTGGCCGATCAGGTGCAATCGTCTGTCATGATGATGATGCGTTACAATAGCAAGCCAAACGTCGTGAGAATGAGCGCTGCATGTGAGAGCGTGGAACGTGAGAGCACCCTTGGCTATGAAATGTGCAGTAAAACATAATATGCGGATGCTATTTCTATTTAGTAATAGTAACACTCACTATATCTATATATGTACGCTATGACTAATTACTATGACTATGACTATCGTACTGATCGTTTTCTATCCAATTGTATTTACGCATGTCCCACGGCGGTTTGCGGAGCCTTTGCGAGCCCATTCGGATTCCTTGAAATTTGGCTTCGTTCGTTTTGCCCCCCGTGGCCCGCTCATGGGTCCGCACCCACGTTAGGGCCCGCTTTAGGCTCGTGTAGTCGCTCGTGATGAGCACCGTGTCGTCGGCGAATTGGCTAATCTTCAGGTCGTACCCGTTGAGATTAACCCCTTGTATGTCGGGGTCGTTGTTTATGGCGCGATGATCGGCAGAGTCCTAGAAATCCAAGAATTTTCTAGGACGTGGTCCTAGTTTCTAGGACGGAATTTTTGTCCGTTAGTTTTCGGAGTTTTCTTGTTGGTGAGTGAGTGATGTGGGGTGTGGGGTGGTGTCTCGTGGGCCGTCGTCGCGATGTAGCGCGCCCTTTCCCCCCCTCTCTCAAGACTTCTCTTCACTCCATGCCCTAGCCCCGCTGAGACTTGCCCCACGATCAAGCTTCGGCTTGATTCCACAGTATTGCCAGCTTTTCCGTTTCTGCACTGGCACTGGGCGTAATTTGCCGTCCGCGGTGATGCGTACTGGCGGCTAGAAGTCGTTGGTATCGGCCCGTTCTTTGGGTTGCCTGCTGCCTGGTTCTGTTGTATGTTGTATGTATGTATGTATTCATGCCGGTATGCCGGTACTCCTAGGCCTGAATACACTCGAGACTCGAGTGAGGAATGCACTAATGCACTCTATCGCCCCCCCCCCTGCCGGTATCGGGAGCGGCCGGCGGCCCAGACCTCCCTCTCCCTCTTCCGAGCCCGCAGCTGCGCGCGGGGGCGCCACCGCCACCATGCCGGCCACGGCGGGCCGCGTGCGAATGCCGGCGAACAACCGGATGCAGACATCCGCCTCTCTCAATACGCACGGCATCTGGCAAAATGCCATCGGGTGAGCCCGCGCCAGCACCCCACGGCCTACCCGGACTTGCTTGTCTTGCCACTTCGGCCGAAAGGCACTGGATCTCCCTCGGCGGGGGAGCAACAGCTCAGCTCGCGGCCTCTCGTCCACAGGTATGACCCCTATGCCGGAGAGGCGGACAAGGCAAAGGCAGAGAATGGTGCTGGCGACGGGCAGAGCGCATACGACAGCATGAAGGACTTGTTTGCACTAGCTCGGCAGCAGGGGCGCCTTGCGGCGGATGACACGCGCGGTGGGTGGAAAGGGAGCGGTCGGCTCAAGGGTGGCTGGGTGGGCGGCAAAGATCTGGCAGAAGTGGCGTCAGGGTCCAGTGTGGCGACTTTGATGGCGGTGGCTGCCGATGATATGCCTTCGTCAACGTCGTCGTGGTCCGATTCAGAAGAGGTTGCGCAATACCGAGCACCCATAGCAACAAAGAAGCAGTCAGCGGACTTCTTTGCCCCGCGAAACGGGTCAGTTGATTCCGGCAAAGACGGTGAAAAGAGCAAGAAGAGAAAGCATGAGAAGTCCAAGAAAGACAAGAAGCATAAAAGTAAGTCTGCTGTCCCTCGCAGCCGTCCGCACCTATTGTGCTTAAAAGGCGCTGAGCACACTTCCATACGTGTTATCCGAGCACACTTGCACACGTCTACATACCTTCTCTCGCCCAACTTGCAGAGCACAAGAAAGAAAAGTCCAAGAAGGAGAAGAAAGAGAAGAAGCATCGGCGAGACAGGCGGAGCCGTCGGCACAGCAGTTCGTCGTATGGATCGGAATCATCATGAGGTATTGTTTCTTGCTGGTGTTGGGATGTGTAAAAAGAAACTTTTAGTATTCTCGCCTCGCGCGTGGCTCCGGGCCTCTAACTTGTAGCCACGCCCCTAATTCTTACTTTCCCCCCAACCTGCCTAGCGGCTACTCCCCTCGTGCGCTACCTAGGGGTAGCCCAGTCACTCACTAGGGGTTAGGGGGTGCGGAGGGCACCATAGCCACCATCTGTAATGGGCAAACAAAGGCACCTAAATGCTAAATAAGCTCCCTATAGGTTCTGGTATGGGAGATCAGCAAAGAAAGGGGGCCTCCCGGTAAAATTTTCGAAAATACCGCCCATTTTCAGGCCTCTACCTCTACCTCTAACGGCCGCGCGGAAATATATTTCGGGGGCCCCTCCGGTATGTATACGGTATACTTTTACCGATGGCCTTCATGCGCGCCTCTCGCAGCGGAAAAAAACCATCTGAATCTGAAGATTCAGGGCCAGGGCTAACACCTACTACCGACTACCGGCTGATAATAATAGAACATCTGAATCTGAGCGTTCATACCACTACTCCCACTCCCACTAGCCCGGTACTATCACGACACCCCTCAGCCCACTTGCCCGTACACCTTGACGCGTGCTAATGCCACAGACACATACACAGATATGCCCCTTCAAATCTCCCCCCTCGCATACCCCCGGCTCCCACTACAACTCCCCACAAGTTACAATGAGGGTAAAACCCAGTGAGGCGAACCGACCTGCGACCTACGTCGGTACGTCGGGCGGTCGGGCGACTCACGACTCATCAAGCAAGGAATAGCACCAGTACCGGGGGGGGGGGAGGGGGGGGCAAGAGAGTGGGTGGTTCCCCCCCCACAGCAGGGGAGGAGTGGAGAGAGGGACGAGAGGGGGGGGCTCGTGCTCGTGCCCTCCCATGGGTCAACCGAGTATAAATATGAACTTAGTTCACAGGGGTGTCCCGGGTGATTTTGCGTGGTGTGTGGTGTGCACCGTAGAACTTGTAGTGAGATGAAGGGGGGCGAGAGAGAGGGCCGGGCCGCATGAGTCGAGCCGTGATCTCTCGAGTCGCATTCGCGATGTCTCAGAGGCAAAAAGAAAAATAACAGTAAAGAAATACAGTAAAAACAAGTAAAAACAAAACAGAGGAAGAAAGAAGAAGAAGAGTGAAAAAGAAGAGAAAAAAACCCAGAGTATATAGGGTGGTTCTCAGCACTTCCCATCGGCCCTATGGCTACGTAGACTCACGTAAACTCTCGCGTGGCATAGTGGTTCAACCCACCGCCTCCACCAACCTTTTGCTCTGGGTCGCGAGTTCGAGTCCGGACGGAGCGCTCTGTCTGCACTTCGAGCCCCGCTCCTTCTCCTCTCCGCTCTTCTTCTACAGTTAAGTTCCGCACTCTTCTTCTACCATTAAATTCCGCACTCCGTCTACCGTTAAAATTCCTGCCTCCCTCTACCGTTAAAAATCCTGCCTCCGGGTCTACTGTTAAAATTCCTGCCTCTTCCTACTGTTAAGAATCCTGCCTCCGTCGCCTTGCCAAGACATTTCCTCTGCCTTCCTGCCGGCTTCCTTGCCAGTTCCTTCCGCCCCGGTTTCCCGCTTGTCTCTCTAAAAAAAAAAGAATCTGAAGTTTCAGGGCTACACACCTATTTATTGATTGCTAGTACGGCATACTCCGCCCTCGCCCGCCATCGCCCCTAACTCCCGTCGTCCCACACCCTCGCCTTCTCCCCCTCTTTCCTTTTTGTTTGGTGTCGGGGGTGCGGCCCTGGTACACTACCTCGGGCCCGGCTTCGGGTGCGTCTTTCGGGAAGGCCTATTGTTGTGCGTCATCTGTGGCGTTTCGAATGCTATGTCGTCCTGCTATCGCGTGTGTTTCCCGTACGTCTTCCGTTCGATTGTCGTCTCACTGTATCCTCTTTGTCTTCATGTGTGTTTAGTCGCCTGTTCCTGGGCGAGTTGGTGTTTCGATTCCGATCGTGTGCTCGATACCCAGCCTTGCGGCCAGGGAGCGGAGCTCCTCGCTAGGCGTCAGCCCGTCGTTGTCGGTTGTCTCGTATACAGGGCGAAAGTCGCCTACGTCTACCCTTTTCTTTGGCTGTCGTCCCATACCCGCCTGGGCGGTTCTCGATGCGTCTGTCGAGTTGGCGAACATTAGCGCCCCGCATAGCTTTGTAAATCTTTCAATGGTTCTTATCAGGATCGACTCTTCCGAGAAGGTCGCATTGTCGTAATGCCTTGAATGCGCTGGCTAGCGATTTCGACGAAGCCTGAGGAAGCTCGCGGGCTTTGTCGTCAAAAGTCTGAAATTTGACGATCATGGGGTACTTCACCCCGTGAATCGCAAAGATGCCTTGGTCCTTGAATTTGGCCTTGTATTGTTGCGCACAATCCGCCGAGACCAGGATCTCCCACGGGCCCGATGAGCTCTTCGCCAAGAATTCCGGCTCAAGGTCCACGCCTTCGAGCTTGTTGAGGTGTGCCACAATGGCGCTGAGGGCTTCCTCGTCCTTGATTTTGATGCCTCGGTCCGTAGAGGTGAAGCTCATGATGATTTGCGTGAAGTCCGGCTGATATTCTTGTTCTTCTTCTTGCTCCTCCCCTCCTTGGGGGGTTGCCTGCGTGTGCCCGTGGGTTGGGGGCCTCTTGGTCAGTTGTTTGTGCGCTTGGTGGGACGTCGTGCTCGGGATGGGGGTCTTGTCGGCTCCGTCCGTTTTGTGAGTTGTCAAGGCACACCATCTTTGGTGCCTTGTTGTTGACGTGTGTGGGTGTGTTGCTGTTTGTGGAGGGTGCGCCCGCTGCCGCGGTTCTTGTGCCTCGTTGAGGGCGCGTGGAATGCACTCGATCCGGGCGGTGTCGTCCCAAGCTGTCCCCTGGGCCTCAGCTGGTTCCAGCATGGGCCTTATTGGTTTGCTTTGCTGGGTCCTGCAGCTGATGCTGCAGGGCTCAGTATCTGGTGTGTTGCTGGTCTTGTCGACCGGCCGGGTCTGCGCCTCGTGCTTGCGCACGAGGTCAGTGCCGCGGCGTTGTAGGGGCCCAGCCCGGAGGCTTTCCCTATGGGTGGACGGGCCCTGAGGCCTCTCTTGTCCTTGCTTCTTGTTGGGATGGCTGTGCTGGTGTATGTGGAGTGTTGTGTGGGGGTTGTTCTTGTGTTGTGCGAGGCTCTGTGCGCGTGGCGTGGTGCGGCTCGCGGCCACCTGGGTGGGCGAGGGCTCTGGGAGAGGACGGTGCGGTTGCATGGCGTCGGCCATCACTTGGTCAGCCGGCGCGGTGAGGTGGGCGGAGAGAGAGGAGGGGAGCGTGGCGCGCTCCATGACCCTATCGTTATAGCGATAGTTGTTCCCGCTTGTCTCTAAACCGGTTTCACCGCATTACGACCAAGCTTAGTGGGGAAACTCCTCGTCCAGTTCCGTTACCCGAAAATCTCGTTCATCTCGTCGGGCCCTCGGGCCATCTCGTTCATCTCGTCGGGCCCTCGGGCCATCTCGTTCATCTCGTCGTCGGGCCATCAAGGCCATCTCGTTCATCTCGTCGTCGGGCCATCAGGCCATCTCGTTACATCTCGTTCATCTCGTTACAATCCAAGCTGCGGCTTTGATTTCCACACATGGGGACTGGGGGGCCGCCCTCGGCGGGAGGCCAGAAGGAGAGGAGAGGCGCGCCGGCGCGCTTCATCGCGACCAACTGTAAAGTTAGTTGAGAGAGTGGGTCAGGAGGGCAGTCTGCTCCCGGCAAGCCATAGGGCATGCCAAGAGGATGGGCGGTTCCTCCCCCACAGCGGGGGAGGAGTGGAGAGGGGGGGGGGGGGCTCGTGTCCCCCCATGAGTGAACCAAGTATAAACTTAGTTGAACCCACTATCAGCCATGAAGTTAGTCTCGTTAGTTGTGAGACAGGAGATATAATTGATACGCATTGGAAGACTCGCAAACATGGATTTGACTCAACAAACAACAAAAACGCACAAACACAGGGTGTAGTACTAAAAGAGAAGAGCTGTGAACGTAAATGGGATGCATTAGGGACGCAACAACAGGTAGTGGTGGAGATAATGATTGATACAGACCAAGACCAAAAATCATGTAGCTCCCTCGCTTTGCGCAAGTCACATAATAGGCAACGAGCACATGCGGTGCGGTCTAGCAACGTAGCAACGAGTAACTGCAATGTACAACAACATAGTCATCCCGTCGTCTGCTTTCGTTCTTATAGGGTGTCTAGAGGGCCCGCCAAGAGCCATCCATAGTATTCCAACCCTTGCGCTCAAAAATCTCCTCGCTGGCGCTGGCCTTCTCGAAACCCGTTTCGCGGCTCGACGCACGATCCGCTCCATTAGTCGGTCGTTTTCGCCGTGCGGCCTGTCTGCCGAGAGTGGGTATACTACTGTTGCCATCGGATTCTCGCACGTCGAGGAGAGACTGGTAGGAATTCTCTAGGCGAACTCCTCGGCCAACCCCAGGCTGTGACGACTGCGAATCTGTACGAGGATGCCGAGCACTCACACGCTGTGCGTTGCCATCGATCCCTGAGCGTCCATCATCAATAGTGGTCTTGGGGGACAGCGGAGGCAAGTGAAGCTCGAGCTCAGCCAATTCGGATGAAAGGGAGGCAGTGGGACGAACGCCGAGAGCTGCCCACTTGTTCTCCTCAGCCATCACTTGTGAGATGGGAGGGAGCATTCCCTCAATGCGAGCATGGAATGGTGCGAGCTGTGAGGGTGACCAGCCAATGCGATGCAGGTGGAGTCGGATACGTAGTGCCACCTGCGGTGGGAGAGGTCCGACGCGCCGGTGAGGATCGCATGCGTTAGATCCGTCGGGGGAAGCTGTTCCTGAGGCAGTCAATCGGTCAAGTTGGGTGCAGCTTAATCTCACGCCTTGGGCTGGCTTGTAGACCAATGAACCGAGCATAGGAACGGCGACACATCTGCATGGTAGATGCATACCGGGGTGCGCATACCTCAACGCCGAGGGAGGGCGTACGTTCGCAGGCGGTAATCATGGTAGAGACGAGCGCAGCATCCGGTGTGATGTCACGAGAGTGCATTTCTGCCCACAAGCGCAAAGCCCGCGTGGCTGCACCCTCCGTGCGAGCATCAACGAGAGGGCGGATAAGGCTTGCAAACGTCACGAGGTCGATCGTCCGGTTGAGAGCAGGGACCGTTTTAGCCTCCTAAAATTGCACAAGGTAATATACACATCGGGATGGGAAATGGCAGCTGGAATGGAACACTGAAATGCTGCCCTAGCCGTTGCGGCCGTTGAGCACGGACAAGCAAGGGCAAGCTAGTAGATTGCCCAAGGCTGGGGTTGAATAACACACCTGAAAGGCTTGTAGCGCCAGTCTGAGTTGCCCGTTGTTGGCGCATGCACCAATCCACGAATTCAGCGCAACGCTGTCAACCCATCCCGCAGCCTGAAGCCTGCCCCACATCGCTGCCGCAGGCCGAAGCTGCTTCGCGCGACCGTGGGCCGCGAGCATAATGGAAAGTGAGTAGGCGTTGGGGCTCTCCGCAGCCGATGACGAGTCCATTGCATATAGAGCACGAGACGCAATGGATGTCTCACCGATACCGACAAGAGCTGCGAGGAGGGCATTACACGTCCTCA
The DNA here is from genome assembly GCA_018136815.1 of Isochrysis galbana. Taxonomy (NCBI): domain Eukaryota; phylum Haptophyta; order Isochrysidales; family Isochrysidaceae; genus Isochrysis; species Isochrysis galbana. The sequence goes on from CM030931.1 coordinate 986,842, forward strand.
CAGGAACAGTTAGCTCGTGGCGCCAGCGAATGAAGGGACCATGACTCGACCATTTGGTGCCAACATCCTCGCTGCTTGAGGAATCGCTTCTCGTCTCACACAGCTTGAAGAATCGCTTTGCGGCCTCGAGCACCATTGCACGTTCCCTAGCTCGAGGGCGTGGTGCCCCTGAACCGTCGCCGCCGACAGCTGCGGTAACCAGTGAGCCAGATCCTCCGGAGGCAAAAGGGGAGACGACAGGCTTACACAGACCCACGATCATTGCGCATGCCACCGCATGACGAAGCTTGGCCGCCCCATGCCGACCGTGAGGCCGAACGCGGTGTTTCATTGAGTCTCGGGGCGCGGTCGTGGAGGAGTTGCCATGGACGCTTTTCAGTTCAGCGGCAGGAGTGGCGATGGCCGACTCGATCGCCATCGCCGTTCCGTCCCCGCTCGCCACCTCACCCTGCTCGCCAAGAGCACTGACGCTGGTCGCCACACTACCCGGCGATCGTATTGATTGAGCCGACAACCCTAGCAAAGACGCCTTTTTCACGTATCGCTTTCGGGAAACGGCATCTGCGTACTCCGCCTCGATCTCGTCTGCGATCTTCTCAAAATACGTAGCGACCGCACGCGCAGCGGTCGCGTTCCCGCGTTCGAAGCACCCTGTGAGCAGCGTCGTCACGGTGACCGAGTTGGGCAAGATGTTGGCGCGCCGCATCTCGACGAGCAAGGGCAGGATCTAATAGAGCCAGAGTGCAGGAATGTCAGTAAGCGCTGGGAGGATCTAACGAGGGACAAACCAGCGACACAGATGCGCAGGCACAGGGGAACCTGTGCGATTCCCGGAGGAGGGACTAGCTGGCGTGGTGGTACGATGCGATGTGCACAGTCAGTGCAACGAGCTGCATAGGTGACGCTATGGCTGTCACATTGTCAAGGGCAGTGTCATGTACTCACTTCCTCTAGAGGATACCCTGCGTGGAGCATGCCGCGCATGACAGAGGTGTAGGCAATCACGTCTGGGGGTGGGCGCGACCGTTGATAGGGTGTTATCGAGGAGTCCACCCGAGAGCCGATGCCATCTCGCAACCGGCCGGCAAAGGCCCGTCTACCTTTATCTGATGCTGAGGGCCCCGCTGAGGATGCCGTCTCAGTGACCAACGAGCGTGCTCTCTGAAGATCACGCAGGGGAGCGCCCACCGCTTGCGCATGCGGCGCTGCCAGCCCACGAAGCATGCGGCGCGCCAGCCCTGTCCGCCCTTGGCGTGCACAGGCTGAGACAAGCGTGTTGTACGTCACTCCGTCAGGGGATGATGCCCCCAACTGAGCCCGCATTCGCCTCAATACGCCGAAGGCCTGATGGAGTGAGCGCCTGGTGCGAGCTGCGGCGGAGCGCTCACGGAGGGGGGGGGGCAGGCCTAAGGATGGCGGCGGCCGCATCTGCAGCCAGTCGCGGTCATGAGCCGGGTGGTGCGCAGCAGCGCGGCCATGGCCGCCGCTACCGGCAACGCTCATGCCCAAGTCGGCGTAGCCACGTAGCAACGTGTTGTACGTGCGCACCGATGGCCCGATCCCCTCGGCGTCCATGCGAGCAAGTGCGGACTCCGCAAGTCCCATCCGGCCGTTGCGGCAATAGGCGTCGACTAGGGCGTTGTAAGTGGCCAGGTCAGGCGCGACGCCTGCACGGCGCATCGCCTGAAGTGTCGAGGCGGCGCGGCTGGAGTCTTTCGCCCGACCATACCCCTTGATGAGGATGCAGTAGGTGTAGGCGGAGCGTGGGAGCCGCCGCGTACCAAGCGCCTCGAGAAGCGGCGAACATATCTCCATGCGCCCGCGCTGCGCGCACGCGTCGAGCACCATGTTGATAAGCCGCACGTCGGCGTGCTCTCTTGCTCCTCCCCTCTCCATGGGCGGCTCTTCTGGCCGCAACTCAATGTAGGCAAGGACGAGCTCGGAGGCGGCAGAAAGCTGGCCAGTGCTGGTGAGTCCGTGGGCCAGACGCAGCACGTCCTCCCGGCTCGAGCCCTCCGACACCACGTAGCGCACTGCTGAGCTCTGCCAGCAGGTGTCGGCCGCACGATGCTCTCTGCGCTCTCCTCCCGCTCTCTCCGCGCTCTGTGGGCCGCCCTGCACGCCGGGGACGCGGGCGGCGGCGGCAAAGGAAGGGAGAAAGGTCACCTCGCGCCGCAGCGGCGCGAGCCGGCCTGCGGGCCAGCCGAGCGCGAGGCAGAGCAGCGGCGGCAGCAGAACGAGACGCAGCCGGCGCATCTCCCTCGCGCCCCACTCCCTCTCCCCGTCTCTCTGTCGTCTCCACCTCGCTCTCTCTCTCTCTCCCGCCGCCCCCCCCCCTTTCTTCCCTCCCTCCGTTCTCTCGCCCTTCTCTCTCCTTACTCCTACCGTGTCGAGAGTGTGAGATATCGACAGATTTTCGAGTACTACTTTACGTATATACTACCATCTGATAAGAAGATAAACTAGAAACGGAAAGGGAGATAGCACAAGGAATAAAACACGACGAGAGAGTTCAGACAGAGAGAGAGAGAAAAAGAGCGGCGGGCTGCGGAGAAGACAGAGAAAGGGAGGGTGCGAGAGAAGAGATGGTAGGAGTATCTGATCCTCCCCTATCCCCGAATAATGCGAGGAGGATGAGAGCGAGGGACGAGCACGCGCGGAAAGTCTGCCTCCCTGTATAGAAGAGAAAGAACGGATTCAGAGAGAGAAAAACCTGCGCTGGAGGCCTGCTGGTTGCTCGTCGCTCTCTTGTCCCCCACCTCATTATTACTGTACGAGCGCGAGCGAGAAGACGGAGCAAGAGGAGGAAGGTGGGGAGAGGGAGACAGGGAAGAGAAACTTCTCCTCGACGCAGAACGTACAAATCACTCGCCAAGAAAAAAAGTCGAACTCGACCAGTAAACTCGTTCACTCGGGGGGAGAAGGCGACCAGGGCGTGAACGCCGCCGTCCGCTGCTTGTCTCCCCCTGTTCACGTTTCCGTGTGTGCGCTCTCTAAGGGGTAACTGGAGCCTGGCGCAACCTAGACTACAGTAAGGGTGCACCATTAAGAAACCCCCCCATTAAGAAAACCTAGAAGCAAATTGGCCATCTAGCGATAAGAAATGGAGCTGAACTGAGAGGCCTCCACCTGAGGATAAGAAACTCAGCGCAGCAAGAAAACCATTTCTATCTTCTCTATGCGCTGCGGGCCTCGCCGGCCGCCGGCGGGCCAAGCAAGTTGTCGTTGTCGCCGTGTAGCGGGCCGTCAGCCGATTGTTGTGGTCAATAGTGGCCATTCGTTGGCCGTGGGCCGTGGGCCGCGGGGGCACTTCGCACTTTTAATTTTGCGCCTTCCTTCTGCTCTCGGCTGCTTGAAAATGTATACACAAAACATAGTAAATAGTAATAGTAAAAGTAAAGACCCCGCAGCTTCTAAGAAACTATCAAGGTGTGGGAGTCGGCTTATGTAGAAAATGTAGAAGGCAAAAATCCCTGTTTTCTTAATGGTGCACCCTTACTGAAATTATTAGGGCGGTCAAACATGGCTTTTTAAGTACTAATATGGGGGGGGTCGACATTTTTGACCGTGAGCGGAAAGCCCCGGCGAAAGCGGCTCGGAGGGTCTCCCCGCCTTTTCAGAATCCTCGTCCGAAAAGACGGTGCGAAGTCCCGTCGGACCCCCCCCCCTTGCACACGCTCTGGCGGCTCACACGAGCCGAACTGGACGTCGCTCCCACTGAGAGATGTGTTTCTTTCACTTAAAAGGTGCCTAGACATATATTAAATTAGGGGTCCGACGCCCCATATTGCCTATAAAGCAAATTTCAAACCCTGGTAGTGCCCCAGCGATGACGTCTGCGCATGCACATGCGCACCACACACGGCTCGCACACGGCCGATTCGGCCGTCAGAGGATGCTCCTTGACGGTCCCGACCCTCGCCCCGCAGGATTCGCTCTGGCTCGCGACTGACGAGGAGCTGGAGCACCAGGACGCCATGGCGCTCGACGCTGCTCGCTGGTCGACAAAAGTTTGTTGGCCGATTGCGGGACAGGTGCGCTGCCGATCGCGCCCGCTCTGGCGCAGGTCGACCGAGCCCGTACCTACAATGCCTTTGCCGCCCCAAACGGCAGGTTCCCGACTCGTCTTTCGACGCTGTGAGGCAGGGAGAACACCTGCCGCCGATGCTCAACCAGAGCATCGGTGGCAAGTGTTCTCTCTATGTTTTCGTCGGCTCCTCGGATTTTCACGTGCATCATAGGGCTGGTAGCAATCTAGAAATGTAATTTAAGCTAGCCTGCAGCGTGCTCTGCGACGGCGCGACGCGCGCGGCCGATCAGTACTGTGGAATTGATAGCCTTTTGTTTGACGTCTAAAGGGAGAATTTTTCTCCGCACGGAGGGCTCGAAAATTGGGCAGAAGGGCGAATTTCGAGCTCTAGACCGCCCGTTCTTTTGGCTACTAGTAGACTCAACATGTAATATAGCCAAGCACCGGCCTGAAAGCTTCAGGCGTGATGGTTGCGATCGACTTCTGTTGGCAATCGTGTCGTGAATCACGATTGGACACCGGCTGCTTTGCGCTCATCACGAGCCAACTTTTATTAGAATTTTTTGGACACACAGATGGCCTCCAAGGCCATTCACGTTCGGAGACACACAGGTCGTGCCCGCCAAGCACGGGCCAGTCAATAGTTCGCCCGTTTCTATAGCACAACATCCCAACATGGAGCACAAAAAGAAGTTTTGTTTTCGCGTTGACGTGCTGAATTGACGGACAGCCTCGTGTTTTCGAGCGTCTCACGTTCGATTTCGAGGGACAACCCCTCATTTTCGCTCGATGGTTCGACAGTCTCATATGGTAAGACTGGTTGGCTACCGAAATATTGTCATTTGGGCATGCTGGTGGTCATGTACTGTGCTCATATGTGTCTTGGACTAGTGAAATGAAGCCTAAAATTAGAAATACTATGGTTATAATTTGGCAAAACTATAATCAATTTGATCTTTTTCTCCTGCGGCGGCGCGCGATGGCGGCCGCAGCGATGGTCGCTGGCCTCGCCAGTGGCCTCGCACGCGGCCTGTGGCCGCTCTGGCGAGGGTCTGCGCGGCCAGGAGGCCAGCAGGCACCCCCTCCCACCATACTGAGGCGGTGCCGCGCGTGATGGGCCAGCCCATCATGCGCAGCACCGTCATTTTGACGGCTCGCGGCCAGCCGCGCACTGCACGCGCGCGAGAGGCTGGCAGCAGATGCCAGCAGGGGCGAGGTGGAGGGCGCAGGCGACGCCGTGCGATCGCGCAGGGCTCTGTACTGCCTGTCCTGGGGTAACCGTGCCCGGGGAACGCAGGCGCGCGTCGCACAGCGCGACCTGTGGTGCACTTTTGTGGTCGACGTCAATTTCGCACGAGCGCGAAAACGTTTTTGGGTCTGTGTGTCGAATGGCGTCGAAAATGTGCATATTTCTGAGAAGATTCTGCCTAATATACCCATTTCCAGGGTAATTCCCTAAAAATCGCGTGATAAAACCTCAATCTTGACTTGGTGAATTTTCACCCTTAGAAGTTAAAAGGCGTGTTTGACCGCCCTATAATTATATCGTGCTAGAGCCGTCTGCCGCTCCACCCGCAGAAACAAGGAAGCGAAAGGTAGGGCGGTCAAACAACAAATAGAACAAGAAAAAAAGCCTCTTAATATTCTCACCACACGCGCGGCCCTGAACCCTGAAAACACATTTTTTCGTCGGGCGCACAAATTTTATCTTTACCGCTCAGCTGGGAATGACTTCGCGAACATTTCAACATTTCGCGAACAATTCGCGAAATCTTCGCGAACTGTTTGCGAACAATTTTTTTTTGGCGAACTCAGCTCCCCCGCCAAAATCAAAATCGCACTGGTTTTCGGGTTTTCGGGTTCCGCAGCGACGGGCGAACTCCGTCCTTTGCGGACCAAGCGACGGCCAACGGCTGCGCGATTCCAGCTTAAACACATCCATCATGTTCAACAAAGAATTGGAGGCTCAGCTCGCCCGTGTTGCGTCAAGATCCGCGTGTCGCAACTATCAGTTGTTGTATTCAGATTCAGGCCTCCTAGCTGTCATGAATATTTCGGCATGGGTACGTGCCTTCGTCGTTATATATCGTCTTCTATGTTCGTCTTGGTCACTCAAGGCGTGCAGATTCGGATTCTCCCTGGGCTCAGATCCTGGTCCGCCGATTTTCGTCTCGAAATTCGAAGATTTGAGTTTTATTTTTACCGTTATGGTAATAATTGTCCACGCGTTTAAGGTAAGAAATACAGGTAACAGAACTGTGCCCCTCTCAGCATTCCCTCCCTCCCCTTCTGCAGTTCCCCCTCCCTTCTGCAGTTCCCCCTCCCTTCTGCAGTTTCCCCTCCCCTCTGCAGTTTCCCCTCCCCTCTGCAGTTTCCTTCTCCCTTCTGCAGTTCTCAGTTCTCACCCCCTCTGCAGCTCTCCTCCCTCCCCCCTCTCCATTCCCTGATTTTCCCGGGCCAGGCCGGGAAAAATACGTGAATGAGAGGGAGAATTGGGTCAGTGTTGGGATCTCACCCCCCTCAGCAGTTTCTCTTCCCCCCCTCCGCTCCTCCCCTCCCCCCCCCTCCGCTCCTCCCCTTCCCCTCCGCTGTTCCCCCCCTCCGCCGTTCCCCGTGGAAGCGCGGGATCGAAGCTGTCGCCGCGGGAGAAGCCCCGCACCATTCTCTATCGTGCATCTCGATAGCCCGAATGGTGCTGGCTCCCGCCGGCTCGCATGCTCCGCAAAATACGCAACCGGTGGCGCGTGTGGACCACTACCCCCGCCTCCGCCGGACGCTGTCGTGCAAGGCGACGAAGTGCCTGCCTCCTCTTCACGATCAAGGGAGAGTACCTAGGCCATATTGTCTCGCGGCGTGGCCTAGAGATGGACGGCTGCTGCTGCTGTGCCTGGTGTGGCCGGGGCCACGGGCTGTGTGGCGCGACCGGGGTCGCACTCACATGCTCGGCCTCCGCGGGCGGACGCGGTCGCTTCGCCAGCGACAGCTCCATGGGTACTGGGGGGGCGCCCTCGGCGTGGGGGCCGAAGGAGAGGAGGGGCTCGGCGGCGCGCTCAATGGCAACCAACTATAAAGTTAGTTCCAGAGGTAAGTCTAAGATGCGCTCAGGCTCTAGATCTCTAGATACAATACCCCGAGAGCACAGGTACACACGTTATTTATTAACGTGAATCAAGGGCGGCGAGTAGCAGACGGAGCAGTTCAATGAGGGTCAACTCTCACACTCTCACACTTACTACTTTAAGGCGATCGGGCGGCGCCGCCTCGGACACCGCCACCTCGGCCACATTGTGCCTGTGCCGTGGCCTCGAATCGATTGTGAGCTAGAGCAAGGAAGCTGTGTCATGGATAAGCTTGAGGTTAAGCGGCTCGCGTATACGCACCAGGGGCGCACAATTTACGAGTGGGAGCAGACTTTGCAGGAGCTACATGTGTACATCACGCCCCCTCCTGGCGTTACTGCCAAGATGATTGACTGCAAGATTGGCCCCAGCTCAATGACACTCGGGCTCAAGGGGAATCCACCTTTTTTGAATGAGAAATTCGAAGCCGGGGTTAATTCAGACGAGTCCTTGTGGTGAGCATTTGCGCGCCGCCACTGATGTGATGTAGAGCCGATGTCTTGCCCAACCACATCGTTGCCGTTGTTGACACACCGATTGTCGTTCAGGTGCATGGAAGACGGAGAAATTCACATCGTGTTGACGAAAGGTAGCAAAGGAGTACCTTGGTCGGCTGTTTTTCAAGGCCACACCAAGGTGTGTTAACCATTGCACACCCGGCCAAAACATGATTAAGTAGCACCTAGTAGTTTGAGGAGCTAGACCAATGGCTCCTGGCCCATGCTTTTCGGCAGGTCGACCCGTACACCCAGTCAGAAGTGCAAAAGGCGTTGATGCTTGAGCGTTTCCAGGAAGAAAATCCTGGTTTCGATTTCTCCGGAGCGTCTTTTAATGGACAAGTGCCGGATCCTAAAACGTTCATGGGCGGAGTTGGCTACAAATGAATGAGATGCAAAAGCGAACAAGTGCATGGCACCGAGGACGGGCGACAACGCCGCATGGTCTGCGGAGAGTTGGGTTTTGCCTCTATAGGAAACAGCGAGTCACTGGGTCTATTAAATTCTCCTTCATGCTAGATTTCGTTTCTCTCTGCATCTTCGCATCCTGCACTATGGTTCTTGATGGCTACGGGAAAATTTGCAATGTTGCCGCTCGGTGCTGTTGCCATGGTAGCGCAAAGACGAGGTGATGGCTAGGGGCAAGAGAAGGTATGTCTAAGCAAACAACCACCTACAAACCTCTTCGCATTGATTTTTAACGAGGAACGTTGTGCGGAGAACTGCAAGGCACGTATTGTGTTTGATAGGGATACTGGGTCGTGGGGCGAAAACGGCAAGGAGGTGCAACTTGAACTTTAGGTCCAGTTATTTTTCACTCCCATCCCCCCGTTTTGGTTTTGGTAGAAAATTATAGCAACGCCCACCATTTGGAGGATCGAATGACAACTCGCCTCCCCTCGTTTTAGGGCAACTAACTTTATAGTTGGTCGCCATGGAGCGCGCCGCCGCTCCCCACCTCTCCTTCGGGTCCCCCGCCGCGGGGACCCCCCGGCACCCATGGAGCTGTCGCAGGCGAAGCGACCGCGTCCGCCCGCAGAGGCCGAGCAGGTGAGCGCGACCCCGGTCGCGCCGCACGGCCCGTGGCCCCGGCCACACCAGCCACTGCAGCCATGCTGGCCCTCCCCATGGTGGGCCACAAGCTGTAGAACACAGAGGACCAGAACCACACAAGACGAACAACAAAGCCACCAGGCATGCCTTATGGCAGAGGCCTCTCCCACCCTAGGGACGGCCGCGCTGCCCCGGCAGCGCGGCCCGAGACCGGGTGGCCCTTATGGGCACAAATCCAAAACCAGCAGCAGAACGCACAATGGCACTGACCCCCCATGACTCTAGGAATTTGTCTCTCGGGATGTATTCTCCCTTCTCCCTGAAAATGTATGTATGTATCGTTGTTTTTGAGATATTGCGAGCATTCCTCTTTGCTGTAGGGCGTTGATGCGCCGTAGTCTCTAAATACGTTGTGTACGGCGTTGCATTCTAGCTTGTTCCATAGCTTCGCCCACGTGGGGTTTAGCTTGGGGCCCGGGTGCGTCAGACTCCCCCATACGGGCTGCGAGAGTATTCCCACTTTACTGGTCTTTAGAGGCATAAGTTTGAGCTTGCGTGTGTTGCTTAACGCTTGCTTCCAGAAAGCTGGGAGTTTGCTCGTGTAGCCGGTGGGAGAGGTATGGTTAGTCTCTTCCGCGATCGTGTCTCTACGGGGCCCAAGGGGTCCGGTGTGGTCTTCTTGCCGGTGCCTTGCTCTGGGGTTGATGGGTTGTTCAGGCCAACTGTTGGCCCTTGTTTGTGTGCTTGTTTGTGGTGCTGGGCCTCTTGGGCTGCTGCCCCTTCTGCCTCTCTCGCGCACGCGGCGCGTTCTTCGTCTCGACTTCTCGTGGTGGGGCTCCCCTCTCCAGATGTCACCTGTGGTGCTCCTGTCTCTCTTTTTGGGGGTCCAGTCCTGCTTCATGCCTGCTGCATCAGATTGTTGCGACATTTCCCCATGGGGGTCATGCCTAGTCTGGCGCCGGACCGGTCCCTCGTGCCGGAGCACGAGGGCGGTGTCGCGGCTGTGTAGGGGCCAGGCCCGGGGGCCTTCCCTGATGGATCGTCCAGCTGGTGTGGTGTGGCTGGTGGAGCTGTGGAGGGTGAGGTATGTGTGTAGCATGCTGGCTGCTGCCAGCATGCAGGCCTTGGTCGCTCTGTTCGTGGTGATGCCCGTGTCCAGCCCGCTGGCTCCTGCGCCCACCTGGTCGGGCGGGTCGTCTTGACGCGGTCGCTTCGGCGACAGGGGGGTGTCCATGAGTTCTTCGTCCATCGCGCATCGCGGCGAGGGCGGCGGCGGCGAGTGCGGGAGGCGGCGCGCGCTCCATGACCCTATCAGTTTACTGATAGTTGTCCTGCTCTCTCTCAACAACCCTCGCACACTCACCCTCGCCCCGCTCTCGTCCTCGCTATGTCCGCTCCACGTGGGAAAACGGGCTGAAAGGCCCGAAACACCTAGAGTACCCCCTAGCGGACGAATACACACTTGACGGGAAAACACAGCTAGACCAAGTCACCGTGTCAGACATAACGCGCGAGCTCATAAAAAGCGACCCCTGCGCCGAGCCACAGCCGGCGCGTGAAACGTGGACGCGGAAGCTCGAAATGACAAACGACGAATGGAAACACGTGGCACAACTCTATACCCACCCCCTGCTAAAACACACGGACAAACACCCTCACTTCAAGCACATCACCCACAGAAGGCTAGGCACACGAAACCGGTTCGCGTCGGCAACCACCACAAAATGTAGACTCTGCGGAAAACACCGCAAGGACTCGACACACCTAGCCAGATGCTCCTCCACGGTTCGGATATTCCAAACCATAGAGGCCGTGGCGGGGTTCACCCTCGCGAGCGACAGATCGACAAACCAGAAGATAAAAGACAGACTGTTCGCATACCCGAACACACCGACACCCGATAGCCTTAAAGCCCTCTACCTAATAGCGTGGAGACACATAATAGGCGACTTCTATAGAGTAGAATTCAACCAATACCCATTCCACCACGTACCGGTCATCGAAAGAACCTTGAGCAGGTTCACGGTCCTCGTCAGAGGCCTTGGGCCCCCGGACGGAACCGCGACCGCGCGCACAAACAAGGCCTCCCAAGGCAGGAAGCCGAAGATCAAGTCCCCACGGGACCTCAGCACCCCCGTATACGAAACTAATAACAAAGGGAGCCTAGTCATGAGTGTGAACTTGAAGCTGATAGCACAAGCGCTCGACATGGTGGAGCGGCTCGCCTAAAACGAACGCTCCCACAAGGCGTACCGCCTCTCACCCAGCTGGCACTCACAGCAGACGCACCGTACACCAGACGCCCGGCACCCGGCGCGAAAAGGACTAAGAAGAAACCGGTAGCCCGGCGGCGTAGAAGGAAGGAGAGCGATAAGCCGTCGGGGACCGGCGCACACCGTCCGCCACTGGAAGCCCACTTCACCCAGCCCCTAGGTAGAGCACGAGGGGACGCGCCGCAAGGGAGGTGGAGGGGGGGAAAGGGAAGCGGGCGTGGCTGCAGGGAGGAGGTGCAGGGTCGCGCGCGCGGCGAGATTATTAAGAAGTTTTATTTTTCTCCCAAGCCCGTCTCCTTGCCTCCATGGGCACTGGGCGGGCGCGGCCGCTTCGACAGCGGCTGCTCCATGGGCACTGGGGGGGCGCCCTCGGCGGGGGGCCCGAAGCCCGAAGGAGAGGGGAGTCGCGGCGGCGCGCTCCATCGCGACCAAGTATAAACTTAAATGGAGGGAGGGAAGATAAGGGCGGTGTTCGTTAGCGACGGGAGGACCCGGAAATAGTAGGTGTGTAGCCCAGAATCTTCAGATGCTATTTTTTCCTTAGCCTTAGCCTTAGCGCCGCCTATCTTGTAGCCGGTAGGCGTAGGCCCCACCCTCTTAAAACAGACGATAGATGCTTAATTCTCTCCAACCCACGCGCATGACAACGCCTCAAGTGTCGCAAACGTTGGCCTTGAACATCCCCGTGGTGTAATGAGAACAACGGGCCACACGTGCCACCACTACAAGCCTTTCTTTTAGATGAGACTAGACGCTAGACGTCTCCAAGTGACCGCCGTCACCGATTGCCCCGGGACCAAGTGAAGTGTCGGGCGGCATCACTAGGAGGAAGGCATCCAAAAATTTCGCCATTCCTGGCTATAAGAGGGCTCATGAGCGGACACCTCGCCATCGAATACTTGTGTACAACATCCCACAACATATAGCCGTCTGCTTCCTGCGCTACTTGCCCCGTCCACCACAACTGAAATCTCTCGCAACAACAAGGGTTGCACCTGCAAGTCTTGCTCATCCTCATCTAGTCCCAGATGCACGTACACAGCACATTCCTCAATGGTTCCTTGGTGCCACTATTCGCCACTAGCATTGGGGCTTAGTATTTGTAGGCTGCACAATCCTATGCCGTATGTGCCATGCACTCGGTGACCCATTTGCCATTCACCATCTTTGAGACGAATTGTTCAGGGATGGGCACCTCCTTGAATTCGTCAGCGTCAGTCGTGCCGGGCATCTGGATGTTCAGCTCTGACGACTTGGCGGAGACGATTTCTGCATCGAGAGAATCGCGATTTAGAATGATAGTGGTGCCTTCACACTTGTCGATGCTCACTGTGGTGACCTTACTCAGCACCTGGAGGATTGGGTGATAGGAATTGGATGAGTTGGAAGGGACTAGTCGCCGCCCGGCATCATCGATTTCAGGGGCACGGCAGTATCATTGGGCATCGAACTTGCTAAATGGCGGCTTTGTTTGAGGCACACTGCCCATGTGGTTGCGGTCCCTAGAATACCTGGACCGTACAGCCAGAGCAGTTGATGAGATCAATACCCGCCATGACGGAGTCGAAGACCACAGCCGTTTTCGTGCAGCCATCAAGTGTTATGTGATTCACTTTGGATTTGACTTGCACTACAGAGTCGGTGCACTTGAAAATGTAAATGGAATGCTTCACCTCCGGCTCTGCAACAACTAGCTCCGTCATCTTGGTCTGTTAACACAAAGGAAATCAGAGTGAGGCAACGGTCGCAAGGAAGTGCACTTATCCGTATGATATGACCCCAAATTGCGCAACCTCTTAGCGTTCCCGACATCAACTCAAGCCAGGAATATCCAGAAATGGGCCAGGATGATGCGTGCACACCTGGTATTCGATGACCCACCTCTTGCCGTCTTCCAAATCGAATTTGGGTGCTTTGACGGGTGTTGCAGCCACGGCAGGTTTCGGCACTTGTGCCTTCAAGGTATTTTTGGGTACTGGAACGGTGCGGTCTGCAAGTCCCTCCCCCTTCTTGACGTGCCTCAGTCCTTTTGTGATGTCAAGGCCCTTGTTGATCTCGGCAAAGAGAGCCACGCTTGCGTCCGCAGTGCTGCCCGCACCGGTGTCACGTATTGGAGGGGGAGGCGGTGGAGGGGGTGGAGGAGGAGGCGGCGGTGGCACTGGTTTTGCTGAAGATTTGATTGCTTCTCTACCTACGCCAGCCTCCTCAACTGCACAGCCTTTGGGGTTCCACTCGAGCCCAGTTCGGTGATTGGCTATCACAAAGGCTTCAAGGGCAACAAAAATAGCCTTCATGGACTTAGCAAATTCAACCTAAATTAGGTGGGAATGGGTGTCTCAGTGCCAAGCATATCGTATAGCGGAGCATTTGCCCTGGCCATCTGGCACAGTCCACTATCATGCGTTTAATCTCACCAGTGCTTACCTGGGTCTCGTCTTTGCCTTTGTTAGTCATGATAATCTTTTGTTGGCTAAATTCGCCGCATTGCCACATTTCGTTCACATGAGGCCCAGGCGTCTTCTCGACCATGACCCAGCCCAGTGCTGGGATGGACTCGCCCATGGCCTGAGTTCAAATGTGCAAGTGTGGATGAAGAAGAGCAGTCTTCAACACATTCTGGGTAGCAAAGATGAGCAGTCTTCAACATATGCTGGGTACCAAATGAATCTCATCAGTCATGCATACCTGAAGGTGATTTGAGAAAGTTGATCGTCGATCAACCATGGCTTGCACCTGTGCGATGAGGTCACCAGTGGCCTTGCAAAGCTCGCTCTGATCAGCGGCAGAAGGCTTCCGACACTTAGACACCGTCACGAGCATTTCGCGCTGTGCCTCGAAGGCCTTCTGCACAAGCTTTGCTTGTGCCTCAACGTCAGGAGCACCAAGCTTGGCTGAGAGTGCCACGTAGGAAGCAACCTGATCAGCAATCAATTGGTCGTACTCCCGGATCATGGGGGAGACCAAGTCGCCATCTGCACTGATCACAGCCGTAGGCTTGCTCTCCATCGCTTCCAGGCGGTTGGTGACCGCCTCTAGTCGCTGAAGAAGAGTGGTGAACTTTCCGGCATCTGCCATGATGACTGAAGCTGTGGGATGGTACGAAGGGGATAGGGAGCCTTAGAGAGAGGGTGCCAGGAGGTAGAGAGGAGAGAGATCGGTTTGTGCGGTGAGGCTCTTGCGAGCCCATATGCACCGATCGATCTGCGCACGCCTGCCTCGCGCCGCGCGGCGCCGCGCCTGCTCCGTCTCACCGTGTGCGGATGGCGGCGCGGCGGCTTGGAGTGCTCGAACGAGGCCGCAGCGGACTTTCGCTCGACCCCCCTGCGCGCGCCACCGCTTTTTCTTCAATATCGAGCGAGTGCCTTGCACGCCCCCCCCCCCCCCCCCCCCCCGCGCGCGCCGCTCGCAGCTTCTGAACCTCCCAGTTCGCACAGGTGAAGTTGGGCATGTACGAGCAAAGTACTCCCTACTCCCAGAGTAGACTTTTACTCTACTCTACTCTACTCTAGCGTAGAGTAGAGACTGCCCCTTCATGGGCATGCCCCATTTCTATGGGTGAAAATAAAAATCGGCCTGTTGACATCTAGAGGTGGCTGCCACTGGACAAAAGGTGCCTGTAGCCCGTAGGGCATGCTGTGCGCCGGCCCTAGCTGGGAAACACAGCCGGGGCTTCTCCAAACACAGGAAACACGGTTTGTGGTTTGTGTTTGGGTTTCGTAGAAACACAGCCAAACACAGTCCCAATCCCAAACACAGCGGGGGAGCGGGGGAGCGGGGCGCCTCTACTTCTACTTCTAGCCCGGTCACTCACTATGGACTATGGGGGTGCGGAGGGCACCAGCTACTATGGGTATATAATAATACTACTAATAATCTAACTGAGCATTAGCATTAGTACCACTACTCTCACTAGCCCGGTACCAACACGACAACCCTTAGCGCACCTGCCCGTACGCCTCGGCGCATGTTGCTGCCACAGATACATACACGTATGCACCCCTCCACATCTCCCCCCTCGCAGACCCCCGGCTCCCATTCTAACCCCCCACAAGTTAAAATGAGGGAAAACCCATTGAGGCGGACCGACCAACGTCGGGCGACTCTCCGGGAAAAAGCACCGGGGGGGGAGGGAGGAACTCTCTAAACCAAGAAGAACGGCCCTTACCAGCTCGCGCCGTGAGCGGTCCTCGAGAAATAAGTGACTGCGACTCGAGCAGCCTGCGCCACCTGGGATACTCTCCTGCTCGCCATTGAGCCACTCCCTTCTCATCTCCCTCCTGTCGCCATCCGCCCCTCACCCGTTTGCTAACGCAAACGGGGCCCGTTTCTCACTGCACTCCATCGGGGGGGGTGCAAAACCCCCCCTCTCCCTCTCTCCACTCTCACCCATCGTTGTCCCTGCGGCGCGTCGCCATGCGGCGCGCCCTGGCCTGCTCTCAGGGGTCCTTTGGGGGCTCCCAGAGGGCCAGCAAGGGCAGCTCAGGGGGCAGTGGAGGCTGGGGCTCAGCCCCTGGCCCCCCCCGCCTCTCCCACGCTCGCCTCGCTGGCCATGGGAGCCGCCAGAAGTCCCCTGTATGCCTGGCGACCAGGGACAGGGGGGAAGTCAGCTCGAGGGCAGGCCCAGCGCGGGCGTGGGAGTGCAGCTCGCGGCCCGCGCCCACGAAGGGTCTGGGCAGGAATGATGAGTGCCTTGCCGCCTTGCCCCTGCCATTGGCAGGGGCTGGGGTTGAATGCACGGGCCAACCCCGGGGGGTGTCCGCAATGGAGAGGGGGGGGGCGCGAGGCCCCCATTGACCCCCACTTATAAAAGTAGGTTGCACCAGCTACTATGGGTAAATGAAGGGCTAAATAAGCTCCCTATAGGTTCCGGTAGGATGCATCAGCCAAAAAATTGGGGGGGTTCTCCGGCGAAATTTTCGCGAAAAATACCGAATTTTAGGCCTTCGAAGACGGTGCGCGAAATACAATCGCCCCCCCTCCGGTATATTTTAGTGAGGCCCTTCATGCGAGGCACAAACATCGAATAGCGAGGAAGCTTGTGACGCCAACTCACTAAGTCCACAAGGCGTGGTTCTATGCACACTGGACCATAAGTCACGTGCCACAACCTGCTGCTTTCTGCGGATTGGCCGCGAGGTGGTAGCAAAAGCCCTCAACATAGCAGAGCGTCTTGCCTAACCAAGCGACTCCTCGCCGATAACCGCGAGCCGACCAACCGACAACAGATCTTAGTCACATTGACCACAGTTGCCCGACGCCCAGCACAAGGAACAAACACACATCAGCCGGTAGCCCGAAGGCACAGGAGGAAGGCGAGAACCAGGCCGTCGAGAACCGGTACACACCGTCTGCCACTGGAAACCCACTACACCCAGCCCCTAGGTAGAGCACGAGGGGACGAGCCGCAAGGCAGGTGGAGGGGGAGAGAAAGGAAGCGGGCGTGGCTGCGAAGATACTGTGCAGGGTCGCGCGCGCGGCGAGATTATTAAGAAGTTTTTTTTTTGAAGTCGCAAAACATATTTTATATGTGTAGGCACGAGACACGTGCGAAAAGCCGGAGGGGGGAACTCTGCATGCGCAAAAGGGGGGGAACTCTGCGGGGGCGTGGGGATCTACACCCGCGGAGGGGGGAAGCTCTGCACGCGCGGAGGGCACAACAAAACTCCCAGGGGTCCCACCTGTCGCCACGAAAATCCTCGCCAAATAAAAATGGTGCGATTTTCCTTCCCCGAGCTGCTAGTAGTAGCCAGATGCTTTGATCAAGAGTTTCTTTTTACAACAGACATTCTAAAAATCATAGCAGAGTTTCTGAGGTGTTCTAGTAGTAGTATGTTACTAAAGCGATATTGGGAACAAGAAGAATGTGCAAAATGCCGCATTCTGTGCCATCACCATGAGAAAAGATGCAAGCAGACGAATAATCGTCATGCAACTTTCTTGCGTTTGGGGAACATCGAAGTGATCGTTCCCTGGCCGCGAAAACGCTTGTCATGTTGGTCTGTATAAGGAGCCGCCTCTTTGATCCCTAAGGCTCCCTTTCGTCGATCCACCAAAGCTTCATCATCCCTGCAGACCACTATAAGCGGCCCCGATCTCCGAAAGGCAGGCCGGCGGATAGGCTGCATGTCTGGATTATGCCAGCCAGGGAGTTGCGGCCAGCGGGCTTCCTCGTCAGTGGAAGCACACAGCTCGTCCGTTGGAATATCATACAATTGTGGAGCAGGTTTGTGCTTGGAGCTCGGGTAATTGCGCTGATAGCTCACACCATAGTCGACAGTCAGCTCGGCTACCTCCGAATACTGACGCCTTGTAGTAGCATAGAGAATCATTCGCTCACTCAGTTCGTGCATCGTTCCCCCATTATCATGGCCAATCGGGGCTACAATGTGCTCGGCCCACGCTTCTCTTGCACCTTCAGGTTGGCGCAACCCGTGGGCAATAAGAAGGGGATCGCCATTGGGTAAGATGCGTGCGTACGCCTGATCGCGTATGAGACAGGAAGTTAGCGACTTAGCCATTTGCTTTCGTAGATAGCGAGAGTTCACGAGTGCGTACGGGATGCCCGCAGGTGCAGAGGGCTTTAAGTACGAAAGGGTGGGGGTATCCGCGCAAGCACATCTCAACCCATGACCCTACTTGAGTTACCACACCTGGATCATTTTCGTCGTCGGAGCCGTATTTGCGGCTGGCTCGTTTATCATGCCGGTGATGCTGATAAAATCGGCGAACGCAGGGTGGGCGTTGATGAGCACGTGACCCTCCTAACAAGGGATCGCAGACATGTGAAAAAGAATCGGCCACCAACAAAGTTGGCGGGGTGGCCAAGGTCGTGGCGTCTGACCTCTTTCCGCCATATGTTTGCAACATGAGTAGCGAGATGTCGATCAGCATGATGATGTTCGTTGTGCAGGAGAAGAAGCTGCCACAAGTGAGCACGGTTGCCAACTAATCCGAGTACATGTTGGACATCCTTGCTTACCAAGTAGCAGCACTCAGCCCGCCCGGCGTCAACCGTCTGCACGCCGCGCCGAAAAGCATTGGCCGCGCTAGGGTGAGCCACCTGGAGCAGCTCTGTCTCGGGCGATAGGCGTTCGACAGGCGCACCGCGATTCTTGACGGCGTTCTCCGGAATTGCACACAGGCCGTCTCGCACATACCTCGTGTGTCCATTCGCGTTTGAGACTTCACCGGCAGATACGGCGACGAAATTGCCATGAAGCACGCGCAAGAGTAGTTTGAGCATATGGACATCTTGGACAACGGTCTCCAGACCCAGGTAGGGAAATAGCACTGGAATGCTCAATGAGTTCCAGTCGAGGCGAAATGTGTTGCGAGGATACACCCCCCACCCCCCACCTTCGAGGTGTGACTTCCTCACAGAAAGCTCGTCCCATACGCCATCGACGGACGGCAGCAAGAGAGCATAGACGGTGGGATTAGGCTCCGCGCTTGTGTCGCGCTGGAGAACGACGTACACGAGCATGCGACCTGACTAGCGAGGGCCGACAGCCAGATGTGTCGCTTTGCTTTTCTCCCGCTGCAGCGACCTTCGTCACTGCCGCGAAAAGATCATGTCACTCGCTCCCGCCATTTTCTCAACGCGTCTCAGATAAGGGGTGCCACGTCTAAAGTACACTGGATTCTTTTAATCTTTTACTGCTACTAATAGTAATGAGCATAAGTAGTGCTCCTGCTACTCCCACTAGCCTTGCGCCAACACTGCAGGCCACGATGCACATGACCGCATTAGAATGCAAGGCACAAAACTATGCACCTGATTATAACTCCCCCCTCGCAGGTGCCCAGCTCCCGTGAGTAGGGCGGTCAAACAGTGTTTTTTAATTAGGGCGGTCAAACAGGGCTTTTAACTTCTAAGGGTGAAAATTCACTAAGTCAAGATTGAGGTTTTATCACGAGATCTTAGGATATGCTACTGGAAATGGGTATATTAGGCAGAATCTAATGAGAAATATGCACATTTTCGACGCAATTCGCAATTCAACACACAGACCCAAAAACCAAAAACGTTTTCGCGCTCGTGCGAAATCGACGTCGACCACAAAAGTGCACCGCAGGTCGCGCTGTGCGACGCGCGCCTGCGTTCCCCGGGCACGGTTGCCCCCGGGCAGGCAGTACAAAACCCTGCGCAGGCGCACCGCGTCGCCTGCGCCCTCGCGCCCTCCACCTCGCCAGGCCCACCCCTAGGTGGGGCCCTTCCTCGGTGTCGTTTTTCAGTGGGAGTTCGGGGTGTTTTATCCATTGTAACCTACGCCCGGTGCGCGCGTTAGTCCACATTATTTTGTCTACGGCTCTTTTGACGACCGTGTGGAACCATCTGGGAGCCGCTAGTGTTTGTAACCAGTATCTCGGGATAGAGAATATTAGGAAGTTGGCTACTTTTGTTTTGCCGTGTATTGATAGGTTGTTTGTGAGCGGCATGTATATGGTGGCCTTCTTTTCTATGTTGTCGACTAGCTTCCGCCAAAATCCCTTAGTGGCTTGCGCCCCTCCCAGGGGGACTCCTAATATGGTTGCGTGTTCGCTCCCTTTTAGCCACTTGTACCTTCTAAATCTAGCGGGGGGGTGTTTTCTCTTAAGAGACCCCATCCTCAGTCCTTCAAATTTTTGGTCGTTTGGCTTGCCGCACGAGGCCGCTGCGTACCTTTCCACCCATTCGAGTGATCGTGCGAGGCTGCCATAGTCGGCTGCAAGGAGTTGAGTGTCGTCCGCGAATTGGCTTATCTTCAGTTCGGCTCCGTTCACCACGATTCCGTCTATGTCTTCGTCTTCGTTTATCGCCCGGGTGAGGGCCTCCGCCGTTAAGAGGAAGGCCAGCGGTGACAGTGGGCATCCTTGGGGGACGCCGCTCGCCACGTTGAACGGGAAGCTTCTGCCTCCGTTTGCTTTGATGTACCGAATGGGTTTCGCTTCGGAATTCGTGAGGGCTCTCGCGTATCTGCGGAAGCGGAAGTCTTCTCCGAACTTTAGTTTTTCGAGGACAAGGCGGTAGAATTCCCAGTTGACTCTGTCGAAGGCTTTCTCCCAGTCTAGCGCTAAGAGCAGTCCGGGTTCGCCCGTCTCGTCTAGGTAAGCTTGCGTAAGCTGCAGGAGGTGGGTGGCTTCGCCTATCAAGCGTTTCGGGACGAAACCCAGTTGATCCTTCGATATTATGTTTCCGATTACCGTTTTCAGTCTATTCGTAAGTATTTTAGCTAGAATCTTATAGTCACTCTGCAGAAGCGTGATGGGTCTGTAGTTTCTGGGGTCGCGTGTGTCGCCTTTTTTGTACAAGAGAATTATGTCCCCTTCCCTCATGGATACTCCCAGATATCCCTGGTTTAGGGCTAGATTCAGGACTCTTAGGAAGTCTTGTTTTACTAGGTCTATGAAACTTTTATAGAATTCCGCCGGCAGCGCGTCGGGTCCCGCGCTCTTGCCGCTGCCTATCTGCGCTATGGCGTCTTGGAGTTCCTCCATCGTGATTTTGCCTTCTATTGCCTTGCTATCGTAGGCGTTCATCGGGTTCGCTTCAAGTGCCGCCTCCAGCTCGGGGTCTCTTACATTGTCCCGTTCCTGGTATAGCCATACGTAGTATCTCCTTAATTCTCTGCGTATCTCCGCGTCCTCCGCGGTCGTGTGTCTCATGGCTCATGGTCTCGTCTGGAGCGTTCTAGTCCTTAGTGATGTACAGTTCCGGGATCGCGCTGTTCGAGGCTCGGGATTGAAATTTTCGGAAGAATTCTTTTGTCATTCTCTCTTCGTGTTTGAGCGAGTCGAAGCTTTCTTTGGACGTTGGCCTAGATGTTTTGCGGATTGCGTCGATTTCGTTATTGAGTTCGCGCATCGTATCGAGTTTCCTGGCATTGGGCTCTCCGTCGTTCAGTTCTATCCCAAATGACAAACTCATCAGAGTTTCTGAGCCCCGCATCTACACACATTCAGGCGCGGACG
This sequence comes from Isochrysis galbana, assembly GCA_018136815.1. NCBI lineage: Eukaryota > Haptophyta > Isochrysidales > Isochrysidaceae > Isochrysis > Isochrysis galbana. Next base: position 1,007,765 of record CM030931.1, read on the forward strand.
GAGCACGAATTAGTCGACTTGGGCAAGGTGGCAAGGTGGCCGCCACGCTCGCGGATCAGATCCGGAACGCCGGGTCACGGGCCCCCCCAAAGCAGGTTCCGCGTGTCAGCACTCTTACTTTCTCTTAGTTAGGGCTTAGGGCCTCTGTGGGTATGGGTATGCAGAGTGTGAGATAGAGATAGAGACCCCAAAGCGCTCCCAATTCAGATGCTTGCCGTGCAACAATGGGGCCGGCGCGTACTACCATCTTCAGTGCTTTTTTGCGTGCCACCGGTGTCATCGGCAGTAGTCGGAGGTTTTTCTGCGTTTTTGTACACTTTTGCGATTTCGCCGTTTTCGTGACTCTAAAAAAGCTTTGTGAGCTCATGTACATTTGCCATGCTGCTTAGGGGAATCCAGTCTACCTATGTGCAAACCCCTCAGCTCAAATTTTGAGTGCCCCGACCCCCCCCCTGCCGAAATGAGAGCACCTGAAAAGCCGTTTTTAGGTATGTACCAGGGTTAAGAAGTTTTTTTTTCCTACTCGAACAGAGAGAGGGGCGGGAGGGGGGGGAGGGGGGGAGGGGGGGGAGGGAGAGAGGAGAGAGTGACAATGTATTTTCGTCTACTTTGAAACAGCGAACAGCGACCTCCAGCCCCGGCCATCATTGCCTCGTAAATTTACAGAGTCTTCTCCAGTTACTAAATGGTTTCTTCACTGCCACCTCGATCCTCCCTCCTCGTCAGTTTCGGCCGTGAGCGTGAGCACGAGCAATGGTGGCCCTCGGTGTGGTAGGCCCCGCTATGGAGGACTACGTTGGCGCGTTGCTTGATGGTTCGTCGGGGGTCAAGCTAAGCCATGAGGAGACTGCTCTGGGCCAGCAACTCCTGAGCGAGCTTAAAGAGCGGCTTCGCCAGTACGAGGAGGCCATGGCAGGGCTTGTCGAGCAGAAGGCTGAGCTCAAGCAGGCTCTTTTAGTGCAGCAAGCGGATCAGAAGGACGTCTTCGAATACCTAAAGGCAGAGTTGCTGAAGAAGACCGACGAGGTGCGTGCGCTAGAGAGCCGCCTCGCCGAGCTTCGCCAGCAAAGTGAGTTGCAGGCAGCACTCCACGAGCAAGCGATCCAGGCCGCCACTGACAAAGCAGAACTGGAGCGCGCCGAGCTCAACGAATTGGTGCACACGCAGAAGGAGGCCCTGGAGAGGGTAAGCCCCCAGCGCAAGGCTCATGTGCATCTCGCCCCAGTCACCCGCACCCTCCGACTTGGTGCAGCAAGTATGGCCAGTGGAAACCCGCGTCTACTGTAAAAGTCTTCTAGTGCGACTGCTACCCCTCAGCCCTCCTCTCCCCACGCCCCTACAGGTGCGGCGCTTCCAGGGAAGACAAGAGAGCATCGAAGCGGAGCTTTCCGAGCACAAGGAGCGCTTGAAGCGCGAGGCGCAGCGACACAACGCCCTGGTCAGCGACCTTGAGCGTAAGCATGTGCAGGTGCAATATTTAATGCACCTCGAACATGGCAATCCTGCCAAGGCCGGTCCAGACGGATAAGCACCAGGAATGAATGGAGCCACGTACTGCCGACTGCTTCTTTCATTGTCGATAGAGGGTCCCATAGTGGCTGCGGATGCACGGACGTCCTGGATCGTGCGAGGAGCGAGCTTCGGGGCGGCGCGGATTTGCAGCAAACATTGAGTCCGACAACTCAGAGACTGCAAACACCCAGGGGACCACAAGCTCACCAAAGTTCGCCCCCTGCGCCGTGATACATGCAGGAGAAAGACAGGTTGAAGAAAGAAATGCTTATGAGGCTCAGGGAAACTAAGGCCAATCTACTTCGCATGACCGACAGTCATGTGAGTGTCGCCACTCATGCAAGCTCCCATGTACATCGAATCACATGTAGCTCGTGTTGGGGGGCTTGGGAACGAGCCGGATTGGAAGCGCAAGGCGAGCCGCTTGATCGTCTGGAAACAGGATTCATTAATGGATTCTACAACCGCCACGTATGCCACTAGCTGTATTGTCCGTGCGGTCAGCGTCAAAGTGCATCGCTTCATCCTCCGACGTTGAACCATCCTCGTTTGTTCCCATCGCAGCTAGATACAACTACAAAGCGCACCATCGCCGAGAACGAACAAATGTCATCGGAGCTCGCTTGGCAGGTCGGCTGCCGCGCGTATGGCGAGACGTGACTTGCGGCGCTGTAATCACCGAATTTATCGCATTATCGTCTTCTGCACCTTCCCTACAGCTCTACGGCCAATTCTTTGTGCACAAGGCCGCAGTAGGCTAACCAACCACTACATCCCTTTGCCACAATCTGTGACCATGGCCAAAGATTGTGACGATGTGTGCACATGGCCTACCTCGTTTGAGTATGGCCATTCGACCTCAGACTTGAAACATCCTCTCACCCCTGCATCCCAACAGTCCCGTGAAACCGAGAAATTGCTGGACAAGAACGACAAGTTGGTAAGTTTTGTCCACTACACATTGACTCGTTTGAAAATGTGTTGGATAGCGATTATTCTCAGAGCTCTGGACTTTGTGTTCATGGCGTGGAGCATGAAGTCGCCGAGGTCCAGCGCGTCGCATTGCATCCTTTGCACGAAGCCGCCCATTCCCTAGCAGCTGCTCACACATCCCCCCGTATCGCTTCCCGCCTTCACATGCAGTCTGCATCAAACCAAAGCTTGCGACGCGAGTTATCGATTTACGAGCAAACACAAAAGGAACTAACAACAAAGGTGTCGTCTTTGCCTACTTTGTCCAGCTTTGTATGCGGGTAGCTCATCGCCGACCTGCCATTTGGGCTCAGATGCACATGGCGCTCAAGGAGCGTCAGGTTCGGTGCAAGCTACGCGCTGATCTTGACATCCCGCACCATGTTGGCCTTGTAGATTCATGGATACCAAAAGACAATCAAGGCGCTGCTAAGCCGGCTGAACAATCTCGACGCCAGCCAGCGAGCCCAAATGCAAGCATTCCAATACGAGGTACGTTTCCGGCATCTCGACAGTCTACGTGATCTGTCGTACCCTCACGCGTGCAAGGTGGCACTATAGCCCACAGCGGACCTCTACACTTCCGGGCGGCCTCGCATACCCCGCAACCCCGCACATTCTCTGTCTCAGGAAGAGGAGCAACAGCGCGAGAAGGCTGAGGACCAGCAAAAAATTGAGGTGCGGCCAAGCAATATGTGTTAGACTTGTTGACTAGGCGTCCGCGGGATAGCTCTCTCCACGTTGCGGCGTGATCCGAGCCTTGGACGCATGCTGGCCTACTTGCAAACCAGTTGGCATCCACCGATTTGTTTGCGGTTGGTTGAGTCGTTAAGGTAGCAAAAGGTGTGCATTTCAGGCGAGGAAGTGAGATATAAGCGGGCAGCATGACGCGAGTCGTCCTCGCATGACCGCATTCGTATTGATGTTGTCAGATGATTGTTCACCTCCGAGAATATCGCTCACGACCCAGTCCCCCTCATACGTACATAGGCTTTGGAGGACGAGGTCCGACGGCTGCAAGCTCAAGTAGAGGTAGAACGCTTGCCATCCCGTGACCGGGCTTGTTACGCCGCGGGCACTTTGCTAATAAGTGATGCCACCACCATGTTGCGGCCCGTGAACACCCTCCCTTTGACCCAATCGACAGGCCGCACAAGGACAGGCGCGGTCAGCGGCAACGATGTATGAGGACATGGAGAAAAAGCACCATCGGGCGCTTATATTTCAGGTGGGTTTTCCGGACTTTTGCGCATCTGGTGCTCTAGGGATGACTTTCGCTGTGCACTAGGGGCGACTTCAGCTCTTTGGCACCGTTGGCATGCTTCACGAATGGCCTCTCCGAATACTTCTATGGCGCCGTCGGTCATGTCCTCCAGCTAGTCGCGATTGCGCACCGACATGAGGCGACCTGCCGCACCTGTCACAGAATGATGCGGTAAAGTTCATCACCCGCTGCTTAGAAGACATCTCGGAGGGTGTTGGACAATTACAATCAGGCGGCAGCACTTTCGACCATCTCACTCTTTCGACCCTCGACGCTTCGGGTAAGTTACCCCGTCCATGGTATTAGCCCCTATTAGCTACACCACTACGCACTTGTTCTATCCTAGCGCTGAGGACAATGCGGGCTTTTTGCTCTATTGGCCTGCCATTGTATCAATGTACATTCGTTTGGTTCCGCATTGGCAAAACACTACTCCGCAATCCATGGCTGGGCCTCCCGTTTGGGCGTGGAAGTTCAGCTGAATCCCAAAAGCTCATTCCACTCTCGATGTATGCATAGATCGCCAACGTGTCATGCAATACGTCGGGGAGCAACTTCAGGCGTATCAACAGCAGCTACGTGAGTTAGAGCTGCAGGAGCAATGGCAGCACCATACCACTGCAGGCAAGTAAAGAATGAACCAGCTCTTGAGAGATGGCAATCACGCCCCTATGACCGTTGCGATTGGCTCTCTTGATTCAGGTTCCTCGTGCTTGCCTCCTATCATGGCTCGGAGCCCTGCAGGTGTGCGGCTCGAGTAAGCGATAGATTGGAGCTCGGACGCAACCCATCCAGCCCTAAGCACAAGGTGGTAGGCAAGAGGTGGGGAATTGCATTCCTTCTCAGGACACCTGGTTCGTGCCCTTCTTTCGCCTCGCTTGCAGGTGGAGGTGGTGGGCAATGGTCGCCCGCCAAGTCAAGCTCGGGAGGAGGGGCGTGCTCTACGGCAAATGGAAGCGTGTTCGGGCCGACGCGCACTGTGCGGGCAAGATGATTGCATCGCTTTATCTTGATGAACACTTGTCGCGGGATTGCTTCAGCTACTTTGAAGAGAGAACTCAGGCGATCGACGGTCGGGGGCAACACTGGTGACAAAAGAACACATGTTTGACAATCAAGTAAAGGTGTGATGAAGCTACTGTCACAAAAAATCCACGTTTTCGGGAAGCAAGGAGACCCTCACTCAGCACCCTCCGATCCCATGTGCCATCGAATGTCCCCACCTCTTCACTCTTGGTGCGCAGTACGTCCGGGCGCACAATGTGCACATTACAGAAGGTAAGGTAATAAAAAACATCTGAAGATTCCGGGCTATACACCTACTATCCTATAATAATAATGAAACAACTGAGCGTTAGCACCACTACTCCCACTAGCCCGGTACTATCACGACACCCCTCAGCGCACCTGCCCGTGCGCCTTGACGTGTGTTGTCACTAGACACATACGCATATGCACCCCTACGAATCTCCCCCCTCGCAAACCCCCGGCTCCCATTATAACTCCCCACAAGCTACAATGAGGGGCAAAACCCATTGAGGCGGACGGACATACGTCGGGCGAATCTCCGGGAAAAAGCACCGGGGGGGGGGGGGGGGGGGGGGGACCTCTCGTCAAAAAAGAAGAAAGGCCCTTACAGCTCTCGCCGCGAGCGATCCTCGAGAAATAAGAGACTGCGCCTCGAGGTACCTGCCACAAGGGTCCCCATAAGCGTCTTGAGCCTCTCCCTCCTCATCCCCCTCCTGTCGCCAGCCGCCCCTCTCCGCCCGCTTGCTAACGCAAACGGGGCTTGTTTCTCACCACACTCCATCGGGGGGGTGCAAATCCCCCACCAAGCTGAGGATCGCGCACGCTGTCCAAGAGACCGAGGAGCGAGGCAAAGAGGACGAATAAAACACCGATACAACCAGCAAGGGAGGGCACCACTAGAGGCACTGCGATCTAGACGAGACCCAACCACCAAAACACGGCCGAAAGGACGTGACACACGAGAGAGAAAGACCAAAAGGCCTGCCCGGACCCCACACTCCAAACCAGACCTCAGGTAGTGCACCGAGGCCGGACCCCGGAAACCAAAGAAAAAGGAAAGAAGGGTGGCAGGAGAGGAGGTGGAGGGAGGGAAGATAAGTAAGGGCGATGGAAATAGAGATGGAGAGTCCTGTAGACGCGGTAGGAGTATAGCCCAGAATCTGCAGATGTTTTTTTTTCGGGGGATATACCGCAGAAGCGACAACACGTGGGGTCATCCGTAAATCTATTCGCCGTCGCTATCCTCTATCCTCCTATGGAGGAAGTGCTTGAAGTGCATATATATATATATATGTTACCCCCCAGGAGCCAACGCCCCCCAGGAGCTCTCGGGGGCCCCCAAGAGCTATCGGGGGGGAATTTTCTCCCGATCGCCAACAGCCCCACCGAGAGCTATCGGGGGACCGAGAAAATCCCCCGAGAGCTATCGGGAGATTTTACGTCCCCCGGGGAGCTATCGCGTTTTAAGGTCGGCCCCCAATAGCTATCGGGGGCGAAAGGCGGCCCCCGATAGCTATTGGGGGGAAAACGACGGGCGCCGATAGCTATTGGGGGAAAACGACGGGCGCCGAGAGCTATCGGGGGGCTGTCCTCGAGCCCCCAGGCGCTATTCCCCCCCGTAAGCTGTCAGGGTGCCTGTCCCATTTCGCTGGCAGTCACCTCGTACTCTGTCTCTGTTCATACCTCAATCTTACGGTGCTGTTACGATCAATCTTATGGTCGTTCTTATGGCGGTGCCTTGCGACTTTTCGACACTACAACGAAACTCTCGTCGGTGAGAGTATGGAGATAAGGGTGTTTATTCGAGAAAACGGGTGTTTGTGGAATAAAACGCTGGCGGCAACTCACCCAGGAAATCCTTTCTTCTTCTTCATATCGCACTCTCTCTCGCTCCCGCACCGCATGTCACAGATGACGCCCTCACCCCTTCTCAATGCCCCTTCCGCTGCTGCAGGTGTGACACCGCAGCAGTGGGAGGAGGCAAAGAGACTGTTTTATCAGCTGGTGGCTGATTTCAAGAGCCGCGCAATGGATGCCGCAAAACGTGCTGAGATCGTCCACCTTCTCAAGAACTGGGACGTGCTCGATGCCAAGCAGCGGCGTCTCTACGGGGAGGGCAACCACAACTATTGGAAGAGCAAGTACGAGCTCGCGCCCACGCTGCCCAACAAGCCAGCAACTCTCCTCTCCAAGGCCACTGGCAAGCGCGTCGTGGTGTACGAGGAAGCCTTCGACGCAGTGAAGGTGGTCCACGAGAATAGTGAGTGCGCCCGCCTCCCCCCACCCGACTCCGCACACTGAGCAAGTTGACTCTACCCGCAACAAGTTCACTGCACGCACTCAACTAGTTGACTCCACGCAGAACAAGTTGACCCCACCCTAAACAAGTTGACTCCACACTCAACAAGTTGACTCAACACTCAACAAGTCGACTCCACGCTGAACCAGGTGACTCAACCCTCAACGAGTTGACTCCACACACTGAACACGTTGACTCCACACCCTCGACAAGTTGACTGCACACACGCAACATGTTGACTCCCCGTTCAACAAGTTGACTCTACCCTCAACAAGTTGACTTCGGACACTGAAGAAGTTAACTCCACACACTGAACGAGCTGACTCCGCACACTGAGCAAGTTGACTCTACCCGCAACAGGTTCACTGCACGCACTCAACTAGTTGACTCCACGCAGAACAAGTTGACCCCAACCTAAACAAGTTGACTCAACACTCAACAAGTTGAACAAGTTGACTCCACGCTGAACCAGGTGACTCTACCCTCAACGAGTTGACTTCACACACTGAACACGTTGACTCCACACCCTCGACAAGTTCACTGAACGCAGTGGACCTTACCCTAAACAAGTTGACTCCACACACTCAACGAGTTGACTCCACACTTAACAAGTTGACCCTGCCCTCAACAAGTTGACTCCACACACTCTACAAGTTGACTCCACACTGAGGCAGGGAGAAGGGGGGGGGGAGAGAGAGGGGAAAAGGGAGAGAGAGGTGAGGGAGGGAGAGCGGGAGAAAGGGAGAGGGTGGGAGGGAGGACGCTGCCGCCGCCGACTGTGCCCACCTCATCAAAGGCGCCCACGCCGCGCCGTCCGTGTTCTGTTTGAGCGCTGCGCCAGCCCTCACCCTCCTCGCCCTCGTCCTTCCTTCCCGCTCCCGTCACTGCGCTATAGCTATAGCGCGTGCACGCTCGCCGCCTGCCACAGGTGACAGGTGCGACCAGCGACCAACTCTGCCAACTTGTCGGTCGCCGCGCCGACCCTGCCGCCCTCTTCCAATGAAAGCCGGCGCTCCACCTCTGTGCGGTGCTGGCGCGCCGTACCGACCGCCCTCCCTCTTCGTTCCCAGCCCCACCACCTTTGGCTCTCACCGACGCTTGCCGCTCCTCCAGCCGCCAGAGGGAGGGAGAGGGAGGGAGGGAGGGAGGGGGGGGAGGGGGGGGGAGGGGGGGGGAGAGGGGGGGGGAGAGAGAGAGAGAGAGAGAGAGAGAGAGAGAGAGAGAGAGAGAGAGAGAGAGAGAGAGAGAGAGAGAGAGAGAACCCCCCGTTTGCTCTCGGGGGATTTCCTCTCCCCCCGATAGCTACTGGGAGATCCGCTTACGGCACCCCCCACGAGCAATCTCCCGATAGCTCTCGGGGGATTTTCTCGGTCCCCCGATAGCTCTCGGTGGGGCTGTTGGCGATCGGGAGAAAATTTCCCCCCGATAGCTCTTGGGGGCCCCCGAGAGCTCTTGGGGGGCGTTGGCTCCTGGGGGGTAACATATACGAGCAGTCGCGTGGAGTTAGAAAGTTATACTTGTAAAGTTGTGATATCTGTTTCCATTTCCCCGCTAGGGCAGGCGGTAGCCTCTTTTCCCATCTTATCGTGGTCTTCTGTCTCTTTGTCTTCCGCATTGCGAGGAATGCCTGGGTTAGCGCCTTGATTGACGCTGATATCCTCCATCGGTTGGCGCGAGCCCTTAAAGGTGTATTCTTGGCGTATTGGGTAGGCCGTTTCGGCCGGCCCGTCGTATGCCCGTCCCCATTTCAGTGGGGTGTATAGATAGATTGTCCGGCGTCGGTTGTGGGTTCGCTTTGCGCTTTGTCGTAGATATGGGGCTCTCCCATGACGTTTACGTTTATTATTATTAATATGGTTTCGTGACGTAAGGTAAGGTAAAGGTAATAACCATTAATGTGGTATCCTCACTGGTCTAACCCGACTCAAACTCGGCGGTTGACATGGCGGGGCCGCCCTCGGCCCTCGGCGGGGAGGCCGAAGGAGAGGAGGGGCGCGCCGGCGCGCTACATGCTACATGGCAATTTTAATTTTGACTAAAAAGTTAGTTTTTCTGCGCATCTGCGTCGGAGGGGTGCCCTCTCGCGGGCGCTTCGGTTGCACGGCGTCGGTCATGGCCCGATCGTCCGTCGCGGCGGGTGGGCGGCGGGGGAGGAGGGGAGCGGCGCGTGCTCCATGACCCTATCAGTTTACTGATAGTTGCCCCGTTGCCGTTGAGGGCTACGGACCCGCAGAACTAGGATTCAATCAGCAGACAAGAAAACTCTAACTAGCAGGTCTGAAGTTAGACCCGCCGTACGCGCGCTGGCTTCTCCGGGCTCTCTCTCGCTCGGCGAGCCCCTCTACATCGGCAGTGTCTCACACGAGACGAGCGATGATGCAACCGCAGTTCGTGAATTCTAACCAATCTGCTGGCGTGCTACAGCAGCCCCAATTCAGGTCTGCGTCATCGATAGCTCCAGGCACTTCACTTGAGCAGCATCGACCGCCATACCAACAGACACAACCATTTCGTGCTGCTTCTTCATCATCCACAACGCACGAGGACCCTTCTTCACCATCGCAGTGTGGCTCCACCGCCACCGAGAACATCAGGGTTGTGGTGCGTATCCGTCCGCTCTCAAGAGATGAGCGTTCTCGTGGCGATCTGGAGATCGTGCACTGTGAAGATGATGGGCAGACAGTCAGATGGATTGAGGAGGGTAGCTGTCGAAATGTTCGGGCCGCTTCTGATCGAGGTCAAGGCTTTGCGTCGATGAGATGTCTCACTTTCGATTCGTGTCTCACAGGCTCCAACCAAAATGACGTCTTTGTCAGAACAAGGGCGAACCAGCTTTTGCAAGATGCCATCGACGGCTATGCTGTCACCATATTTGCGTATGGACAAACTGGGTCTGGGAAAACGTATACAATGACAGGTGAGGATTGTTGCCAATATTCTCCCTCTCTGGAGTAGACGAGGCGTGGCGTGCGCGAGCTAATCTTACTGCTGGCTAGGATCATTGCTCCCAGAAGACCACCTTTCATTGTTGCAAACAGGACCTGATCTACATCAACAAAAAGAATGCACGCCTCCATCACCTTCAACTCTGGATGGACCACAAGGCCTGATCCCACGGGCGCTTGCCTGCCTGTGCGCTGCCGGCCAATTGGATGCGAATGAGCCACAGCCTCACAAAGAAGACTTAGTCCATGGGCTGAGGACTTTTGTACCCGTGAGACAATTCACCACTCGGGTAAACACCTGGATAGCTCTCTGAGAGGCCATGTATGATTCGAACTCACAAGTAAGTTGTCGTACTGACCCCTGTTCTCGTAGGTTCAATCTTCTGGCAGAGCAGCCACGTGGGGCCCTTGTGCGTGCTTCATACCTGGAGATCTACAACGAAACGCTCAATGATCTTCTCAACCCAGCCTCAACAAATCTCTTACTACGGTACGAAACGAAACGGGGACCCTTCGTTCAAAACTTGCTGCAAGTGGACTGCGAGTCTTTGGAAGATGCGATGCTCGTGCTTGCAGAAGGCACTCGAAACAAGAAGGCGAGTCAGCTCTTGAGGGTTACGCTTCATTACAGTCGCACCGCAATTTTCCCGGATCCCATGGTTGGGTAAGAACGCACTTCATCGTGACGAAATTCCAATCGAACTCCTCCCATGCGGTAGGTGGCGTCACATCAAATGAACAAGGACTCGTCTCGTTCTCATTGTCTCATGACCCTTTACTTGATGGGTACTGAGGAAGGAAAGTCGGGCCGCATCTCGCTTGTAGACCTTGCAGGATCTGAACGCCTCAAGGATTCTGGATCTGAAGGGGCCATGGCATCCGAAACGGGGCATATAAATCGTTCACTCTTCGCATTGGGTAATGTCATATCGGCCTTGGCAGATCCCAGGAAACGGCATGGACATATTCCTTATCGCGATTCAAAGCTCACGCGTTTGCTGATGGATTCGCTTGGTGGCGATAGCCGCACGCTCATGCTCGCCTGCGTTTCCCCATCTTCTCGTTCTCTTGAGGAAACAGTGAACACATTGCTCTTTGCTTCTAGAGCCAAGAACATTCAAAATAGGCCGGCCATCCAAGTCGACACGCAAAGCATGCAGTTACAACAACTGCAAGCGACTGTTCGCATGCTTCAAGAGGAGAACGAGGGCCTCGGCCGGCAGCTTGCGCGTGCGCTCGTAGAACGTACATCTTCTATGCTCTCGTCAAGTGATTCGCCAACACGCCAAAATGCAAGTGCTGAGAACACAACACAAGTGAACGTGGTAACAGATACCAATGTTGGGGCATGTGCGTCGCGTGGAGCTAGCTGCTCACGTGGTGATCAGCACGAGCTTGCAGCTTTGCGCCTAGAAAACACGCGCTTGCGCAATACATCCGATACCCTGCGGCGGTCGAATGAACTTCTCCAAACACAAGTCGACCAGCTGCAACTCAAATTGCAGCGCCTCGAAACGGTGTTCGACAACATGTAAGGACATTCTAGGGTGTCCACGGACGATTCATTGGCTGCCCGCAATTGGGTGCGCATGATCAGCAGCATCGATGGATGGGACAGCACATAGTATTGCGCGATACTATGTACTCTAGATGAGGCGGGCCGGGCCGCCACCCAGCATCATAAGATGAGCGCAAGCACAAGGTATCGTGTGGGATTGAGACGAGCAATACGCTACTTCTTAATGTCAAAGGTTCGGCAGCAAGAATCGGATAACTATGTTTATAAAGCGTTGCAGATGCTCGGCCAATCTTCCGATATTTACATTAAAATGCACGTCCCCCTCTGGGGGCTGGGGGGTCCTTTGGGTTCCCCCAAAGGGCCAGCTGGGGCAGTGGAGTCTGGGGCTTTACCCCTGGCCCCTCGGCCCTTCCGGCCTCTCCCTCGCTCGCCTCGCCGGCCTTAGATGCCAACCTGACAGCTCGGAGGGTTTGTGGCTCAGGGACGATGGAGGGTAGGGCGGACAAACAGGACTTTTTAACTACAAATTTGGGGAGGGGGGGGGTGAGTGACATTTTTGGACCATTCTCGGACTAAGTTTATACTTGGTTCGCCCATGGGGGGGCACGAGCCCCCCTCTCTCTCCACTCCTCCCCTGCCATGGGGGAGGAACCACACACTCTCCTGGCACGCCTGATGGCTTGCCAGGAGCACACAGCCCTGCTGACTCATTCCTCTCCCTACAGGCCCGCCTGACTCGCCCGCCCTGGCCCGTCGTGGCCTGCCCATCCCTCAGGAGGCCGGCAGGGGCCTGGGAGCGCAGCTCAGGGGGCAGGTGAGGCTGGGGCATAGCCCTGGCCCCTCCTGCCTCTCCATCGCTGGCTCTCGAGCCCCTGCCAGTCGACTGGAGCTGGCTGGGGGGGTCCTGGTCATGATCAGGGGGGCCCAGGGGGAGGAGGGGTTGGTCAAAGGGATTGGCCGGCCACGACAGGCCAGGGCGTGCGATTCAGGCATGCCTGTGGGGAGAGAGAGAGGGATGGGTCAGCATGGCAGTGTGCTCCTGGCAAGCCATCAGGCATGCCGGGAGAGTGGGTGGTTCCTCCCCCATGGCGGGGGAGGAGTGGAGAGAGGGGGGGGCTCGTGCCCCGCCATGGGTGAACCAAGTATAAACTTAGTTGCTAGTAACTAATACTAGTAACTAAGCTCAGAAGTCAGAAGCCAATCATATTCATATTATAAATCACATACTGATACTGATACATCTATAATATTAGTAAAATGAGTTTTATTTTGACCTGTTACGAACCTATTGCGACCTGTTAACATGTCCTCTTAAAAGTTAATAGGATGCCTGGTTGTTCTGTCATATATGATATCATATATGATATCTCAGTATTAGTTGCTCTATCTAGACCTGATACTGAGTGTCATATGACAAGACTAGAGGCTAGAGGCTACAATTCAACTAGTTTTACTAGTACAAGTTCGGGCGCGGGAAATACCGGCGCTCCCAGCTCCGAGCTCCGAGCCCCCCCCCCCCCCCCTCATGGCCGCCAACCTGATGTGCAGCAACGATGGTGGCGGCGGCGACGGCGATGACGAGTGTCACACCGCCGTGGAGTGGGGGCGGCGCCATGTGGAGACGCTCCAGGGGTGCCGCTGTGGGAGCTTGAAATGGTTAGTCATCGAGCAGCAGCATGCAGCATCCGATTCTAAGTACTGAGTAAGAAGATTTTTATCATAATGGCGGGTTTATCAGTGATGGTGCATCAGTACTAATATCAGTTTTTTACATCAGTATCAGCTCACCTCGAGCTGATAACTGATATCAGTTATCAGTTGTCAGCAGCTTGGAGCGGGGAGAAAACAAAACACCCAGTCCCCTTTACTTTCTACAGCCAAATAAAAAGTGCAATATTGTTGAGTGTTACTGAGGTGGAATGGGAATCGAACCATTCCGCTCTGCGCATCGCCCACGCACTGTCACCTGAGCCACTTGACGTTCACATATTGCACAGCGGAGGCATTTTTGTCCTATTTAGATCTGCAGCAAATACACAAGCCACTGATATCAGCTGATATTCTGCTCGCTCAGGGCCGTTGAGGTGATATCAGCTGATGAGGTCCATCAGCTTATATCAGCTATGATATCAGTGTCAGCCTCGAAGTTGGTGTCAGCTGATGAACTGATGCACCATCATTGGGGTTTATAAGTGTAGATGTTTGGAGCAAGTATCATATGATATCAGATGTATGACATCATACTCAGTTCCATGGCAAGTGTCATATGACGGTATGACGGAGGAAATGCTCACGCCAGCGCGCCAGCTGGTGTGGGGGGGCATCATTTGGTGTGGAAGGCGGAAGGCGCTTCTTTGGCGCCAGTCCTCGTGTCAGGGTCTCAGGTGGCCGCATGCGCCGCGGAAGCACCCTGCCGCGCGCGCCATGTCCCCCACTGCGGGTCGCGTTGGCAGCGCGCGAAAGGGCGTCTGGAGCCCGACTTCAGATGCCGATAGCGAGCGTGATTTCGTCGCGGTCAGGTGGACCTTCGCGGCGAGTCTATCGGGAGTGCTTGTGAGGGCCCCAATCCATCGGGCCCGGCGTCTCAGCTGCCCTGTGAGTCTGTCTGTGTGAATCTGCCCGCGAGTCGTTCAACGTCAATTTCTGTAGTCTTCAATATTTGTATACAAAAAAATCGAATTTCGCGTTCGAATTCTTAATATTTATGCTAGGGGCCTATTAGATAGTGACCATATTAGCTGCCTGGGCGCAAACGCAAAAAATACAGATCAGGGTGCTAATTTGACCTAGTTATGACAAGGTGAAGTCGTTGTCTTTAAGACTACCGGTAGTCTTCGTTGCGCCCCTTCAACCGTCTATCTCTATCTAGGGAACCAACCCAAGAAACAGATAGAACCTGAGCGGTGTCAACTCCGTATTCAAGATGGGCAAAGGCGACGAGCTAACACCTAGCGACGAACTACTGGTACCGGCCACACGGCTGGGAGTGAGGCATACCGTAGAGCGTAGAGCTACCCGCGAAAGACTAAATCAGATAATCAGATACACCCGAGAGACGAGAGAGACATCTCACTAACCTCTAACCTCTAACCTCAATGAATTACTGCAAAAACCAGGCCGCCACTTCGGAGGTGCAAGCGTCTAAAGACGCACCCGACGAATAGGACATCAAAGCGAGTACCCAACAAGCCTGCCCAAACCACGCACCACGCACTCTAAACCGGGCCCGAGGTAGTGTAACTGGCCTAGATGTAGATGGGAAATACGTATTTACCGTATTTGGCCAGAGACAGAGACCAAATACATATGTATTTGGCTGTATTTGAAGCGTGTCCTGGGTTGTAGGCCTCGAATGTATTTGAAATGTATTTGGCCGGAGGCCAAATACATATGTATTTGGCTGTATTTGCAGGCCCCTGCACCGTATTTCCCATCTAGGGTAACTGGGCCGGACCCCGGAAACTGAAGACAAAGGAATGAAGGGGGGAAGGAATAGAGGCGGGGGGAAGGAGACAAGGGCGTTGTCGATAGTTAGATAGAGGAATCTTGTCTGTCGTAGGCGTTAGCCCGGAATCTTCAGAACCTTTTTTTTTACACTTATGTGGATGGAACCACATGTACTCCCCACGAACATACGGACGACAGTATACAAAAAAACGCATTCAGACTCGCTGACCCAATCGACAGTGGTCAAACCGTTCGTCAAAAGAGGCGAGCGCTCGGGGGACCTACGGCACGAGCACAACGATCTTCCCGTGTCTTCCAACTCGAGGAAGCCAGCAAAACATTCTCGAGTCGAGACTCCAGACGCCGCTCATCCCAGTCGCTCGGTTGGAAAACAGCGGACTACAGGAATCGCCGCCATTCCTGAGTAAACGCGGGTGCCGGGCGTTGGGCCTCTTCTTGCCAAAGCCAGGAAGGATGGTAAGCTCACGAGGTCGTGGATTGAAGCTGCAGCAAAATTCCTAACCATCAGGTCGAATCACGCTGCACCTCGAGAGGATTCGGCACCGGCGAGGTTGTGTGATTCGGGGATGGCTCTCTAGGTCTCACATAGTTTCATCCTGCGAGATACAGATCCGCTCTTGCGAATGTTCCATTATATTCGGAATGGATGAAGCAACTGGTGGCGCGCCTTGCGCCCTGCGCCCCCATCGTTCCCCGCTCGTCCCCCGCCCCCCCCCCCGCCCGCCCCCTGACCCTCGCGCCCCCCCCCCCGCCGCCTCCCGCCGCTCCCCCCAAGCTCTCTCCTCCATCTCTCCATATCCCCTCATCCCTCTCATTCTCGGAGTGAGTGAGGGGAGGGGTAGCGCGGAGGGTAGTGCGGAGGGGTATCGCGGGGGGAAGGGCGGGGGGGGGGCAGAGAGTTGGCGCCCTGCCCAGTCTGGAGACCAGCTCCACCACCATGAGTAAGGCCAGTGGCGCAGCTCCTGCGAAACGTCGTGCTCCTGTGAGTCAGAGTTCTTTTGAGGAAGACCCCCTCGGCGACCCGACGACGGCTGAGAGCGCCAGCTCTCTTGTCCAGCTCTGCAGGAACGCAGCAAGAGGGCCTCACTCGACGAGCGACCTCATGTCTTCTGAGGATGGGGAGGAGGAGGAGGGCGAGGAAGCCGTGAAAGCCGTCACAGTGGTTGAGCTCACCGCAAATGGGGAGCCGCGAAGGCGAAAGAAGGCACGCACGCGTCAAAACTTCAGCTGGCGACAGGTTTCTGTGCTGGAACAGGTCTTCGAAATTGATCCCCTGCCATCGCCAGCGCTTCGATTTGAGCTGGCGACGAAACTCAATCTGAGCCCTCGCTGTGTGCAAGTTTGGTTTCAAAACCGGCGGCAAAAGTGGAAAGCTGCCTTTCATGCATCAGGACAAGAAGTGCCCCAGCTGAAGCATGTCCAGCGTCGCCAGGTGCAAAATGTGGATGCCTTGATCAACAATCTCTCTGTGAACACGTCCAACTTTCCACTTCGACCTACTCTTGCCGGCGCGCCTGAGACACCCAGTGTTCCAATTGAATCTTCCAACCATGTCAATGCAACGGGGCAATCGTCTGTCATTGCAGCGGCTGCGATGCCCCAAGCTCCAAGTGGGATGCCAGTCATGTTAAGGTCTGCGGGGAGTCGGATGGCGGGTGGGAATGCAGACTGGAATCAGATGCATCGTCTGGTACACGACTTACGTTCTCAAGGCGCAATGGCCAAGCATCAAGAGGCACATGTTCAATCACAACTCGCGATGTTGGAGCATTTGCAAAAGCAGCAGCTTCTTCTCATGGTATGTGCCTTGCTGCTTGTCTTGCACCATGTGATTTCTCGAGCATGGCAAGCCCTTTTCGTTGCGCTGTACCGCTGCTCATCGTTGCCTATGCTCTTTTGCCGCAGAATGGCGGGAATCCTAACGAAGCTATGTGGCGCGAGCGCGGGGCTGCATTCGCATCGCAAGGTGGTCAGGTCGTGCCACCACTTTCTTGCTCGCACTCTGACATGCCATATGGGACAGGCCCAATGGTGGATGCGAATGCACGAGGTGTGTGAGCTGGCCCGAGGCCTGGGGCACGCATCACAATGATAGAACTGGAAACCAAATTTGCCACCTGCCCTATGATATGTTTTACACCAGCACGTATCCGTGTGAAATCAGGTCTTTACTTCCCGTTCCAGCCACAAACCTCTAGCACGATGTTCGGGTCAATGGGGATCATGCCGCCCGGAAGTCAGATGCTCAATAGCAAGCTCCCGCTGCCAGCTGTCAGCTCTATGACCCTGAACGGAAGCCCGTTGAGTATGCACGGAACTTCTATGGGCACGCCTGGAACTGGAACTCCTATGGGCATGCCTGGAACCGGAACTCCTATGGGCATGCCTGGAACCGGAACTCCTATGGGCATGCCTGGAACCGGAACTCCTATGGGCATGCCTGGAACCGTAACTCCTATGGGCATGACTGGAACCGGCACTCCTGTGCGCATGCCTGGAAGCTCCATGAGCATACCAGGATATCCCACACGATGGAATGGCTAGTCCTTCCCCGTCGCATTCGAGAAGCGAATTTTTCCGACCTCAAGCAGATGCTTTGAACCCACAAGTAATGTGGATGATCCTCATGTGCACGCGGCACTCGGCCCCATTTGCACGAAATTGAAATGGCAAGGTTGCAGCTACAACTGCCGTGGCTAGCCTAATTCTCTTATCTTTCGGGTGTTATCCTAAGGTTGGAGCTGATAGAAATCAGACCGATTCGGTTCGCTTCAAGGATGACCTTTTCGCCTCCAGTGGTACGATGTAGTTGCGCGAGTACGTGTCGCGATGACATGGGTGTGATCACGAGCTATGGAAAGTGAGAGCGTTCATGCGTGAGTGTAAGTGTCGTCGTTTGGCCTTTGGCCCTTGCTAGCACACAATAGTGTTACGATAACGAGCTCCGACTACTTCGGCCCTGAATTGAACCGTGTCGCGGGTAGGTAGGTCGGTCACATAGCGGCTTTCAACTAGCGCTAATAATAAAGGTGGGCCCCTGGAGCTGGAGGGCTGGCCCATTTTCGCCCGTGGTAGTGGCAGAGCGGTCAAACAGTGATTTATAACTACTAACATATGGAGGGGGCTGCATTTTTGTCCGTCCTCCAAAGCCCAAGGACAAACTCCTGGGGGGCTCAACGCTGCCGCCGCCACGAAAAAATCCCAAGGAATCAACTGTGGCACGAGCATTGGAGTGGCCCATAGGGCCTGAGGGCAATGAGGAAGGAGGCATGCCGGCGGCAGGCGCGGCTGAGGGGACGACTTCGGAGATGCTGACGGGCTGAAGCCCGTCAGCAGAGGAAGGCGGGCAAGCGGGCTTGGGCGAGGGCGAGGACGGCGGCGAGAGCGACATCGAGCGAGCGGCGAGAGGCGAGGGTGAGTGGGTGAGTGAGAGGAGGGCTGTGATGGCAGGGGCTGGCGAGGAGAGGGAGAGGCGAGGCTGTAGGGTATGAGTGTTACGAGAGCGAGAGCGACGAGAGCGAGAGCGACGGATGACGACTGACGATAGGACAACGGACAGAGACACCTAGGAAAACACTCCGACACTTGCCCCACGACTTTCTCACGTAACGCCTAAAATCAAACCCAAACACTCCGGCCAGACGACGACGGACGACGATCAGAAGGCGATCTGTCGGCGATCCCGTCTGGAAGGGGAATCGCACCATAACGGAAACGAGGGGCAATCCTGCCGCACAGGATTCCAAAAGACTTACCGAATAAGACAAGAGAGATGCGGTGTGCCTAAGGGGGAGATGCGAAGAGATTGCAAATTAAACCTGATTGCAATCACTGAAGTAGATAGAGAAACGCGGAGAAGATAGCGAATTAAACCTATTGACGAGGCGTCTAGGAGGAAGAAGGGTGGGGAAACTTCCCTTCTCTTCGAGGGAAAGAGAGAGGGCGCTCCACTACCCAGGATCCCATGCGTCCAAGCGAAGCTTTTGACCGAGAACAAGAGAAAGCAGAGAATTATAACGATAAATACCGAGCGACGAAGAGCGAAGAGCAGCCTAACGAGTGTCGATTCGCGAATGCGACACCCCCCTGCTAGGATCGAGCGTCCCGCGAGGAAAGAAGAGAACCTAACGGATATCGGAGAGCTGGAAAGGGGGCAGGGCAGGCATGATGCCCGACTCTGCAGAGGTGGGGTTGACCCCCATTGATAAATAAACCTTTTAATAGTCTCACCGCACACGCGGCCGTGGACCCTCTACTTTCTACTCACGTAGGAAACCTTTCTACACCCCCACTTCCCCGGCCCTTCTCCCCCCGCCATAAGGCGACTCCCCCCGTGCACTACTAGGGGGATTGGGGTGAAGGGCTTAGATATGGTCCGGTGGCCCGCGCCCCCCCCCGGTGATCATTCCCCCCCTTCCTCCTGTGTCTCCGAGTGGGCGGCGGTCTCAGCCCCGACTTATCCTGTAAACAGGTGCGGGACTTACCTATTTTTCGGTGAGCGGAGCTCTCGCTCCGCCCACCCCCTTCTCCGCGCTCTCTCTCCCCTCTCCTGCAGGCACGCGCGATGGCGCGCCTGCGGCAGGCCTGCAGCTGCCCCTGGCGACCCCTGGAGGCTCCTGGAGGCCAGCTCTGGGGGCAGAGGAGGCTGGGACTGGGCCCTGGCCTCCGCTGCCTCTCCCTCGCTGGCGCTCCCGAGCCTCTGGGGCCCCCAATCTGCACCTGTCTGCCTGTCGACCAGGGGGGGAGGGGGGGTTGGAGCGATGTGCTTGTCACGAGGGGCCAGGATGGGCGAATGGGGCGAGCCTGTGGGGAAGGGAGTGGGTCAGTGGGGCAGTGGCCTCCTGGCAAGCCATCAGGCGTGCCAGGAGGATGGGTGGTTCCTCCCCCATGGCAGGGGAGGAGTGGAGAGAGGGGGGGGCTCGTGCCCCCCCATGGGTCAACCAAGTATAAACTTAGTTGGGGTTGACCCCCATTGAGACGTCCAGCGCGGGACGCACCGGAAAAGATTCTACACCTGACGAATTGGAGTGGCCCATAGGGCCTGAGGGCAATGAGGAAGGAGGCATGCCGGCGGCAGGCGCGGCTGAGGGGACGACTTCGGAGATGCTGACGGGGTGTATATCGGCTGCGGCGGCTGAGTAATATGTCGGGCGAGGGCTAATATGTCGACCCGAAGAAAACGCGCCGCGTACCGCCCCAGTGGGTGGGGGACGAATCTCGGCGGCTTCCGACGACCCGCCGCAAAACACGTGGATTCCGCACAGCCCCCCCTCGGGCGGCGCGCGACGTATTAGCGCGGAACCGAAGATGACACCGAAAAACACCACTCGAGACTTCGACCGGGGGCCACGCCCTCGACCGGAAAAAACGTGGTTCGACGACACAACTCGTACTACATGGCGCGTCTACTACACAACTCGCCGCGACACACACGGCGCGTCTACTACACAACTCACCACGGGCGTACTCCACACCGCGTCTACTACACAACTCGCCACGAAACACCGAGGCGTACTCCAGCGGCCTGCTGCGACACCCCAAGTGCGCCCCTGGGAGCACAAAAAAGGTGGGAAACAACGGCGCGCCACGAAACAACAGCGCGTCTACTACACAACTCGCCGCGAGGCGTACTCAAGGCGCGCGCTGCGCAATACGCAATGCGCGCTGCGCCCGAACAACTCCTCTTTGCACAACACCTCTCGACATAGCGTCCGCTTGAGCGTCGGACGCATGGTCCTCCATCACACGCGAGGCATCCGTGGAGGTCTCGATCGCGGCCTCCGCGGAGGTCGGCTCGGCTGCGGTCTCCGCGGAATCCTCGAGCTGAGTCAGTTCCTCCAGCTGCGTGGCCACCTCCAACCCCTCCTGAGCGGGTGCGTCGGACGTCTCCTCTTCCTTTTCCTCCGTCTTCTCCTCACCCTCCTTTTCGTTCGCCTTGGCAGGAGCGGGCGCCTCGGCGGTCTCGGCCTCCTCGGCGGTCTCGCCCTTCTCCTCCTCCTCGAGCTGAGTGGCCTCTTCCAGCTGCGTGGCCTCTTCGAACCGAGTGAAGACTTCTCCGACTGGTGCGTCGGACGCAGCCGTCTTCTCATTCTCCGCCTTCTCCGCCTTCTCGTCCTCTTCCTCGGCTTCCTTCTCATCGGCGAGAGCGAGCGCGTGGGCGGTCTCGACCTTCTCCATCGACTCGGCTGGCTCCTCGACATCCGCAACCCGCGCGATGGGAACAAGAAGACCTGGAGCGTCCGACGCACAGTCCTCGTTCTCCTCTTCTCCTCCCACAGGCCCGGAGTCCTCGTCGGTGGTGGTGGTGGTGGCCTCATCGGTCGGGGAAAGGGCCTCCTCCTCGGCATAAGGAACGCGAACAGGATCCGCCTCCTCCGCCGCGCCCTTGGAGCAGGAAGAGGAACGAGTCGTGCGAGCAGCGCTTGCGCTCGGCGTCCAGTCGACAGGTGGCCGTGTCGAGCGAGTCGAACGAAACCAGCGAGCAGGAGCACGAGAGGAGAGGACGGAGGACCGTACCGATGCGCGCCGAGTCGCCACCATCGTGAGGAAGACGAGGGCGAGGAGAGAGCTGGAGGGTGAGCGAGGAGGAGGAGGGAGGGAGGCAGTAGGAGCCGTCTCTCTCTGGTAGGTCGATGAGAGGGGGAGGAGGGGACCCGGGGGAGGGGGCCCGGGGGGAGGGGAGAGACCCCAAGACCTATCGATTGTTTACGTTAGTGTTTTCGCAATATACGGTAATATTTTCCCCGGTCCCAGGGGTGCCCCCGCGGTTCCCGACCGCCTCTGCGTCCAGAGTCCCCCGCGGAAAGAGTGAACGCACGGCGTGCACCTTCCTGGAAGTTGCTATGCGCACGCACGGCGCCCCGCGGGGGGGGGGGAGCCGATGTGCATACGCACGGCGTGCACAATGATTGCAAGCAATCACACGTGCTGCGCAAACGAAACATCTCGTATATGGCTACTTTACGTTAATGTGGGCCTTAGGGAAAAAAGTTTCTATGCGCACGCACGGCGCCCTCGCGAGGGGGGAAGTCGATGCGCATACGCACGGCGTGCACAATGATTGCAAGTAATCACATGTGCTGCGTAAACGAAACATCTCGTATACGGCGACTTTACGTTAATGTGGGCCTTAGAGGAAAAAGTTTCTATGCACATCTCGTATACGGCGATTAGCTTTGTTTTGTACCACTGTTGTTAATAACTAAAAAGAAAACAGATATGTTGAAAAACCACCTGGTCCTCTTTTGACGGAACGCGACTTTGTGATGAGTTTGCAATCACCGCCCATGTGCACGCGCGGACGCCGTGCGTGCGCATGCCAACTTTTTTCTCTGCGGTTCCTCTGTGTTACCCGAGACACACAATTACGTAAACATGCAATATAAGAGAGATTTCTCACGGGACGTGTGTGATGAGTTTGCAATCAGCAATCACCCATGTGCACGCCATGCATGCGCACGGCGCGATGTGCATCGGTCCAGGGGGAGGAGGGGTTGGCCAGAGCGAGAAGCAGGCCAACGCGGGCCAGGGCACGCGTTCAGTGCTTGACCCTCAGGGAGAGTCTGGGCAGACTGGGTGAGTCCCCGCTACATGCCAAGAGGCAATGCAAGGGGGTGGATGGTTCTCGCCCTCCATGAGGGGAGCGTGGCGCACTCCATGACCCTATCAGCTTACTGATACTTCACCGTCTAAGGGACTTCGACACAGACACTATACCAAGGACCAAGGGTGACGGGGGAGGGATAATACAGATGAGGGATGGTGGGGGGGTCGGCTTACTGGCACGAAATTCCCGACGCACGACAAAACCGCGGCTGCCATGCCCAATTCAAGCGCCCATGTCACTGTGGAGTGCGGCAGTTAGCTTGAGGCTGGAGCCCAGACAAGGTGTGTTCATGCCCCACGTGGCGCGCGCTCCCCCGCCCCCCCGTTCCCCTTGCCTTCCAGCGCGCGCGGTCGCGCCGCGCCATGCCGAAAACTGATTCGCATCCCAGATGCGCGCCTGCGCGGCGGTGGACATCGCGACCGAGCGAGCTGGCATTTTCGACGGGCCCTTGCAGGATGGAGCGCCGTGGTGACCCGGAGTCGCTCTTGGAGCAGCTTGGCCTCGGCGGGGCCGCCGTCGCCTTGCCCCGCTTCCTCGACGCGCGCGGCATGGCGCCTCTGTGCGGCGCGGTGCTGCACCCCAACTCGAAAAGCTGGTGCGACCCCACGACCAGGCGTGTGATACCCTTCGTGGAACTGGAACGCCCGGCCATCTTTGGTGACGTGGCGACCCGCCTGGCGAAGCGTCGCGACCTGCGCGCCTGGCCGATCCAGCAGCTCGAGGTGCTCGATGGCTCGCTCCTCGAGTCCGCTCCGGGCGGACGGGCGCAGCGCCTGCACGCCGACTTCCCGCGCGCCGAGTTTGCGCGCATCGTGCGCGAGTCGGGCGGCGTGCGCCCCGGCTCGTTGCTTGTGACGCTCGCGCTGTGTGACGCGCTGCTGCTCCTCAACTGTCGGATGGGCGAAGCGGGGGTGACCGAGGTGGTGCCGCTCGCCGAGCCTGGTGACGCGCTCTGGCTTGACGGCGATGTGGTGCACGCGGGGGTCGCGTACCGCCGCGCGCACGACCGCTGCCACTTCCAGCTCTGCTTCTGCGCAGGTCACGTCATGCCAGCATCGGCCACCGGCTCCCCCCCCCCCCCCCCCCCCCCCCCCTCCCCCCTTCCCCCCCGTGCGCCTCCATGATGCCGTGAACACAACATGTCCCGAGTGCGCGGGTGTGGGCAGTGTAGTGTGGCAGGCTCGCTAGCCGAATGTCCGATGGCACCTTTCCTACTCACACTGTGTCTGCGACGGCGGGGGCGCAAGAGGTGCAACTAGGAGATGACGTCATGGAGATCATGCCTCTCGGTAGCGGATGTGAGGTCGGCCGCTCGGCCGTTGTCGTCAAGTTCAAGGGCCGCACTGTCATGTTCGACTGTGGCGTCCATCCAGGCCGCACAGGATTTGACGCCTTGCCCTTTTTTGACGAGATCGATCCAGCCGAGGTGGATCTGTTGCTGGTCACGCACTTCCACATGGATCATTGCGGGGCTGTGCCATACTTCTTGCAGAAAACAACATTTGCCGGTCGTGTTTTCATGACACATCCCACAAAGGTTTGCTGCCGCTTGCTGTCAGAGCGATCCCGGCCCACTTATGTTTGATGGCATCGACCAAGCCTGTAATTAAGCCGGCACTCTTGAGCTTTGATTGGTGGGAATATGATCAGCAGGGTGGTCGATGCATTGAAGTCTTGCACACTCCACCCTTGCAGGCTGTCTGTAAATTGCTCTTGCACGATTCTGTCAAGGTCGGGAACGACGATGGGCGAATGTGGGACGAGGCAGATCTTGTTGCAGCGATGCAAAAGATAGAATTGGTCAACTACCACCAGGTTCTCTCACACAAAGGTGTGCGCTTCTGGTGCTACAACGCGGGACATGTTTTGGGGGCCGCCATGTTCATGATTGAGGTTGGCGGTGTTCGTGTTCTATACACGGGAGACTTCTCGCGTCAACCCGATCGTCACTTGCTCGGGGCCGAAACACCAACAGAGCCGCCGCATGTGCTAATTGTTGAGTCCACGTATGGTGTGATGGAACACGAGCCACGAGAGCTACGTGAGTTACGTTTTACCTCGGCTGTGCACGCCATTGTAAAACGTGGCGGACGCTGTCTCATACCTGTCTTCGCTTTGGGCCGATCGCAAGAGCTTCTTCTCATTCTGGATGCGTATTGGCGCGATCACCCAGAACTGCACGGCGTCCCCATCTACTACGCTTCGGGCATCGCTAAGCGATGCATGCGCATTTACCAGACTTACATCAATATGATGAATGACCAGGTTCGCGCTGCTCATGCAGCTGGACGGAATCCGTGGGAGTTTTCATTTGTACGCAATTTGCCATCGTCCCATCAATTTGATGACTCTCAGCCAATGGTAGTGATGGCATCGCCAGGGATGCTGCAACAAGGGCTTTCTCGAGAGTTGTTCGAAACTTGGTGTGCTGACAAGCGAAATGGCTTGGTCATGCCAGGCTACTCGGTTGTGGGCACTTTGGCCAACCACCTCTTGACAGAGCCGAAAGAAATACAGACTACATCTGGAGATTGGGTGCCTGTGAACCTCTCAATCACCTACATTTCCTTTTCGGCACACTCGGACTTCGCACAAACTTCCGAGTTCGTCACCTCGCTAAGGCCACGCCATGTCATCCACGTTCACGGCGGGGAGGAAGAGATGAAGCGGCTCCAACGTGCTCTCGCAAAGCAATACGATCCAAAAGAAGTGGAATTTCTCACGCCCCAAAATTGTCAAGCCGTCCACCTCCGCTTCCCCGGCGATAAGATAGCACGCGTGATTGGGTCACTTGCAGAAGATGCGCCGACCCATGGGACACCGGTTTCGGCAATGCTTGTGCTCAAGGAGAACAAATATACTCTACTTGACGCTGCTGATCTTCATACCGCTACGCCATTGGCAAGTACTACTGTAGTGCTGCGGCCGCGCTTCCGATTCCGGCGCACTGCTGACGAATTGTTGGCGTCAGTCGGACGGATTTTTGTGGTAGAACCTAAGTCCGTGAAGAACACACCAACAAGTAGCGGAGAGGCCTCGTTAGAAGCTTTCGATCCTACTAGGCCGCCGACCTCACGATGGCGAGTTCACAACTTGGTGACCATCGAACACTCACCTTCTCTTGGCGTGGTAACTCTTGAATGGGTCGCCGATCCTCTTTCCGATACTATTGCCGACGCAATTTCGGCTCTGCTCCTCCAATTGCAAGCAAATGAGATTTCGCCGAGTGCTAGCGCTCTTGTAAAGCACCAATTGTGTGAATCTACTCTCGTCGGAGGAACCAAAAGTGAGGACTGCGAAACTGGCTTGCCGATTGGAGAGCTGGATTTCACATTGCGGATTCTTGCAGATCAGTTCGGAACTGTGGAGAAATTGCCTAGGGTTGAAGCGCACGTCGAGGAGCAGCTAGGTCTGGAGGAGAAGCCAAAAGCCCATGGCTGGAAAGTGAATGTGGCTGGTCACCCAGTTCTACTGTACGGCACTTCTCTACCTTTTGAAGAAATCGAATGCGATAGTGAATATGCATTGCTGCGGATTCGGGACGTTCTCTCCCGCGCGCAACGTGCATATCGGCCCGTCGACAAATGATTTGGACCGCTCCTTGAGTGGTTGCACGAAAATTATCGCAGCGCGTCACTCAATCTTCACTAAATCTAAGGCGGGGAGCTCCACATGCTTTCGGGATATATATCGAGTGCAATAGCGAAATTGCGTTGATGCGGATTCGGGGTGTTCTCCTCTGCGCGCAATGAGCATATCGACCGGTCGACAGGTCGTTTTGAGCATGTCATCCCTGACTTCCTTTCGAGAGTTGTTTGGGTCCCGATACGAAGTACTAGAGGTAGGAGGGCATCCGCGGGTGCATGCCACGGGTGGCTCCGCTGCGTTGATCTGGGGCCTCGGATCGAAAGTAGTGTTCCCCGCCAGCTACTCTTCCGTTCACCGCCTTCGAAGTTTTTGGAGATATTGCTACATGCCTCTCGTTCTATGTGCAGTGCATGGTTACCAAGAAACCTTTTAAGATTCACGCCTCGCACGTGGCTTTGGGACTCTACCGTGAAGCCACGCCCTATTCCCCCTAAACTTTCCCCTCTTAATAATAAAACAACTGAGCGTTAGTACCACTACTCCGCACTAGCCCGGTACTATCACGACACCCCTCAGCGCACCTGCCCGTACGCCTTGACGTGTGCTGTCACTAGACACATACGCATATGCACCCCTACGAATCTCCCCCTTCGCAAACCCCCGGCTCCCATTATAACTCCCCACAAGCTACAATGAGGGAAACCCCATTGAGGCGGACCGACCTACGTCGGGCGACTCTCCGGGAAAAAGCACCGGGGGGGGGAGGAGGAACCTCTCGTCATGAAAAGAAACGGCACTTACAGCTCTCGCCGCGAGCTGTCCTCGAGAAATAAAAGACTGCGCCTCGAAATACCTGCCACCGTGGTTCCCGTAGGCGCCTTGAGCGTCTCCCTCCTCATCCCCCTCCTGCCTCCTGTCTCCTGTCGCCAGCCGCCCCTCTCCGCCCGATTGCTAACGCAAACGAGACCCGTTTCTCACCGCACTCCATCGGGGGGGGGGGTGCAAAACCCCCCCTCCCCCTCCCCCTCTCCCTCTCTCCGTTCTCCTCCACCTCTGCCCTGCGGCGCGTCGCCATGCGGCGCGCCACGGCCTGCTCTCAGAGGCCCTTTGGGGGCTCCCAGAGGGCCAGCCAGGGCAGCTCAAGGGGCAGTGGAGGCTGGGGCGCAGCCCCTGGCCCCCCCTGCCTCTCCCACGCACGCTTGCCTCGCTGGCCCTGGGAGCCGCCCGAAGCCCTTTGTCTGCTTGGCGACCAGGGATGGGGAGGGAGTCAGCTCGAGGGCAGGCCCATGCGCAGGGATGGGGAGGGAGTCAGCTCGAGGGCAGGCCCATGCTGAGTCACGGCCCGCGCCCACTAGGGGCTAGGGGTCTGGGCCAGAGTGTTGATTGCCGAGCCCCTGCCCTCTGGCAGGGGCTGGGGTTGATTGTACGGGCCCACCCCGGGGGGTGTCCGCGATGGAGAGAGGGGGGCGCGAGGCCCCCATTGACGCCCCACTTATTTATAAAAGTAGGTTAAACTTTCCCCTCTTAAGGTGGTTCTAAAGGTTTTCTTCCTCTGGGGCGAGACGGCGGGTGGCGGCCGCGATAGCTGTCCACCTGCTCGCCTCTGCAGGCCTTCGCTCCATGCAGGGCGGTCAAACAGGGGCTTTTTAACTATTTGTAAGGGTTGGGCTGCATTTTTTGACCGTGGCGCGATGCCCAATAAAAAAGCTTCGGGGGGGGGGCTACCTGACGCTACGAAAATCTTCGCCAAGAAATGGTGCGATGCGCACCCCCTCTCCCCCCCGGCAGGCTCGCCTGCCTCGCGCGTCCTGGCCTGTCGTGGCCAACCCATCGCTCCAACCCCCCCTCCCCCCCTGGTCGACAGGCAGACAGGTGCAGAGTGGGGGCCCCTGAGGCCCAGGAGCGCCAGCGAGGGAGAGGCAGGGGAGACCAGGGCACAGCCCCAGCCTCCTCTGCCCCCCGAGCTGGCCTCCAGGAGCCTCCAGGGGTCGCCAGAGGCAGCTGCAGGCCTGTCGCAGGCGCGCCATCGCGCGTGCCTGCAGGAGAGGGGAGAGAGAGCGCGGAGAAGGGGGGAAGGCGGAGCGAGGGCTCCGCTCACCGGAAAATATGTAAGTCCCGCACCTGTTTACAGGAGAAGTCGGGACTGAGGACGCCGCCAGCCCGGTAGGCATAGGAGGAAGGGGGGAACGGATCACCGGGGGGGGGCGCGGGCCACCGACCATATCTAAGCCCTTTTCCCCTATCCCCCTAGTAGTGCACGAGGGGAGTCGCCTGATGGCGGGGGGGAAAGGGCCGGGAGAGAGGGGGTGTAGAAAGTTTTGCTGCGTGAGTAGAAAGTAGAGGGTCCACGGCCGCGTGTGCGGTGAGACTATTAAGAGGTTAATTATTTCTTCGGTTTCCGGGGTCCGTCCGGCTCCGGTGCACTACCGAGGCAGAGTCGCCCGTCGCCCGACGTAGGTCGGTCCGCCTCAATGGTTGTTGCGGGTAAAGGGGGTCACTCCTTCCCTTTTGTATATATATTTCCCCCGTCATCTAGGTTTCCCGCGCGACTTCCCCCTCGCTGTCACGCTCCGACGCCCCCTCCCCCGCGTCGGCCCACTAGGCCCCCCCCCTCTTCCTCTCTCTCTCTTTCCCCGTTCTCCTCCTGAGTGTCTCCTTGAGTTTCCGCCCTCGTTTCATCCCCTTCTCTTCCCGCGTGTTTTTCCCTCCCCGTTGTTTACTTTTCCCGCGAGTGTCCTCTCCCTTGTTCTTCGTCCAGCGATCAGCGCCACCGCTCGAGCGCTCCCGTCCCCTTCTTGTCTGCCTGTGCTCTCGGTGCTCGTCCCGCCCGTCCTCATGCTACCCGAGACCGAAGCCTCGGTCTCGCCCTCATCCGCACGTGCTTCCCCCGTTCGTGTCCCTCCATCCCCTGCGCTCCCTTCGATTCGTACTTCACATGTTAATGCCATGCACAGCCCCTCCACACCAACACACACAGCAGCCACAGCCCTTCACCACGCATCCCAACCACAGGTCAATGGGTTTTCCCTCATTGTAACTTGTGGGGAGTTACAATGGGAGCCGGGGCTTGCGAGGGGGGAGATTCGGAGGGGTGCATATGCGTATGTGTCTAGTGTCAACACACGTCAAGGCGTACGGGCAGGTGCGCTAAGGGGTGTCGTGATAGTACCGGGCTGGTGGGAGTAGTGAGTAGTGGTACTGACGCTCAGCTGTTTTATTATTATTATATATTCCCAGCCTCACGGCTTACGGCCAACGGCCAATCGTTGGTCTTGAGCAACACAGAACATAGACATAGAGCTGTTTCGGGAGCAACATTCTGAGCAATGAGCAACGGCAACGACGTTCTATAAGCCCATACATACTATCCTCCCCTAGCGCCAGCGCCCCGCACCTGCCGTTTCGGCCGCGCGGTGGGCGGCGGCTCGTTGGCGCGGGCGGCTCACGGGCGGCGGCCGACGCGCTACCTGCGCGGCGCGCGGCAGCTCGGCGCTCGGCGGCGTGCACGCCCGCGCGCCGGGACGCGGCGAGTTTGAGGCGTGGATTCGCCGCCGTGAGCGTGGCCGTGACGCACTGGCCGCGCGTCTGTCTCGAAAAATATTGTGACCTTTGATGTGCAGCCCCGCCGCAGAAGTGAGAAGGAGCAACTCACGCCTCACATGCACTCTACACTCTCCGAGTGTCCTCCTTCGCGCCTGTCCAATCCCCTCTGGGTTCATAAAGGCAGTTGTCTTACACTCATAGCCTCAATAGCCCACAGCCCGCACACCACCTGCAATCACAATACCTAATCTGTTGCTCCATGCGACTCGACTTTTTTCTTTTCTCTGCATTCGCCGATTGTTACTAAGACTGAACACACTCGTTCAAAGCTATCATCTTTCTAA
Organism: Isochrysis galbana; assembly: GCA_018136815.1. Lineage (NCBI taxonomy): Eukaryota > Haptophyta > Isochrysidales > Isochrysidaceae > Isochrysis > Isochrysis galbana. The sequence continues at coordinate 1,037,854 of CM030931.1, forward strand.
GACAACGATGGGGGTGAAAAGAAGAAATGCCGAATCATATGGAGCGACGGATAAGGCGATTGCCGTAGTCACCGGCGAAGCTTCATGGGATCTACGCGCCCAGATATCGCGCACTGCGTACGAAGGCGCGGTAAGATTGACCTTCGAGAGCGCTAGAAAGTACGCAAGAGATTTTGGTGAGGTATTGATCAAGAGAATAGCTGCACCACCACCTGGTTGAGGCTTGGCCCACAACTGGCCGGAGAGGCCTCTTGCCATAATTCGACCCCCTGTCAACTCGTAGCGAACGCGCTGGCTCAAGACAGCTGACGTACTTGTCGGCGTCTGACGAACCAGGCGTTCTACTGAGGTGTTTCTTCCTCCAAGCTCCGTATTGGCGCCAACCAATTGATCACCTGTGTTCTGTGTATGTGGCCGATTACCTCGTTCTTGATCCTCGATTTCGTCAACAAGGAGGCCAGGGTGGCCTGCCCAGGCTTGGTTGACAGCAATGGCTTCTTTATTGCCGATGAAATCGAGGACCGTCTCGAGACGGTCGTCGCTGAGGACGAGCCCTAAGATTAGGGGCGCTGAGATAATGCACCATGCCCCAAAATGGGCCCGATTCCACACGGCCCATGTGCCTTCCGAAGGTTCTACGACATTGCCGACTTCGAGCCTGTATTTTGTGTCGGAGCAGTGGGGAACAATTAGATGAGAAATTGAGAATGACGCATCTGCCACACTCGACGCTAGTGCACATTCCGACCACTACAAGGGAGTCGGGCCCTTCAACAAAATGCGTTTGCTCACATATCGGGATACGCCCAACAACCGGGCACGGACAGAGGTTCTTGCCAGTCTAGGAATCGACGTGCGGTTTGAAGGTTATCGAACCACGACATGCTGCCGGTATTGATGTCTCCAGATGTACGGTACCTGAAGAGCAATGATCAAGGATGGAATTCGATTGAAAATAATCGGCGAATTGTTTCTCTATCGACGTTGGTTGAGATGGCATCAGGGCCAAACGACATGGGAAGTCCCCTTGGGGGGGGGGGGGGGGCGGAAAGCGACGGGGGGGGGGGGGGGATAAGTGTATCAATTCAGAAGGAAAGAAATTACTCAGACCTGTCAATGACGCAATGGGCAAGCAGAGGACCGGTAGAGGTGAGAGCAGTACATATTGGCTCATCACTTACCAATTGAATGGGCACCAATCCTTTGTCGGACAGCTCGAATTGTCTGAGTTCGTGCAATGGCCCCAATGACAATTTTCAATATGGTATGACTTTCCCGTTGCTTTCATCAGCTCAGCGTAATGCGTCATGTTTCTCTGCTGACCACAGCCATCAATCTTGACGCTCTGTGGTAGCAAGGCACAAGAGGTGTTACGAAGCATCTTGGCATACGGAGCAAGGGACAGGCGACGACAGAGCTCATGTACATCGAATCCAAACTTTGACAGCGAGCGAATATCGCCCTCGTAATTCTTCTCAAGCTCGACGTGCTCGCCACATTTACAGCCATTGAGATACCAACCAGCAGAAAGGCCGAGGTCCTGGAGTTTCTGTACCATCCCGGCCATATCTGGAAACTTTGGATCAATTGTCGGAAGACCAGCTTGGTCATGCTGTCGGCTTGGCGGCGCGCCTGCAGTGCAGTCTTCCCACCCCTCGTCCACTCCGACGGAGCAATATCCCAGATCACACAGCGAGACTTTCCCTGGGTGTCCAGCGATGGTGCGGTTGCGCGCAATTAAAGCCTCACCAGCCTGAAGGATGTTATTCTGAGAGATGTCTGTGTGGAATGCGTTCCACGACCTCCATCCCATCGGTGGAGTCCTGGCCAGCCCATTCCACCCGGGCGCAAAGTCCGTCGACCTCGACAACGTCATGTGGAGCAGAGCGAGCAGGGCGAGCGAGCGCATCGCGCGGTGCGAGCGAGCGCCCCCCGTCCGCCGCCCTGCCCGGTCCCCCTTCCTCCTCCCGCCTCCCCTGTTTCGTCAAGTGCGACGAGCGGGCGACGAGATGGAGAGAGAGAGTGAGACATAGCGGACGGGCGGCTCACCCTTACTCTTTTCCCCCTCGCTTCTTCTCTCCTGTTTGCCCGCCAGGTCTCGGGTCCAAAAGACGCGGGAGACGGCCGCCCCCGCCCCTTCCCCCCGCAGCCGCCCGCCCCCCCTCCCCCCTCCAGCCCCCCCCCCCTTAATTGTGTCGGCCGGTCGTATTCTCTGGCCTCGGAAAGACGGACGGGATCTCCCTCCACCGCTCTCCACCCGGTGGCAGTCAGCTACCTACCCGTTGGACGGCGGGCACAGCTCGCAAGGCGGCAAGGCGTGAGCAAGCATTATCCATAGCTAGATGGCCCTCTCCGGTGAGTCGCGTCGCACCTCTCTCAGTGCCACGCTCGTCTCAGGGATGGCTCATTCCTGGAGAGCCACAGCCCAAAGCCCTCTGACGCATGTGAGTGCATTGCTTGTGACAGTTCCTGCGGACAAGATGGAAATTCGGCTCTACCTCGAAGCGATGAAACTAGCTGACCTTTTCCGCTCCGCTGCAAACGAAATCGCGCCGCTCGATTTATCTGACCACTCAAAGGTCAGAGAGGTCCTGCTGAAGCCGCTTGCTCGGATTGAAGAAGCTCGCGCCGCTTGCAGCGAGCCGGCAGCACGTCAACTGGCCTCGCTTTTGGTCCTTGGCTCTCGCCACAAGTCGGTTCGATGTAAAAATGTTTCGCACGGCTCAGAATGCCGCTTTGGTGCCCAATGCTGCTTCATGCACGGGGATCATGACAGGTTTGTAATCACTGACTTCTCTGCCCACCTTGAAGTATGTTGTTGCTGGCCTCTTCCAAATATACATAGAGAATGACAGCGTCTCCTTTGTGCCTGGGCTCACGGCCTTTACTTCTTGCTTCGCATCACAGGCGGCGTGACCCCATGCAGCATCCCACGAGATTGGTCATGTGCCCCAAAGCAAAGTCGGGGTGCATCATGGGTGATGCCTGTGACATGGTGCACACCTCTACAGAAGCTGAAACTCACCCCATCGCACTTCTGCGTCAGCTTCGATCGGTCCAGTCATCCGCGTCGAATCGGCTTTCGAGCGACAATCTACTCGCGGCCTGCCCATTTGCCGCCCAACTGGGAATCAAGCAGTTCTCCGAAGACGGCAGGTGCGGTCCAACACTACAATCATCCGGTGCCGATACTTCGTCCCCCCATCACTCGTTTTCACTCATGGTCCCACATATGAATCAAAGACAAGTCACACGTGCACACCTAGCCGCGGCCTGTCCGATCCTCCCGTGCAAATTTAGCAAGCTGGCTGGGTGCTCAAGCATGACTTTTCCGCGTCTTTCGATCGCGTGCCCTTCGTTGTAGTGTTGCCATCAGTGGGGCAGTTGGCACCCAGGATGCCAGAATGAAAGCCTGCCGTCTCGTCATTAATGGGAAATTGGCAGCCTACATGCTTGATGCGCAGATAATAGGCGATTCGCCCTCGACGCCAAACATTCTGCCAAAATCTCTACCGTTGAGTACACACGTGCATTCCCTTGAACCAAAGAGGCAGCGAGCCGTTATGGCTACCCACGGCAACGCGCCCCAGTTATCTGTATCAGCAATGACCGGGGCGCCGCCTTTCCCCGAAGCCTTCATCGCCTTCCAGCAGAGCCTCGATGCAAATGAGATTGCCGCTAATTCGCATGTCGACATTCAGCAAGAGCTCGCTCTGAGGCTATGCGATCACATACAGACAGTGATCAGATTGAGCTCCGGAAAAACGCTTTCTTCAGCTTTGCGTAGGGGCCACTCCGGGGAGCATTTGCTTCCGGTCAGCGCTGTGACTGCTTCATTCGTTGCAGATCAGGGCGGGGTCATCTCTAGCCTGACGCACGTCGCGCGTGGTCTTGGTTACTCAAAGTTGACGAGCTTCTTGGCGGGACGTCACATGAACAAGTGCTTAAGGCTCTTTCACGATAGCAAGCTAAATCAGGCGAGCCTTGTCTTGCCATGTAATGAATGAGCTAGGCACCCTCATCCCTGGGTGCGATGGCAGTAGTACGAGGACTTGCTCGCCGTTCAGCTCTTGAGCGGACGCAATCGCACTGCACTAGGGAGTTCCCAAAAGGTACATTAACGTCACGCACCCTTCCTTGGCACAGACATTCATTGTGTCGCTCGCTTATGAGAACGGCACATGCAATTGTACGCGGACAAGTAATGGGATGCTGGTGAAGCCGAATTCGACATTGATTCCTCTACTGTCCTTTCGAGAGGACATCTTTCACAGCACTATCCGCAGCCTCGAGACCCTCGGGCGTGAGATCGTTCGCGAGCGAAGCCCAAAACGGTGTGGTGGTGGGAATACAACAGGTGCGATGAGCACCCGTACTAGAGCGACACCCAGATCGCTGCTCATTCCGGCATACGAGCAGATTACAACCCCGTCGTTCCACATGGTCCAATCGGCAGTGGGAGACTACGTCAAAACATCGTGTTCCAGCGCCAACCCGTGCATTTCTGCTCGAAAAGCTTTGCTCCCTCACCTACTTCAAGCAGCACCCCTGTCCTTAACTTCTGCAACATGTGCCCACTCGATGTCACGCAAGTCACCATCGTCGATACACGATTGGCTCAGTCAGCCACAACTATGGCAAACGTCGTCATTCAAAGAGCTTGCCGATCTGCAAGAACTTTGCAGTCCAGGTAGAAAGTGTCCCGGCGAAGTCCAGCTCCCGCGGCTGCCGCACTCCTTGCTTTCCGATTGCTAGGAGAGCAAGAAGCAGAGAACCTCATGAAACACCGCGACGTTTTTTACCTAGTAGTATTACCCACTCTGTTTGCCTTTTTGTGACCCGAGCTCGGGCTGCGTATGACTAATAAACAATCGATCGCATAGACTTAATCCACTTCAGGCCAGAGACGGATGATTTCAAATTCGTACCGACGAGAGCAGTGCAATTTATCGTGTGCTTGCGCTTGAATCTTGATATGAGACGTGGTGTCGTACACATTACACATTCGTGGCATATGTTTTGTTAGTTTTTGCTGTTGGTCCCTCTCACGAGTGTCTGTTTGGTGAGGGTTGTGAGATGAGTTGTGAGATATCTATGACTCACTTGATTGGGGAGAGGTGTGCATCTCGTTCTTTGCTCTCTATCACTCTCGTTTCCTCTTTGTTCGTGTCCCTGTATGGCTGGCCGCTCCCGTATACGTTAATGTTTGGCGGTTTGCGCGTGATACTGTGAGTGTTTGCGCTTTGTATCTCCAGCGCCCCCCTCAGGGACAGATAGGTATCTTTTAATGTTCGGTTTGGCGGTAAACGTCGTTCACACTAAGGGAAGTCGCGTTCCGTCAAAAGAGGACCAGGTGATAGTTTTGTTTTTGCTTAGAATGTTATGTGGGGTTGGAAGGCGCGTGCGCATAACAACTTTTCCCTCACGGTACCCCACCCCACTTTTCGGAACACGCCTAACACCTGCAGCTAAATCTTCATCTTCTTCGTCTTTTTCTCATTGTCCTCGTCCTCGATCCTGTTGTCAATGTCGTTCTGCTGGCAGGCGACCTGGTCGAGGTCGCTTGGCTGATCCTGGGTGACGAGGTTCGTGATGCGTGAGAGGATGGCCTTCTAGTCCTCCATCCAGAGTTTGCCAGCTGCTCGGCGCACTTGCACCATGGCCCTCCTGTCGCCAGCCGCCCCCCTTCGCCCGTTTGCTAACGCAAACAGGGCCCGTTTCTTACCGCACTCCATCGGGGGGGGCGCAAATTCCCCCCTCTCCCTCTCTCCATTCTCCTCCGCCCCTCTCCCTGCGGCGCGTCGCCATGCGGCGCGCCACGGCCTGCTCTCAGAGGGCCTTTGGGGGCTCCCAGAGGGCCAGCAAGGGCAGCTCAGGGGGCAGTGGAGGCTGGGGCTCAGCCCCTGGCCCCCCCTGCCTCTCCCACGCTTGCCACGCTGGCCATTGGAGCCTCCCAGTGGCCTCTGTATGCCTGGCGACCAGGGGAGGGGGGGGAGTCAGCTCGAGGGCAGGCCCATGCTGGGCGTGGGAGTGCGAGTCTCGGCCCGCGCCCACTAGGGGTCTGGGCCAGAGTGTTGATTGCCCAGCCCCTGCCAAAGGGCAGGGGCTGGGGTTGATTGTACGGGCCCACCCCGGGGGGTGTCCGCGATGGAGAGGGGGGGGCGCGAGGCCCCCATTGACCCCCACTTATAAAAGTAGGTTGTCCGGATCTCCTCGTAGGTGCGGTGACCGAGTCGCTTGGCGAGGAAGACAAAGTACTGGCCCATGGCGAGGAGCGAGGACGCCGCTCTTGTAGGAAGGGGAGGAGAGAAGTGTGGTGGTGTGCGCATCCGCAAGCGGCCGATTTCGACGCAGTGCGCGGGGGCGGCGGGAGCGATTGGCGTGGCTGTGAGGGCGGCATACCGCACTTTGGTGCTGGTAGCGGTATCCATTTGGTGAGCGGTGACTCGAACGGCCTCGTGGCGCCCCCGGTCGCGGGTCGAAGTTGGGCACTCACGGCGCGTCTTGGGGCGTGACGACGTCATCACCGGGGGCCGCAAGCGGCCGATTTTGACGCAGTGCGCGGGGGCGGCGGGCGCGATTGCGTGGCTGTGAGGGCGGCATACCGCACGCACTTTGGTGTTGGTAGCGGCATCCATTTGGTGAGCGGTGACTCGAACGGCCTCGTGGCGCCCCCGGTCGCGGGTCGAAGTTGGGTTCTCGAGCCCTTGGTGTTTTTAGCGGTTAGCGTCTTTAGTTTTTGCGATACTTACGTACACGTTCAAGTCCATAAAAACATAGTGAAAATATATTGCTGTGCGTATAGAACCAGGATCTTTGGTCCAGGTCAGCTGCCGATGCCCATGGTTTCGTGTTTCGCTGCGAGTGGCGCGCATGAAGGCCATCGGTAAAATAATACCGGAGGGGGGCCTGAAATATATTTCCGCACGGCCGTCGTCAGAGGTCAGAGGCCTGAAATCGGGTATTTTTCGAAAATTTTGCCGGAAGACCCCCGGTTTTTTTTTGCTGATCTCCCATACCCGAACCTATAGGGAGCTTATTTAGGCCTTCGTTTGCCCATTATCATTACAGATGGTGCCCTCCGCACCCCCCTAGTGAGTGACCGGGCTATTATTGACCCCTAACTTGGACATTATTCCAACGTACCCCTCAGCATGGCAGCATACTATTGGTCGAGAGGCCAACACGGCCGACCTGGCTCGCCGCCAACCTCCCGTCTATTTTTGCGCCTCAACTCTATGCCGAGGTCCCTTTCCCTACCCATTCCCATGGCATCATGAGTGAGTGATCAGTCTGAGCAAGCCCACCCGCCCTATGAACCTTTTACTAAAAAACCAAGTGAACCACCCTTTCGTCACCAGACGTGCTACCGAAACTGTGACAGCGGCTGACTGTATGCCGGCTGGAACCCCACAGAGCGAGCTCATGCCTAGGACATGCTCATGTAAAGCTGTCCAGACGCAGTCGCGCATATGCCATGGCACACTAGCGTGCATGCATGACCTGCTTGACCAGTGCACTCAAGAGTTCTCATGCCATACGATCCCCATCCCGCTTCATGCAGCTCTGCTGACAATGCGACTACGAGATTTTCTTTCGTCAAGCTCCACAACTACAGCAAGGATTTCCTCTGTTCCCTACACCATTCACGAAGGGGCTAGTGCCTCGCGTGAAGCACAACGCTCTCAATACGCGACAAGCACACGCACACCTGCCGGCTACGTGTGGGTGGACTGCTTCTTTTACGGTTTCTGGATGGAAGAGGCAAAAGCTCGAGGTGCTGGCATGCTATCTGATAGCAGCCCGAACGCCGCGCACGCATCACAACAGGCTGCACTAATCGTTTGCTGATTGTATGCACACATATTTGAGCTTACGTATTAGACCATGAATTCTTTACGCTTTCTGTCTGCTACGCATTGATGTTTAGAATGCACCATACGGAACCGGCATCTTGTGTGCTCATACCATGAATGAATTTGTCGCAACATGACCTACTCGATGAGAACCAGGTATTGCTGCATTGCATCGCATAAAGATCTTGAATTGTTCTGTGTGTGCGTGAAATGTGGCACAACCAAGGCGTCGTTAGTGCGTCTACTGTTCATCTACTGCATCGGAGGGGTTTACTAGCCCGATGGACCCGCGTGGGACTAGGCGGGTATATATGTGTATATAATTCTTAATAGTCTTGCCTCGCGCGCGGCCCTGGGGGGATTAAAAAATATTCTTAAAAATTCCCGCTACTTGTGCGACGTGAGGCAGAGTGCTTATGAACCTCCCTACTATCCAACCCTAACCCCTGTCCCCTGTCAACCCCCTTCCCCTTCCCCAGTTCCCTCTTTAGCGGAGAAGCTGGTTCCGGGGAGGCCGTGCGCGCTGCTTCGGCCAGGAGTCGGAGAGAAGGGGGCGGGAGCCTGTGGCTTCTCCTGTGCTTTATCATTGCTTGAAAAAAAAACTTCTTAATAATCTCGCCGCACGCGCGACCTTGCACAGTATCTCCGCAGCCTCGCCCGCTTCCTTTCACTCCCCCTCCACCTGCCTTGCGGCTCGTCCCCTCGTGCGCTACCTAGGGGCTGGGTGTAGTGGGTTTCCAGTGGCAGACGGCCTGTTTCTCACCTTCCTCCTGTGCCGTCGGGCTACCGGCTGATGTGTATCCGTTTCTTGTGTTGGGTGTCAAGCGGTTGCGGTCAGTGTGACAAAGGCCTGTTGTCGGTTGGTGGGCGGTTCGCGGCGAGGGGTCGCTTGGTTAGGCAAGTCGCTCTGCTATGTTGAGGGCTTTCGCTACCAGGGATAGATTCGTGTTCATGATTAGGGCGCCTTTGTTGTTAGTTGAGAAGACAGGGGCGCTGAGGTCGTGTGGAGATTTGATTTTCGGCTTCCTTCCCTGGGTGGCCTTGCGCGTGCGTGCGGTTGAGAAGTCGTCCGGAGGTTCACGACCTCTAACGAGGACTGTGAACCTGCTTAGAACTCTCTCGATAACCGGTACGTGGTGGAAGGTGCGGTTTTCAAATTCCACCTTGTAGAAGTCGCTAATGATGTATCTCCATGCTATTAGGTAGAGGGCTTTGAGGCTATCCGGCGTCGGGGAGTTCGGGTATGCAAATAGTCTGTCTTTGTTTTTTTGAGTCGTCGATCTGTCTTTCGCCGGGGTGTATCCCGCTACGATTCTATGGTTTGAAATATCTGGAGCGTGGACGGGCATCTAGCTAGGTGCGTCGAGTTCTCCCTGTGTTTCCCGCAGAGCCTACACTTTGTAGTGGTCGCCGCTGCGAAGCGGTTACGTGATCCTAGCCTCCTATGTGTGACGTGTTTGAAGTGCGGGTGTTTGTCTGTGTGTTTTAACAGGGGGTGAGTGTAGAGTTTCGCCACGTGCTTCCATTCGTCGTGCGTCAGGTCTATCTTGCGGGCCCACGCTTCCCGCGCTGACTGAGGTTTGCTGCGGGAGCCATCTCCCTTGAGCTCTCGTGTTATATCCGACACGGTGATTTGGTCTAGTTGCGTCTTTTCGCTAAGCGTGTACTCGTCCGCGAGAGGGAATTCGAGGTGTTTCGGGCCTTTCAGCCCATTTTCCCATTTAGCGGGAGCGTAGTAATGATTTTCTTCGCCCGGTTTTGCCACCTCGGTGGTGCTTGTGGTCTCTCCTAGATAGTTGGTGTTAGTATATATCCATATGTTATTCATTCTAGTGATGTACGTATCGCTCTCGGAGACTCTGGTTTCTCTAGGTGCGTCTGCCGGCGTTGCGGACGCGCTTGGCGTCTCCGTGCTCCCTTCGGTGGGGGCCGGGTCAGGGGGCGGGGACTCTCTCGCTTTCGCCAGGAGGTGCGAGACATGTTGCACCACCCGCTCCCACGAGTCAAGGAATTCCGTTTTGTGTATTCTGCTCCCCTTGTGATCGAATATTTCGGGGAGGTGCTCTAGGTATTGTGCGCAGTCTTCACGTGTGTAGGGCTCCGTGAGGTCTTCATCTTTATAGATGTTGTGTGCAACATGTGTTTGGAGGGATTCCCATAGGCTGATCCACGCCCCGCGCTTGAGCGGCGGTGGATCGTGGGGGTTGTGCCATATTGGCTGCGACAGCGCTCCTTCTCTCGTGAGTCTCGTGCGACGTATTTCCAGGGTCCTGAAGTTCGCCAAAGCGTCCTTCCAGAATGTCGGCAGTGCCGGGTTCCCCCTGATGCTGCAGGTGAGCGTCTTTATGGGGATCGAGGATAAAACGGCCCCGCGGCCGAGCCCGGTTCGGCAGAACCACGCGTCGAGCGCGTGTTTCCAAATGGCCTTCCTCGCATTGAGGTAGTTTAGTATCCATTTCGTTTGTAGAGCTCTCACGTGCGTCGTCCAGTGTAGGAGGCCGATACGTCGTCTCGACGGCTCCCACGCACGACTTCATCAAGGGCTCTCGAGGCTTCGACAAGCTCCTCGTTTTCGTGGACTCGCTCACTCGTTGGATCGAGGCGGCCCCTCACAACGGCGACCCCTCGAGTGCCGACGCTCTTCACGCCTTCATGCCGTATGTCGTTTCTCGGCACGGAGTACCAAGGCAACTTCGCTCGGACTCCGGCAGCAACCTAGCTAGCCAACTCACCTCGATCATCCTCGAGCGCACCAGCACCGACTTGCGGCTGAGCACACCTCATCATCACGAGAGCGTGGGCCTGGTGGAACGAGCTCAGCAGACCTTGATCAACATGGCTCGCGCTACCGATGAAGGCGATGGTCATTGGGTCGATCATCTCCCGTTCTTTTTAATGAGCATGCGCGCTTCCGCCAATCGCATTACCCGCATGTCGCCTGCTGCCTTGCTCTATGGCCGTGAGCTTCACCTGCCTGCCTAGCTTTCTGATCCATCTGACACTGGTCCACCTCCCGAGTTACCTCAGGAAATTCGTTCGTACGCTTGGAAAATGCATTAGCGTGGGTGGTTCCTCCCCCACGGCGGGGGAGGCGTGGAGAGAGGTGGAGGCGCTCGTGCCCCGCCATGCGTGAACCAAGTATAAACTTAGTTGGCAAATATTAGTAGTAGTAGTCGGTAACCAAAGCAGGAGCAGCTCGGGGTAGGAGGTAGCAAGCAGTGACGCTCTCATCACCCAAGTATCACTACACGCTTTCGCCTCTTAAAGATATCTAGTTTTACCGCCTCTGCAATGGCCTCTCAACATTTTCAGAATTGCAAAATGTTTCACCATTCAACCTCCTCAACACTTGATGTACTCTGTAGATCCAATTGATCGGTGTCACCGACTTCAAGGCCAAAAGAGGAAGATTCACCGCGGTGTGCTTCTTCCTGCGCCGCATTTTCTAGTTGTGCTTGGATGCGCAAGGCCCGCAATTGCCGAGCGCGCTCCATGTAGTAGTTGTCATCACGAACAATCTCGTGCTGCAACGTATCCGGGTTTGGTTGAGATTCAATGACCTTGTCAGTGAGGACCGTCACTAAAGCTGTTGGTACGTTGGCCAATGCGGGCTGAACCTCGGTGATTGTCAAAGGCGATGAGGCTTCTGACGTAGCTAAGTGTTCACGAGTTGCGGCAGTTGAAGGCTCGGAGCCCGTGTGAGTTGGGAAGTTTCTGGATGCTGATTGCGCAACAACCTCACGCAAGGTGGCAACCGTAGCGTGAGGCCTTGGGCTAACCGATGGGCTATTGCCCCCCACATCACCACTGCTCGAAGAGGAAGACAAAATTCTCATTTCCCCCATCTCAGACTCCGCGGCGCGTCGATGTTGTTGTGGATGGAAATGGAAAGGAGCGGGGATAGTGCCAGGAAACTTTTGCGCGTTCCCTTGCGAAGTGCCTAAGGAGGAACATTGAGAAATCATTCGTCTCTCCGCATCCACCATATTATGTGGTACCCGTGCTGAAATTGCAGGGGAACTCTCGCGCTGTATGAGTACGCTATTTGAGGCTGCGCTTGAGGTTGCCTGAGACGACAAAGGGAGCTCACTTGTTGCACGTTCACTTCGGATACACGAAGGCAAGGTGGTTGCCTCATGGTCGCGTCCCATATACATTGAAGAAATGTTGGCTTCAAGCGGTGCCTGTGCAACCATTCTTTTGTCAGGTGAGGCCTCAAGTATCGATGAATGACGGCTACCTTCCGAATCTGAGAAGTGTTGGTCAGGTGTTATGCGTAAACGTTCCTCTTGGGAGGGTTCTTCTTTATTGAAGCCCGCTGAGCCGTGCAACACATTGAGCATACAAGTAGGGCGTGCAGTGCGTGAGAGGTTGACTGGAATGGGCGACGACGCCGACGACTGCGGTGACGCCTCAACGGTCAGAGTACCGAGAACATTGCCGCCGGGATTTAAGATGCCATGTTGCAACTCCTCAATCACCACGGGAAGTGTGAATTCGTCCTCCTTATGGGGAGATGACCTGTCTCCATCTTGGATAGTAGCTGACTCCAACATAGCTGCTTTCATGGCCTCATTTGAGGAATCTACATGGAGTTTCTGACTTGTAGAGTGCTGAAGCGGCCTCTCAGCAACACCATGCAATTCAGCTTGCTGCTGTCCACACACATTTGCAGTAGAGATCACACGCAAATCGGCAATGGCGGATGTCAACTCCTCCACACGCTTCCTCATCCACTCGCCTTCTCTTACAAGACGGTTGAAAACTTCTTCATTTGTTGATGACTTCCTCATCCACTCGCCTTCCCTGACGAGACGGTTGAAAACTTCTTCATTTTTTGCTGACCGCATTGACTCCAATCGCTGCATGTTGTCGGCATGCTGAGCGTCCATGCTGTGCCGAAGCACCGCTAGCTCCCGTGAGACGGATTCCACTGCTAGTAATGCTTGGGCCATTCTGTCTTCCCACAGAGCCTCCTTCTCACGTTGCTGTGCCTGTGCTTCACGCAAAGAGGATTCTTGTCGTGCAATTATTGCCTCACGCTCACTGCTCGCAGCGGCACTACGTTCAGCCAAGGCAGTGATTCGCACCATCTCCTTTGATGCATATTCCGCAGCTAATGCGGCGTCACGAGAACATGCCTCACATTTCCGTTGCCACTCATTGAGCTGCGAACGCGCGACAGTCAACTCGACCTCTAGCGCGCGCCTTTGCTGCTGCTGTGCTTCTTCTCGCGCTTCTGCAACGGCCCTCGCCCTCTCCGCGTCTGCGCGCAGGGCCTCAAGATCTCGTACGGCACGTTCAGCTGTCTTGATAGCATGAACTGCCTCCCGCTCATTCGCCTCAAATTTCTGTTTTAGCTCCTCATAGTTTGCATGGGCGTATTCGGCTTGCCGCTCCAGCATCCGAACCTGAGCTTGCCTGCCTTCTTCTCTGGCAAGAGCCGCTGCCTCTGCCTTGTCGGCTTGGATGCGCTTAGCCCTGGTTTGCTCTAAGGTGATTTTCCGTCTTGTGCACTCTTCCATCGATGTCACCCAACGCTCACTAACTGGAGGGCGGAGAAGCATCGATGTCCCGGAGCGGAGAAGCGCCTCATAAGCATGAAATGATGCTCGGGCAGGGACTTCCATGAGCTTGCGCTCTTCGATGGCCTGCACGAGCTCAGCCACGAAATCTGACTCATTCTGTGCAAAGGTCTTATCTTGGTCTTCTTCGTTGTGCCCAAAAAGATTTGCCGAGATTCTCACTTCGTGTACAGCAGCAGCGACTTCCAGAGAAGCTCGAGATACCTCAATGTATGAGTCCGCCACATTGTCTTCTCCGAGCTGAGATGGTTCGCTCAACTTGTAGGAGGTGACCTCGAGCTGGGAGGCGTCACTCATTGTTGCAGTTAGTGGATCTGACAAGGCGACCAAGCTGTTGCGTACATGCCTCAGCTTTGCAGATTTTTCAATGCGTGTACCCAAAGCAGCATGTGTTTGCAGCAGTAGAAGTCCTGTCTCAACCAATTGAGCCTGTAATCGATGCTGGGCTTCACGAGATTCCGCGAGATCCGCGATGAGGCGATTGATAATTTCGCTTGCATGACGATGCAAGGCACAATATGCATTGCGTGCAACTGCACATGTGTCGAGCACTTTGGCGATTTTAGTTGCGGCTTCAGTAGCACGTCCGGCAACATTGTCAGCTGCAAGGACGGTATCTGTCAAGGCCAATCTCAGCCGACTTATCAGCTTATCGCGGTCTTTGATCAATGCTTGGCGCTCGAGAAGTTGCTGCTTGATTGATTGTAGCTCTGCCGTCTGAGCGGTCGCAGCGGCATGGACAACGCGCAGCTCATTTTGCTGCGCAGCTACATGCACGTCCATATCGCCCAGCATAGTTACGACATCCTCGTATTCGGTCGCGCTGACGACACGTCGGCCGGCCTCGGCGGCAGCCGCCATGGCTGCTCGCTCCCGCCCTTTTCAGTCACTCGAGGTCGACTGGTAGAGTTTTCTGATTGTCCATAAGGTGGTTCTTGTCAGAGTTTTCTTCTTGTCCTAGTTTAATGCTAGTGCTGAGGGATCGTGCCTCATCGGCAACGGAGCCACGGAGCCCTACCCCGCGATGGGGGTGTGCGCGGTTGGGTATGACGTGAGTTTTTTTTTGGAAGGGCCCAAATTTTGTTGTCAAAATTTGAGGGTTGGGCACCTAAATTTTGATCAAAATTTTGACGCTTTCGCTTTCGCATATATTCTGTATTCTGTATTCTGTATTCTGTCCTAAAAAAATCTGAAGTCTGAAGAATCAGGCTAATACCGCTAGCCGCTAGCTATAAAAAAACTTCTTAATATTCTCGCCGCGCGCGCGACTACGCACCCTTATTGTGCTGCCACGCCCGCTACTCTCATCTCCCCTCCACCTGCCTTGCGGCTCGTCCCTCGTGCACTACCTAGGGGCTGGGTGTTTGGGGTTTCCTGCAGCAGGCGGTGTGCTCCGATCCCCGATAGGTTTTCCACTCCTTCCTCCTGCGCCATCGGGCTATCGGTTTCCATGTTTTCTTGTTGAGTCCGTGAGTCCGTGAGGTGGGCGGTTAAATCGCGGGGAGTTTTGAGGGCGGGGGGCAGGTAGGCGGGTGAGACGTGGGACACGGCTTTGTGTTGTGCGCGGTTAGGCGAGTCTATCCATTATGCGGAGCGCTTGCGCTACCGCGGACAGGTTCATGCCCAGCGTTAGCGTGCCTTTGTCGTTGATCGTAAAGACGGGGGCGCATAGTTCTCGCGGGGTCTTGAGCTTGGGTTTTCTTCCCAGGGAGGCTTTGCTGGTGCGTGCGGCCGAGGGTCTCTCCGGGGGTACGAGGCCTCTGGCGAGTACTGTGAATCTACTCAGGGTCTTTTCGATGACCGGCACGTGGTGGAAGGTATAGTTGTCAAATTCTGCTTTGTAGAAGTCACCTATTATGTACCTCCATGCTATGAGGTAGAGAGCTTTGAGGCTGTCGGGTGTCGGGGCGTTCGGGTATACGAACAGTCTATCCTTGAGTTTCTGGACCGTCGATCTGTTTCTATCAGGCGTGTAGCCTGTCACAGCTTCTACGGTCAGGAAGATTTGTTGTGTGGAAGGGCATCTGGCCAGGTGTGTCGAACTTTCGCGGTGTTTACCGCAAAGTCTGCATCTCGTGGTGGTCGCCGTGGCGAACCGGTTTCGTGTGCCTAGCCTTCTGTGGGTGATGTGCTTGAAGTGGGGGTGCTTATCCGTGTGTTTTAACATGGGGTGTGTGTAGAGTTTTGCCACGTGCATCCACTCGTCTTGGGTCAGTGCTAGCTTCCGAGCCCACGCTTCTCGGGCTGGTTGGGGTTGGGCGCTGGGGCCGCCCTTGAGGTATTCTCTCGTTATGTCGGACACGGTGATTTGGTCTAGTTGCTTTTTATCGTTGAGTGTGTATTCGTCCGCTAGCGGGTATTCTAAGTGTTTCGGGCCTTTTAGCCCGCTTTCCCATTTGGCCTAGCCGCTAGCTATAAAGCACCACGCACAAACTATTGTTATAGTTTTAGCGATGGAGCGCGCGCCGACCGCTCCCACCTCCTAGCCCCCCGCCGCCACGACGCCCCACCGGGGCCGTGATAGGGCCCAGCCCGGAGGCTTCCCCTACGGGAGGTCGGCGATTGATGCCTCTGCTCCATTGGCCATTGGGCATTGGGAGCTAGTCAAGTTTGGGAGGCGGGAGGGCTGGTGTGAGTGGGATGGGGGCCATGATGTGGTGGTTGTTGTATGGGTATGGCCAGGCCGTGCGTGGTGGCCGTCTAGGCGTGTTGCGGGCCGTGGCTCGCAGGCACCTAGGTGGTGGAGGCACCTTGGCGAGGGCGCTTTGGCTTTGGCGGCGCAGCGTCGGCCATGAGCCGATCGTCTAGCGCGGTAGGGGGGGTGGCAGGAGAGCAGCGCGCGCTCCATGACCCTATCGCTTTTACGATAGTTGTAAATGATAACGATGAAATTCTCTCAAAGCATCCAGCTAGACGCCTTACTTCCCACACATTGGCCGACAAATCGTAAGTAGTAGCCATGACGAACCCACTCATTGGGGTGCAGGAGGAGCAAGATTACTTGCCACTTTCTCCCCCCAAAGTGAAGCGGCTGTCGGCTGTCATGATCATTAATCTCGCATTGCCTTCACAGTTCATCCCAAGTCTTTTGTGGAAGCACGGTCTGCCCCCCGATTATTCGGCGATTAAGCCGGTTCCAATCTGCGTCGCATATTCAACAATGGAATGAAACTTATTGACCTAGCGTGTTGCGCAACATCAATTGATGGCACGAGCCTTGCTCAGGTCGATCTTGTGAAATCGCACAGACCCCATCAGGCGTTCAGGAAGTTCAGTCTCTGAGGCAGCCTGCATATAGACGATATTTCGATGATGAATAACACTAGAAGTTCGTCTATTCCGCGCAACGGGGAATTGGGGCGATAGCATGCTTCAAAGCATGCACTTGAGCGAGGAGCTGTACCATGAGCAAAATGATGCATGAGAAGACGGGAAGCGAGCACACCTCAAGTACGAACCCAAGATCAACGACGAGACCTCTCGCCGCTGATTCGACGCCCCTCCACATATTCGTGGCCATCGAGCTAGAAACAATGTCCGCGTTCACCTCGAAATACCCAGGACCCGTATAGTACTTTGTCTTGATGGCCTTAATTAGAACAGGGCGCGACCCAACCAATTTCCGCACAATAAAGTTGCCCTCGACGACGCATGGTATAAGTTTGAGCCGTGCGCCGCGCCACTTGTCATCATCTACATCCATCATTTGCCGCCAAAGCGCCATAAACTTGGCGTCAGTTTGAGCGCGCTCCGACATCGCCCACCAAAGCACAACGGAGACGCTGCCTCCCGCCCTCGATGGGCACTGAAAATTGATGATGAGAAACTCACGGCCAGGATACACTTCACGCAATTGGGCCATTTTCGCAGAATATGCCCCCTCGGCGACGTGATCTTGTTTCTGCTTGGCACGCTGAAGGTCGACGCCCAGCAATGTCAATGCTGCCCAATCGCACGGGACCTTGGCCTTCGTTGAAAGATAATCGGGACCACGCACCCGAAAGGCAAAAGCTGGAGGCTCGGAGACATAATGGCCTTTGCGCCCTGCGTTGCTCACTCCAGCAGGACAGCTAAATTCTACTTGCGCCGCCTCGGTGTCAGCACTCACCCTCTCTGCCGAAGCACCTGACTCCAGCATAGCGTCCTCCGAGGGCAGACTAGACGACCAAGTCATCATTGCAACGATTGGTGTGACGTGTAGCTGAGATTGCGCATATTGCAAAGTCTCGACTGCGGATGCTTCCAGAAGGGACTTGTCTTCAGAGGTTTCGCCGATGTTGTGCATGGACGGCGTGCTCGTGTCTTGACGATTGGTCAGCTCAGGGAGGTCCTCTGCAAACAGCACGTTGACTTTTGGCCTCGATCCCGTAGGCCAGTCAACGACATCAGCTGAGTTTCGCCCTGCTGCTTCTAGCACCGCTGGGTGAGAGTCGGCGCCGAAGACGCTTCTGTCCTCAGCAATAGCATCGTTCCTCTCAAATCCAGGGTCCTCGCTGGATACTTCCGGATACTGTGCATGTGTCGCCATCGCTAAAGGCTCGTGGGATCCAATGCTTGAGGTCGAGTGTTTGGGGCTGCCTAGGAAATCTTCTAGCAAACTAGATCCGGTACCATTCAGGTGCCCCTCGGCTTCGTTCTCGAATGGCCCCATCTGGGGCCCTCCATCTTCCACTTTTGGTTGGCCGACTTCTTGGTCGATATTGCCGTCAGGACCTACTATCCCCGCATTGGAAGCGCAATGTGCATTGGGTACGGCCTCATCAAGTAGACTTGGCACGCTCATACTCAAAACCATACGGGGCGAATTCTGTGGTGAATCGCCCGCACTCCCCGTGGTCGAGCTCGACTTGCTGGCGCCACAGCTCAAGTCTCTGACGGGCGACCCAGCAAGAGCTGGGTTCGAGCTAGATTGCACACTGCTGCCGGTGCTGCCAGGGGCCTCGGCCAGCGAGCCCATGAGGCTGAGACATATGGACAGGTGCTGTTCCAGCATGTTTGAATACTCAGCCAAAAACACAGAGCGACGCAGCCTCCGTGACGCGCTAGATATAGCTGCGAGGCCCTTGACGAGGGTAATCAGACAATCCGCATACTCACGGAGCGTGTGCCCATGTAACGCCGCTTCGAAGGAGGAGGAGCGGTTGTGCTCCTCGCGCACCAACGTCTTACAGAGGACAGACTTAGTGCTCGTGCCAAAGACAGCTTCCCTCGAGAAAGACGCTGTGCGCCTCACCATACGTGCTGCAGAACGAGAGTAGGAGCTCTTCCCAACGCCATGGCCGCGCAGGTAGGTGATTGCAGACTGTGCAGAACGTCGGACGTTCGCATCGAACAAGAGGAATTGTTGCATCAGCGGGTCATGAAGATCGAAGTCGGGCGCAATGCCCGTTAGCAAGGCCCTGTCTGAGCTTCGGCGAGAGACCACCATCGGGGATCCAGTTCTCGACAGGGGAAATCCAGCGACTAGCCTCTCTACCTCAGGAACAATGTTAGGGCTGGCTGAAGAATCGCAGGGCTGTTCGTCGCCAATGTCAGAAGTGAAGTGGCGCTTAGAGGAACATCTGACCCAAGTGTCCGCCTCTTCTACAAAATTTACTCCGTCCTTCTCCAAGCTTGGCTCTGCCTCTTCGATGGCACTGCCGATGCGCGGCAATGGCCCGGCAATTTCAAAGTGGACATCTTCATCCGTTGCTTTCGGACGCCTACATCACGGGACTTGCGTCGTCAACAAGTGTGCACGTAGACATAACGGTCGATGGGGCTTCCAGGGGACAAAGGAGACATGTACCCAGCTGCGTACACAATTCGCAGCGTGGGCTGCTAGCTACTCGTGCACAGAAGCAAGACGTCCGCTCGGCTCGTCAAGCGAGCGCACCCTTCTAGGTTTGGAGTTCGATCCACTCTCGCTTCCTTCGAGGAGGAGGGACCTCTGGTGTAGCCCTTGACACCACTCACAATCGTCTTGACGCGACTCGGCCGGAGGAGTTTGAGGGGCGAGACGTCGCTATCGTACGCGAGCTGCTCGGCGAGCTGAGCGAGTGAGAGCACGTTGGGCGCGTCGTCATGCTCCGAGATGCTCTCCTCGGCCATCGAGAGGAGCTCCACAGCCGCGCGAGCGGTCCGTCGCGGCGAGGCGAGGCGGGGTGGGGTGGGGCGGGGCGGGGCGGGGCGGGGCGGGGCGGGGCGGGGCGGGACGGGGGGGGGGCGGCGAGGAAGGGAAGCAGAGGAGAACGAGCACGCCCGGCGGGGCGGGGGAAGGGGGAGGTGGGGGGCTAGCTGGAGTATCGCGAACTAGAAGGAAAAGTGAGAGGTTATGCTGGTGGGATGAGAGAGAGAGAGGAGGGAACACGCCACGAGAGAAGACGGAAGAAAAGGCGACGATTATGTGGAAATCTTGTTTTGTTCAGCTACGCTCGTCTGCTCACCCCTCCACTCCCAGGCTCACCAAGGCAGGCGTACTCCCTCCTCCCTTCTTCTTTCACTCACTAAGCGCACCCGCGCAGATCCTCCTCGCATGGGCCGCCCGCAAAAGTAGACTGGCTTCGCGGGCGGATGAATACAGAATTGTATACTACTCTAGAGTACTACTCCGTAGGTACTCAACTCCTACCACCCCAGTCCTTCCCCTTGATATTTCTTGCCCACGGGGGCCTGGGCCCTCCTCAAAGGTACTCCGCCATGGGCATGGAGGATGGTCAGGCTGCTAGCACACCAACAGCTCCAGTTGCACACCTTCACAGCCCGGACGGCGTGTGGCCCACGGGCGCTAGGCGGCCTGTCATTCTAATCCTAGATGAGAAAAAAAAGAGGGGGGGCGTCCAAAAATAGTAAAAAAGTAAAAACAGTAAATGTAAATAGTCTTGTTTTTGGCCTTCCTAGAAAAATAGACAAAAACAGTCCCAAAAATAGTACCGGAGGGGGGGCTCTCTTACGAATTCTTGCCGGGCGAGGGCGCTCGGTCGGGTGCGCGCGCGCGCTCTCTCCCGCTCGCTCACTCGCAAAACTATTGTTATAGTTTGAGCGATGGAGCGCGCTAGGCCCAGGCCAGAATATGTAGTTTGGCCAACCCAAATATGTAGCATTTATATGTAGAAAATATGTAGAGATCTGTAGCAAGGCATCCAAATAGGTGCCCAAATATGCGGCAAATATGTAGATATGTTGATAAAAACTTGCAAACACAAAATACAAAATACCAATCAATAGCACCTACTACACCAAGGAGAGGGTCTAGTCTAGGGGCAGAGTGTGCAATCAATGCATGTGCATGTGTAAAGCTCGCCGAAAAGGGAGCCGGCGCTGAGGGCGATGACGACGCCTGAGCCCAAGTGTGTGTGCACGATCTTGTCGCCCACCTTGAAGTCGTCGGCGTAGTCGTCGGCGTAGTCGTCGAGCTCTGGCTGAGGGCACCGAGGACTCGCTCGCACTCGTTGCTTGCGTCGAAGCGCGCGATGGGATCGTTGTCGTTGCGCTCGGTGCAATCGCCGTTCATGCCCATGTGGTTCGTGAGTAGAGAAAGAGGGGGAGGGCGGGGAGTGAGGAGTGAGAGAGCGGAGAGCGAGCACGACACCGGGTTCCGGGTTGATCGCTTGATCGTCGAAATTATTCACTTAAAAAGCGTTCTTTTATACGTCACCAGGTGTCGGCTTGCTTTGCACTACGCTGCGCGCCTCGCGCCTCCGCCGCGTCTCGCGCCAAGAGATGCCTCGCGCCAAAATCACTTGCGTGGCAGAGTGCAATATAATGAATATAAATATAAATAGCTAAATAGCATGAAATATGAAATATGTGCCCAAATATGTAGTGCAGATGGTCTATAACCGTACATATGTTGGGGGAGGGCAATTTGGGCACCCAAATATGTCGCAGATTGTAGGGCCAAAAATCTGCCCAAATATGTAGAAAAATCTTTAAATATTCTGGCCTGGGCCTAGAGCGCGCGCCGACCGCTCCCACCTCCCAGCCCCCTGCCGTCACGACGCCCCACCGGGGCCGCGCCAAGCCGCCGGAGCCAAAGCGCTCGCAGGCCTCAGCCCCACCAGACACCGACGTCGACATGGCGCCCGCCGCCCTTGCCTCCTCACCAACCTCAGAAGCAGGGAACAGACAATAATAAAACAATTAATGTTATATCCTAATCCTAGCCAACCAGGCTCACCGTGTTTGTTCCGTGTTTGCTGCGCGGCACGGAGCATGGAATGGAAACACGGCGAAACACGGTTGTGTTTGGCCTCTGTAGAAACACACTGATCCTGTGTTTCACATGTAGGCCCCCATCGCGGGGTAGGGGCTCCGTTGCCGATGAAGGCTACGGACCACAGCACTAAAGTTATACTCGCACAACAAAAAAATCTAACGCCCTGGCTCATTTTGTGCCTCCTTGCACTCGCATACGACCATGCCCAACGACGAGCCATTCGCTGATGTCATTATCAATGTGCATAAGGGGCAAAATGGGTACGGCATCTATTTCACGCAGCGTAACGGCGAGATTGTCGTCACGAAGCTTGACCAGGGGAGCGAGGCACAGAAAGCTGGCGTGCAAATCGACGACAGGCTCATCGCAATCCAAGACAACGACAAACTTTTGCCAGAGGAGACCCCTGGCGCACCAATCTACGTGAACTCGGATAACTACTATCGTGCTCTTGATGTCGTGCGAAGCATTAGTTATTGTCGAATGTCTTTTCTTTCGAAAGGCATGAACGGCTTCATGTGATCGTGATCGATGCTGGAGAGATGCAGTGTGATTGCTGGCTTTTGGAACTATGACAAATAGAGCAGGATGCTTGAGCCGTAGAGTGTGGTGAGCTCAACGGGCACGTTCAATGATGCCTTCCGAACGCTTTGATATCTTCGTCATCTTCTTCCAGGTTTCTCCTGCTTCCCTTGGCCCTAGTCACCTGGTCAAATGTCTGTTCTCTAATGCACCAATTGACAACCACATGCAGGGCGATTCGGTGCGACCAATCGTGATGACACAATGTTTCCGAGTGATCGAATAGGAGGAGTGACCAGCTCGCACTCAAAGCAGTCCAGGTCATCTGTAGTGTAGGCAATCGTTGTCCATGGCAGTGGCATCAAAGGTGATGGCGATGCCAACCACCGCCACTTACCAATGGCCTAGGATAGCGTCGGCCTTTGGAATCCCCAACGACGCAGCTCAAATAAGCCGATGTTGCTCCAGGATCGACGTTTGCATCATTGTGGCACAGAATGCAGGTTGAAGCGATTTTTATTATTGGTATCCATGATCGAACATACTACTACCTTCACCTTCATTCCAAAACTGAGACGTGAGAGGGGCTTTTAGGAGGTGAGGTAGAGGCAGAGGCTAGCGGAGGCCCTCCGCACATGGCTAGATTGTTGGAAGGGTACGTCCTGGCTTACCATGGGGATTTGATAACACATTGTGTTACACTTATAATAGGGGTCAATCGAAAGCAAGCAAATCGGACTCAAATCTCAAATCTCAATTCATGGGCCGATGGCGGCGGTTACGTGACCCCACTCGCTGAGGTATGCAATGGCCGCCGGGAGGCTTTGCCCGTGCTCTCAGAGCGAGGCACGCGCAGGGAGTTGAGACAACCTAGGATAAGCCTTGTTTGGCACCACAACCACCCTGCCGCGGCCCTCGCCCGGCGCTACGCTTTGATCTCCGTCCCGGTTTTCTAGTTCCCGGGAGTGTGTCACATTGTCGTCACATTTCACATTTCACGCAGGGTGCCGCAGGGCCTGCGCCTCACGATGACGCGGTCGCTTGCGCTGGTTTGCGAATCCTCATGGTGCCTCGCCGCAACATGTAGAGTCCCATGAGGGTGAGCACTGGGTCCCAAGAAATTGGAATGATGGTCACATATAGAGAGAAATCGAAGTCGAACACGCGAGCGATATATTGTCACAAACAGTGCGATGATGAAGATGGAAGATGGCAGTCCTGTAGCTCATAAGTATTTTGCTATTTTCCACTTGTTGCCATTCGTTCCCCACCAGTTCGTACATTACCGGCAACTGGTGGATGTTGTAATGTTGTCACTTTTTTTTGCTGTGCATCGAGTAGGGTGTAGGGTGCGGCAGTCACACCCTCTGCGTTCTTCTGACAATCGCGACTGTCACGCTCTCTTCGATATTGCTTAACGCCGTCGTTTATGTTTGATCGGGGTACGGGAACGTACGGGAATTCCTTTCCGGTCCCTCCCCCTGCGGTCGCCGAATTTCCCCCCCGCGGCCGCCGAATAGTTTCCCCCGCGTGGAGCTCTCTTGTTTTCTGTCCGCACGAAAATCGCCTTGCAGGACCACGGACTTAACCCCCCCCCCGGAGCAAGTGTTACAGGGCCAGCCGTGTAATAGTTGGGCGTTAGCCACACCGCCTAAACCCTCAGGTAAAACTCTCGTAGAAGAGAGAAGAGAGGGGACTATTATGCTGAATCCTGCGGTCTTGCGGACTGCCGTGCCGACCGCCGATTCTTCACCTAACCGTCCGGACGGGTGTGGCTGCCCTTTCGTTTAGCTGTTTCGTCTTTGCTCCTCCCTTGCGTGGTTTTGTTTCGCTCATTCATTGCTCTCTCGCATGGAAGCTCGATTCTAGCAAGGGGGTGTCGCATCCGCGATCGACCTTTTTGTTTTAGAAGTTGTTTGCGTTTCTTTGTTCCCTCCTTGCAGGCTAGCCACGAGTCACCGTCGTAGTGTCCTACATTCGTCCATTCGCCCTTGTTGCCCTCGCCTCCTTTATCGCCTCCTTTGTCGCCTGCTTGCCCCCCACCTGGCTTACCTCCTTGCGTGCTCCTCGCGTTTTAGGCTAAGTCGCGCGGTCAGGTATCGCCGGGGCAAGGAACCGCCCCATGTGTGACCCTGATTCCCCCTCAGGTGTTGGCCGTTGGATTATATCGTGGCGCTATTTTACTTCGGTCTTCATCAAATCACTTAAGGGTTTTCGAAAGATTCCCTCCTTATTCCTGTGCGTAACTGTCGCCCCGTCGGATCGTCCGTCGCCCCGTCGCTCTCTTGTCGGCATTCTCTTCCTTGTTCGATCTGCCAGCGGGTTCCTGTGCGTTCCGTGATAGGGATACGTTAGTGTGGAGAGTGTTGATGTGAGTGTAGTGTCATCTCGTCGGTCCATCGGCCTCTAACCGTCTGTCGGCTGTCGTTCTTCGTTCGTCGCTCTCGTCCTCGTTCTCGTCCCCGTTCTCGTCCCTCGTTCTCAACACTACCTCAATACCAAACCTCTCCAATCCCTCAGCCCCAGCCTATCCATCCCGATCCGCCCAGCCATGTCCGCTCCGTCGTCGCGCTCGCCCTCGCCCAGGCCCGTCCTCCCGCCTTTCTCTGCTGAGGAGGTGGTCCAGCCCGTCATTGGCCACTCCCCAACTTCCGCCGCGCCTCTCGCCGCTTCCCTTCCGTTCCCTCCGTTCCCATCCGAGGCAGTGGTAACCTCGGATCCGTCAGCCTCTGCGCTTGTTCGCAGGGCTCGTTCTCGTTCCCGCTCCGGAGTTTTGTTTTTAGTTTTATTTTTGAACTGGCAGCCTAGGAACTAACATCAGTATATCAGCTCCTGGGGAGCTAATACTAATGCATCAGTACTAATATGCAGTACTTACAGCCCAACTAGGGGTAGAGGCTGGAGCTGATGAGGGGTGGGTGGCTGAGTGAGGGGTACTGGGAGGGGCGGGGTTGGTTCGGTGGGAGTGGACTGGCGGAGGTGGTGGGGGTGTGTTGAAGGGTTGGGTGAAGGGGAGGAAAAGGGAAGGCTGAGTAGGTGGGGACGGCGGAGACGTTGGACGGCCCAGTAGGGGAGGGCTGTTCGGACGAGGCGGGGTGCGGGAGGGGAGAGTAGAACATCGGTTGTGCAGGCGTGGCGGTGGTACTGGGATGTTGTGACCAGTCGTGTGGTTGTGGTTGTGCAAGATGTGCTTGAGTGGATTGTGGGCAGGGTGTGTGGAGGGGTTGGTCAGGCTGGGACGGAAGACACAGAGGGGCGGCAAAACGTCACGCGCGGGGGGGGGGCGCGCGGGCGCGGGAAAATAATAGACGGAAAGGGAGTCGGGAACTCAAGGAAGCACTCGGGGAATAAGCGGGAAGGGAAAGAGGGGAGGGGGCTTCCGCTGAAGGGCCGACGGGACGGTGCGAGGAGGAGGGAATCGGGGTGCGACGACAGAAGGGGGTCGCGCGGGGAAACCGCGCTAGCTGGGAGCGTATAAGACGGGTAAGTGTACAAGGCCCCTCCTTTACCCGCAACAAGGGCGGTGTTCGTTAGTGACGGGAGAACCCGAAACTAGTAGGTGTGTAGCCCAGAATCTTCAGATGTTTCTGTTATCGCCAACTATCGTTAAACAGATACAGTCATGGAGCGCGCGCCGCCATCCGAGCCCTTTGATGCTCTCGCTACGCACGCAGCATTGGACCCTCTCACAACAGATTACATACCGTCACAACAGATTACATACCCAAGCTTGGCTCGGCGGGAATCGTTCATTGGCATACCTGCAGAGTAACCACGTCGTTCCGATTGGACTTCATCCGCTGGCCCTTGTCCCATTACTACGTAGGGCTATTGTTTCCCTACTTTATGGACGCCTACTCTGGTATCAATGGTATCACCTTAGCTGGCTGCATGCTTTCAGATTTTGGTCGAACACCCAGGACATCGAGCTGTAAAATATCGGCTTCACAGCCGAGGATGTCACCCAGGGAAGGGGTTGTGCGGCCGAAATCTCCATGCACAAACTCTTTCACGTAGGTGCCGGCCTGGGTGGTGAGGTCTAGCAGGATGAAGCGGGAAGTGATGCAAGTACCTCGAAGAGCGTGAATGGACCGTTGCCGAACAGCATGAGTCCGTCGGTGCAGCACCCTTAGTGGCGTCAATTGAGCTAGTTCGATTGGGCACTTGGATGAAAGCGTGTCGAGCTCACTTTGTGTGACGTCTCGCCCGAGATGCACCACCGCTCGATAATCTTTGATATGCCCGTCCTCACCTTCCTTGACCAAAGCTTGCACGTATGCAGCATCACATACTCGCAGTCCTCGCACGTGGACGATCTCCGATTCGCAGATTTGTGCCTGTATTTCAGATAGCTTGTTGTCTGGCAAGGTACCTCGGCGCACCCCACGGAGCTCGAGCATGAAAGGGCGACCGTGACCGAGCATCCGCACATCTACATCTTCACGACCCGCAGAGTGAAAGCGAGCTAGGTCTGCACCAAACGCCTTGATGACACCTACTTCAATTTGCTCCTGCACAGAGGTGTTGCATTTCCTCACGCCGTCAATAATCCATGCTGTCTGTGGTAGTTGGCGTGAAAGCTTTATGTAAGACCCCGTCAGGAAGATAGGGACATGTTCAATGGTACCACTGATGCGTGATGGCGTTTCCGGTTTTGGTGGCGGAAACAAGATGGAGTCAACGAGGAGCTGTAGAGATTGAGGATCGGCCAGAGCCTTGATTACGGCCCGAATAGAATCGGTGCTGTCTGACACCTGGCCAAATTGGCCAGTGCCTTTGGAGCCATCGACAACCTCTTCCGCCCCTTGGTGGTACGGTCTCTTGCGTTGCTTGGGTGGCAAGGGCAACAGAGGGCGGAGAACATCAAGTTCCTGAATCTCGGCCTCTAAGCTCGCACGTTTCACAAGAATATTAACTTGAAGCGGCGCCTCGAGTATATTGGTCATGCCAGTCTCGCGAGACACGGGATCGATCAGGGCCCATCTCAGTGCTTCCTTCAGGTCCACAACATCTTCAAAGCTTTCCACCACAGAATTCAAGCCGCTCTCTCCGGCAGGATCGTCTGGCGGTCTTGTAGCATAAAGCCAGGCAGCACGTTCACGGACGAGGCAGCTCGAGGGAAGCTGTACGTTGAGAGTGAATTGGTTCGCCTCGAATCCGGCCATCTCTTCGACCAACTGCGTACACAACTCTTGGAGCAGAGCTCCGTCGAGTGCGCCGACACAGACGGAGCAATTGGAGGCGTCATTGGTTGGTACGTCGTCTTCCAGCTGTTTGTATCTCTGGCTGTTGCGCTCGGCGCACAGCCTCAGTGCGCATAGACGACAGCATCCCAGCGATTTGGCCAGGCCGCACACGACACCGTCGCCCATCCGAGAGGGGCGAGGAATGTTTACTAGCTAAGGAAGTCTACTATCTGTAGTGTCAACTACTTTTATAAGTGGGGGTCAATTGGGGCCTCGCGCCCCCCTCACTCCATCCCAGACACCCCCTGGGTGGGCCTGCACAATCAACCTCAGCCCCTGCCTTCTCAACTATCAGTAAAACTGATAGGGTCATGGGGGCCTCGTTCCCCCCTTCCTCCATCGCAGACACCGCCTGGGTGGGCCTGCACACTCAACTCAATTTGGGCGCGTACATGGCGTACGGGTACGGAGGTACGGAGAGGGTTTACATACTAACTATGGACGTTACGCCGGGGGGGGGGTCGCAAGTGGGAGTTCGCGAGAGCGCGCGGGGCGGGAGGGGGAGCGAGAGAGAGGGAGAGGGAGAGGGAGAGCGAGAGAGCGAGAGCGAGAGCGAGAGAGAGCGAGCGGCGAGGGAGAGGGAGAGGGAGAGCGAGAGCGAGAGCGGGACCGCACATTGTTTGATTGTTTCACTACATATTTTCTACATATTTGGGCGGATTTCCTACATATTTCGACATATTTTTACTACATATTTGGGCAAGAAAAACTACATATTTCTACCTGCTAGGCCTAGCTGTTGGGCGGTACGTCTGCATGGCGTCCGCCATGTCCTGGTCGGCTGGTAGGGCGGTCAAACAGTGTTTTTTTATTAGGGGTGAAAAAATGACCATCTCAGAATTGAGGAAATTTGAGGATTTTTTTCGGGAGAAAGTTCCCAATACACCCAACTAGCACATATCCGGGGCCCATTAGGACCCGGACCCCTCCCTTGGGCCCCCACAACAAAACGTAATCGAAAACAGACAAAAGACGCTAAAATCGCAAAAGCTTGAAATAATAAAACAACTGAGCGTTAGTACCACTACTCCCACTAGCCCGGTACTATCACGACACCCCTCAGCGCACTTGCCCGCACGCCTTGAAGTGATGGCACAGACACATACACCAATGCATCCCTTCAAATCTCCCCCCTCGCAAACCCCCGGCTCCCATTATAACTCCCCACAAGTTACAATGAGGGAAAACCCATTGAGGCGGACCGGTCGACGCCGGCCGACTCTCCGGGGAAAAACACCGGGGGGGGGGGGAGGGACCTCTCGTCGTGAAGCAGAACGGCCCTTACAGCTCGCGCCGCGAGCAGTCCTCGAAGAAATAAATGACTGCGCCCCCCGATACCTGCCACAGGGACGTCTTGAGCCACTCCCTTCTTCTCGCCCCTCCTGTCGCCAGCCGCCCCCCTTCGCCCGTTTGCTAACGCAAACGGGGCCCGTTTCTTACCGCACTCCATCGGGGGGGGCGCAAATTCCCCCCTCTCCCTCTCTCCATTCTCCTCCGCCCCTCTCCCTGCGGCGCGTCGCCATGCGGCGCGCCACGGCCTGCTCTCAGAGGGCCTTTGGGGGCTCCCAGAGGGCCAGCAAGGGCAGCTCAGGGGGCAGTGGAGGCTGGGGCTCAGCCCCTGGCCCCCCCTGCCTCTCCCACGCTTGCCCCTCGCCTCGCCAGCCCCTGCCAACACAGCCCTCCTCACACTCACCCTCGCCTCTCGCCTCTCGCTCGATGTCGCTTTCGCCGCCGTCCTCGCCCTCGCTCAAGCCCGCCTGCCCGCCTTCCTCTGCTGACGGGCCTCAGCCCGTCAGCGTCTCCGAAGTCGTCTCCTCCGCCGCGCCTGCCGCCGGTCTGCCTCCTTCCTCATTGCCCTCAGGCCCTATCCCCAGGAGGCCGGCAGGGGCCTGGGCGCGCAGCTCAGGGGGCAAGTGAGGCTGGGGCATGGCCCTCGCCCCTCCTACCTCTCCCTCGCTGGCTCTCGAGCCCCTGCCAGTCGACTGGAGCTGGCTGGGGGGTCCTGATCAGGGGGGCCCAGGGGGAGGAGGGGCTGGTCAGAGGGATGGGCAGGCCACGACGGGCCAGGGCGGGCGAGTCAGGCGGGCCTGTGGGGAGAGGAATGGGTCAGCAGGGCTGTGTGCTCCTGGCAAGCCATCAGGCGTGCCAGGAGAGTGGGTGGTTCCTCCCCCATGGCAGGGGAGGAGTGGAGAGAGGGGGGGGCTCGTGCTCGTGCCCCCCCATGGGCGAACTAAGTATAAACTTAGTTGAAGTTGACGGAGCGTATAATACGTATACGCGACAAGTTGCCATAGCCACACACTCTTTGACTCAAACTCTGCCAATAGACACATTACTTCATCACGCGCCCGCCTCTGATCTCATCATTATCCAGCCGTATTGACACAACGGAGTGAAACCACGAGTTGCCACAACAAGCGCAACGTTGAACTCTGACAAACACACCCAAATCCGATCGTTGTAGATCGTTGCAAGGAGCTAGAGCCGGACATGGCAGGCGGGTTGTGGGAGAGAACGATAAGAATGAATGGCAGGGGAACTCCCATGTGACGGCTGAGCAATCTCTATTGCAGCGTATGGATCAAGGCATTGACGACAACAAGTTGCCTTGCATTCTCTTGCCATACAGTGATGTCTTGTTGTGCATTCCAAGCTCATCTGAGCATGAAGGATACCGAATTATTAAAGTTCCACCGGCTCTGGAGGTGGCTTGACGATTGCCACGCAGCGTATACATCGGGACATCGACGCCAACCAGCTGCTTTGCGATCTGCCGTTTGCGTTCGGAGGTTGGGCGATGTTTATGCGGGTTGCACGCGATGAGAGTTCATGAGTGGCTGACTCTGCAAGCGCATTTTTCTCCCACTGCACCTCTGCTTGCCTTTGCAGCAGTGCAAGATCCATCTGATGGTTTGCGGCATCAAAGAAAACGACGTGAGATGGTAGGACACTGCGTAAGCGTAGGAGTGATGCCAAAACGCACAAGACGGGATACTCGCATGCTGCCTGTATTTAGCGCCAACACAGCCATAGCGTTGACTTCAAGCAACCTCTTGGGTATCAACATGTGGACACGGGCTGGCACTCACCTTATAATCGTTGGATTCGAGGTAGTAACGAGCTTCTCCTGCTGTGCACTTGCAATGACGTTGGAATGCTAGCATTTGTGTACGCTGCATCTCCTCTCGTACCTCTCCAGCTGCTCGTTGCGCCCAGACAAGTAGAGTACTGCCAGGCCTCACGCAACGACGCTTCAGGCCATTTAGGCGCTGCAATTCCTCTGACTCCATTTGATGACGCATGCAAATTGCGGAAAACGTGTCGTATGGCCCCACCAAATAAGGAACTAGAACTGAAGATCCATGTAGGCCGCCCTCACCTCCGGCTTGCTCGGACGGGTCAGCAGGCGCTTCATCTTGCTTGCAATTTATCGGCACGGAAGTTGTCATTGCTGGTCGCAGCAGCTTCAAGCCACTGGCTGGGGTAGATGCCAGATCTTCTGTTTTCAACTGAGGCTGCTGAGCCACACACATAGTGCCGCTGGGATCTTGGAAAACAACCACATCTGAAGCCTCCGTCGAATCAGTCGCGCACAGGTGAGGTCGCCGTAAAGGCTCCGACGGTCGCAGCCACAGCTGGTCTAAGGCAGCCGTGGCGGATTCGTCCTCCAAATGCACGCCAAATCTACAGCCCTGAGCAGTTTGAGACGGGTCACGGCAGCACGTCCAGCCAAGGCGACGGTGCTGGCCTGGGTGGTACCAGCACTGATCCTGCTCGTCTCCAGGCGAGTACAGCCTCTCGCAGCGCACGCAACGCGAGAGCGACATGGTCCAAATGAAGCGCGCGTGTGCCAGCGGCGGACAGGGAGACGCGTGGACGTCTCGTATGCACGTCTCGACCTCCTCACGCCCGGGAGCGGCCTCTGCCTGAACGGCGTGCCTTGAGAGAAGAATGGGGAAGGGGGTCACGGCAGGGGGGCGAAAGAGGCTTCCTTCTCGTCGAGACGGTCATAAGAGTCAGAGAAAAGTGTCCGCTTCTTCTTGGCCCAGATGGTGTCTGTCAGAGTTTTCTTGTTCGTGCTGGTTTAATTAACCTTAGTATTATGGGACCGTACCCTTCATCGGCAACCGAATAAAACATCTGAGCGTTAGAACCACTACTCCCACTAGCCCGGTACTTTGATGAATAGGGAACACGGGCAGAAATCCACATCACCCAGCAACCCCCCAACAAAGGGCCATAAGGTGGGTCTAGTTGCTAGTTGAAATCAGTGCCATCGCTGAAGCAGCATCGTGTACAGTGTAAAAAAAATTCCCCAACCCATCCTCGACCCCCGAACCACTGGCCTTCCCAGCCCAGCATTCTGGTCCGCTGAGCCGCCGGTCCTCCAGAAAGTTCAGAGATGGTAAAACTAATGCTCTCATTTATCAGTAAACTGATAGGGTCATGGAGCGCGCGCCGCCTCCCTCCCTCGCTACCGCTGCCCTCGCCGCGTTGGACGAAGCTCTGATGGACACGCCAATGTCGCCGAAGCGACCGCGCCAGGACGACCCCCCCAGCCAGGTGGGCACCGGAACCGCCCCGCCACGTCCCAGCATCACCACGAACAGCGTGCGAGAAGCTGCCATGCTGGCAGAAATGCTACATACAGCGCGCACAAGCACAAGCCCCACAACACCCTCCACAGCCACACATGGCACAGCCCACGGACAGGACGATCCATCAGGGAAGACCCCCGGGTCTGGCCTCTACACAGCCGCGATACCGCCCTCGCGCTCGCGCGCGAGGGGCAGGCCCGGCACCATCAATGCCACAGAGCGCTTGTGCTACCGCGGTCAGGTTCGTGCCCAGCATTAGTGTGCCTTTGTCGTTGATTGTAAAGACGGGGGCGCAAAGCTCACGCGGGGACTTGAGCTTCGGTTTTCTCCCTTGGGAGGCTTTGTTGGTGCGTGCGGCCGAGGACCTGTCCGGGGGTTCGAGGCCTCTGACACTGACAAGGATCGTGCGTGAATCTGCTTAGAGTCTTTTCGATGATCGGTAGGGGTAGGTAAAAATATGTACATATCGTACTACGTATTTGGGCCCTTCCTGGGCGAGTCTACATATTTGGGGGGGGGGCGGCGTATCTCCCTACATATTTGCGTATCTCCCTACATACATATTTGGGGGGGGCGGGGCGTATCTCCTACATATGTTGGGCCAACTAAGTTTATACTTGGTTGACCCATGGGGGGGCACGAGCCCCCCCCTCTCTCCACTCCTCCCCTGCCATGGGGGAGGAACCACCCATCCTCCTGGCATGCCTGATGGCTTGCCAGGAGGCCACTGCCCTACTGACCCACTCCCTTCCCCACAGGCTCGCCCCATTCGCCCATCCTGGCCCCTCGTGACCAGCCCATTGCTCCAACCCCCCTCCCCCCCTGGTCGACAGGCAGACAGGTGCAGACTGGGGGCCCCAGAGGCTCGGGAGCGCCAGCGAGGGAGAGGCAGGGGAGGCCAGGGCCCAGCCCCAGCCTCCTCTGCCCCCTGAGCTGGCCTCCAGGAGCCTCCAGGGGCCGCCAGAGGGCAGCTGGAGGCCTGCCGCAGGCGCGCCATCGCGCGTGCCGCAGGAGAGGGGAGAGAGAGCGCGGAAAAGGGGGTGGGCGCGAGCGAGAGCTCCGCCCACCGGAAAATCGGTAAGTCTCGCGCCTGTTTACAGGATAAGACGAGACAGAGTGGGCCGCCCACTCGGAGACACAGGAGGAAGGGGGGGAAAGATCACCGGGGGGTGGCGCGGGCCACCGGACCATATCTAAGCCCTCCACCCCAATCCCCCTAGTAGTGTACGGGGGGAGCCGCCTGATGGCGGGGGGAGAAGGGCCGGGGAATGGGGGTGTAGAGAGTATGCTACGTGCTACTTGTAGTGGGTAGTGGTTCCATTCGCCGCGAGTGCGGTAAGAATATTAAAAGGTTTTTTTTCCCCTACATATGTTGGGCCCACTCGCGCGAGGAGGGGGAGGGGGGGGGGGGCACGCGGGAATGACCGTTTTGTTCGGTGAGTCGCAACGGCGCGAACGAGTACGTGATACTTTCACGTGTTTCTTTAAGACTTGGTAGAGGGGGCGGAGGGCGGTGGCAACAAGTGACGGGAGCGACGGGCGGCGAGCGTCATGCCGCCAAATGACAGCCAAGCAGGTCATGCCACTCTCCCCTTCCTTCCCCTCGCCCCTCTCTCTGCCCCTGCCCCATGCGTGCTGACCCGCGCCCGCACATCTCCCTCGCCCTTGCAGGTCAGCGAGGCCGCAAACGCCGCTGCACGAGCCGCGTGGCGTGGCGTGGGAGCGGCGGCAGTGATGCTGCGAGCCCCACGTCCGCACGCGAGGTCGACGGCGGCGACTGCTGCAGCGTGTGCTCGGACGACACCGCGGACGAGTCCACGAACGAGAGCCAGGAGATCGACTGCACCGAGGACGACCACACACCGTCATCTTGGAAGGTGGGGGCGACAACCAAAAAAAAGATTTGACACGGGCGCCTTTCGCCCCTTGTACGAGTCGAACGATAAAGGTAATCTCACTCCCAGCGCGGAGCTACTAGCCCTAGCCACAAGACTAGGAGTAGAATACATGGTAAAGTCCGACCCCGACACGGGCTCCGAGAAGAGCCAAAACGCAACAGGAAAAAGAACGAACTAACACGACCAGCCGATAATCTGCGTAGAACCCTTGACCGCGCGGAAACACAATGCACTGGGAAAAAAGAATCAGAGTGAACCTTACAACAAGCCTGCCCCGAAAACACATCCAAAACCGGGCCCGTGGTAGCGCACCAGGGCCGCACCCCCGACACCGAAGACAAAGGAAAGAGGGGGGGAAGGGGAGGAGGTGGAAGAAAGGGATGGAAGGGCGATGTATGATACGCGGAGAAAGGTGCTGTCTAGCATAGGTGTGTAGCCCTGAATCTTCAGATCTTTTTTTTTTCATCTTGGAAGGTGGGCAAAACACCTTGCTAGATAGTAGATAGATAATTAATAGATAAGTAGGTGTTCGGAGATCTCGGAGTGCGTGAGCGCGTTAGCTTACTTAGTAGAAAAGCAGAAAACTTGACTACATAACTACATATTTTCTACATATTTGGGCGTGGAGTCTACATATTTTCAACATATTTCAGCGACATATTTGGGCGATTTTTTCTACATATTTTTACCTACCCTTAATGATCGGCACGTGGTGAAAGGTTTAGTTGTCGAATTCTACTTTGTAGAAGTCGCCTATTATGTATCTCCATGCTACAAGCTAGAGAGCTTTGAGGCTGTCGGGTGTCCGTGCGTTCGGGTATGCGAACAGTCTATCCTTGATTTTCTGGACCGTTGATCTGTTCCTTTCAGGCGTGTAGCCAGAAGTGAGAAGCAGAGACCTCAGTATAAACATACAGAGGTTAGAATGAGCATCCACGATGCATGAGATGGATGTATCCATGATAGTCAAGGAGCACAAGATCGCCCGCCTGGCTGAAGGACATGTCGTAAATTGCGTCTGTGTCAGCTTGTTGATCTTCATTTTCTGAGTCTGGGCATGCCCCTGAGGGGCGGGTCCAAGGGGGAGTAGGGGTCAGTCGCGTCATGAGTTGGCGAGGGTGGAGAGGCAGGAGCTTAGGCTGTCTGGGAGGTCTTGGGTTGAGTGTGGCGGCTGGCGTTTTCCCTCTGTGTTGGACAGAGACGAATGGGGCTTTCTTGCGTCAGATAGATTGTCAGGACGTTGTGCCCATAAGGGCCACCCGGCCGCAGGCCGCTCCGCCGAGGCGGCGCGACCCTTGCCAGGGTGGGGTGAGATTATTAAAAGGTCTAGTTGAATTTAATTGGTGAGCCCCCCCCCCCCCCACACCCATCACATAGCTGCGCCCATATGTATAAAAATAGCCGTAGAGGACAAAGCAATCAAACATCCAAGGAGGGTGTGCCGAAGTGCCAAAGCGGAAGCAACTCGCCATAGATTCTTCACCGGCCTCTTCACATGAGCGGAGGCAATTCCTCTCTTAAATGCTAGTAGATATGCCAAAAGAAATCTGTTGGACGAGCGTTTTCGAACTCGGAGAAACGTTTCATCTCTTGCCCCTCCTTGGACGGCCAAAACGTCCTTCCCATGTCTTGATCCCACAACTTGCGCCATTCGTTGGCTGCAATATTTGCCGCATCGCACGGAGGGCCACTGCAGTGCTTTTCCTGAGAGGAAACATCGATCCAACAAGTTTGCCAACAAGGCACCGCACTCCGACCCTGAAGCAAGTCCATAGGCCTGTCGATGCCCGGATCCTGCGTCCATATGCGTTGACACCGATACTTTAATTCGTCGGGAGCGAATTGGGGCCACAGCGGCCAACATCCAATCTGCATGAGGGCCGAGTCGGTAAGGATATGCTTGAGTAGAAGATTACTTGGTTCATGGGAATTCGAACAAGCATGCTCGCGCGTGCTAGCGTTTGCCTGGAGAAAGTGATGCAAAAGCCACGAGGCACGGCCCTAGCTCCCTCTTCATGCACGACCCTAGCTCCCTCTTGATACAAGAGTGGGGGGGGGAATTGATGGCAAGCTGCGTTGCACACACCAAATCTTTTTCGGGGACGACATCTCCCGAACAATTCTCACAAGAGTAGCGCGCCCTCTCGTGCGGCATGTACCATACGCTTGTCTCATCGACACGCCAAGGCGGGCCACCGCCTGACGAGACGGCATAGTTGCGTTGTAGCATGCTACCCGTGATGCGCCCCATCTCAGAGTGTGGACGACGTTTTTGTGCTTCAGCACGCTAAAAACATTGGGCCAGTGAGCACACGTGACATGCGCACGAATAGCTGTCTCTGCTTGAGGAAGCAATTGAAGTCTGCACACGGAGGTTTGCTCCAGCACGCTGTGCGCTCCATCTTTACAGTATGCGCATTTCACCTGTTCGAGTACATGGCCCTCCTTGCGCAAGATTTGCAATCTTGCCACATCGGTTGCAAGACTACCGCCGTACCTCTCTTCGAACATCCTTCGAGCGGAGAAGTAAAGTGTCTCATCCATTGTCAAGCGCGAGCACAGTCTCTCGAGGATGTCCTTGGCACTGACGGAATTGCATGCCGCCTCGTCGTATTTGGCATCTTGCGCCTTTTGAGACTTCAAGAATCCAGGTACCATGCATGGGCCATATCCTCGGCACTCCATCATGCCGGGTTCCCCACGTGTTGACGAACGCCCTTTGCGACGTTGGTGATTCGCGGCATTTTCCTGCGAGCCTGCCATGCGCTTCGTCAAAAGACGATGCAATGCTCCACCAGGGAGTGCAGCGCCATCCGCCCCGCCACTAAGCAATGTGGCGCATGAATGATTCGTCCACAAGCGTTGCGCGGCCTGCTGAGCGACGGTGTGCTCCGCCACTACTTGCATGCGATACGCGGGCGATTGAAGCCCGACTAAGTCTGTTAGAGCAAGTACGAATTCGTCAAAAAGCTCTGTAACTCCAACTAGGTCGAAAGAGCGCCACATGAATGAGAGGGCCGATTCGTGTGCCCAACTCAAAGGTGGTAGACGGGGTCCATCATGACATGTAAGGCCTAACGCTAGACGAGCCTGTGACATGCAGCGGAGGAAGTGCAGGTGGCGCGAGAGGCTATTTGAAACGGGCAAGCGTGTGGGTTGGGTAGTACGCCCGTATTCAATGACAAGGCGAGCCGCAAGACCTGACAGTCGGGAGGGTTCGACCAAAAACAAAGAGGCACTCGATGGTTCACAAAATGATAGTGCCATGACAAATGCTGCAAAAGCGGGTGACGGAGTAGAGTGACAAGGCTACACTGGCAGCCAGAGGCGCGAAGTCGCTGGCGTAAGAACAGGAGGTCCGGCATAGTATACTTCAAAAAGAATGGATGGTTGAGGTGGCCACCAATGTGAATTTCCACTGCCAAGCGAAGCCCATGCAAACCGCCCGGAGTGCGCAGCGCATGCCAGAGCTTGTGGTAAATCATTTGCATCTGGAATTTGTTGAAGCGGTTGACGAATGAAAAGAAATCGTATTGACCCAGTTGAGCTGCTCGCTGAAAAATCGATCTAACCGTCGTGCCACCTGTCTTTTCTAGGTGATGGAAAAACACCACTGAGCAATTGGGGAGTGGCAACACTGCCGACCTCCCTCTCCGAACCTCGTCGCCGAGGTTCGTCCGCGTTGCCGAGCGCAACCTGACGTTGCCGTTAGCCACCTGGCTCTCTGGCGAAACACTCCGTTCGGGATGCTGCACGGGGAGCGGCCGCGGCAGTAACTGGACCGGTGCGATGGCAGGCCCTGTGCTCAAGCTGCCCCAACTCATGAGAAGGCCAGCTAGGGTGCAGACGAGAGCCACGATGGCGATTGATCGGCCGACCGCCATCGTGCGGCTAGATTGCTGCGCTGGTGGTCCGGCCGGCAGAGCTGACGCCGAGCCGTGAACAGGCGAACACAGACTTGTAGCTGAACGGCGCGACTGGTGTCGCCTCGCAGAGTCCGCGCGCTGATCCCGCCCGCCCGCCCGCCCAAACCAAACCATGGTACGCAAATGTTTCACCGCCAGGAGGAGCCAGCCAACATGTTCGAGTTTTCTTGTCCGTGTCGATCAGGCCAGGCCTATTAGGCCTGAGCCAAAATATGTACTGATTTTTCTACATATTTGGGTGGGCTTTCGGCCTGTACAATTTTTACATATTTACTACATATTTGGGGGCGCTAGCCGCCGTGCGCCGCAAGGGTCGGGGGGGAGGGGGGCGATGGGGAGTTATAATGGGAGCCGGGGGTTTGCGATTGCGAGGGGGGAGATTCGTAGATTCGTAGGGGTGCATATGCGTATGTGTCTAGGGACAACCCACGTCAAGGCGTACGGGCAGGTGCGCTAAGGGGTGTCGTGATAGTACCGGGCTAGTGGGAGTAGTGGTACTAACGCTCAATTGTTTTATTATTATTCTTTCACCGAATACCGCGACGAAACTAATGTTAAACGTCGGTGCCCCCTCCGCGAGAATCGCGGAGAGGAACGGACGAGATGGAGGCAATCATCGAATGAATCACCAAAGGAATCGAAGCGGGGGGGGGGGGGGGACAGCGCGCGGGGCGGGAAAGCGGACGACGGCCGGAGGAAACGAACCACGCGCGGAGGAAAAGAACCTACATCTTACATATTTGCATATTTGGGGCCACGAAAAACTACATATTTTTATTTTCTCTCAGGCCTATTTGTTCGTCGCCATGTAGCGCTCCCCCCCCCAAGATGTGCTCTATGCCCCTTCCCCTTGAGACTTGCACCACGATGTAGCACCCCGCTGCTGGAGATGCGCGACGGTGTCAATCGCCGCATGGCACACATATCACATATTAGTACTACTGCTACTAATAATTTTAGATTTCGTATTTTGGCGCAATCTTTCTCTGCCGTCGATAGCTGGATTTCAGCTATCGGCTAGCTTTCGTCACAACATCGAACATTTCTGACTGAATGCCTAGGATCGTGCTATAATCCTGATCGACTTGAGTTTGGGGTCCGGCTAAAAGCACTAACCCTGCACTTGAACTAAGATCAACAGTCAATGAAACTTCTTCGCCGGGCGAGTACTTTGGATAATACTGGAGCAGTGACGGGAGGGCGTAGATAAGGTCTTGGTGGTGTAGCGTTTGCAGCACGCCTTCGACCGAAGATACAAGCTTCACGAGTCGGCCAGCAAATTTGAGGCGGCTGGGAGGCATCGATGGAATGGCCTCCCAGTTTGCACTATTGCAGAAGGCATCGAGGGCAGAGCCATACATTGTGTATCCGATGCATTTAGAGGTGAGTGGCAAGAAGTTGACGCCATTGAATCGCCCTGCGTTTGCTTCCACCAAGACAGGTCCACGTGAGCTATCCCTAATTTCCAGGTGTGACGGTCCCCAACGCCACCCTAGCACGCCAAGTGCAGCCATCGCATAATTGCATATTGCTCGCTCACGAGGTCCTTCAACGCCCCTAAGTTCGTCGCAGAAGTAGACGAATGGTGCGCCATTCACTGGGCGCTTGTCGTACCGCCAGAGAGCCACAACCTTATGCTCCCCGTTGCGAGAAACAAGGTCCACCGCCCACTCATCACCATCAATCATCTCTTGCAACAAGGCATCCCCCGGTGCCACCTCTTCATGGTCCAAAGAAGCCGCTTCAGAGAGCAAGAAAGTGAGCATGTGCTTCACCTCAGCGTGTGAATGGGCGAGGCCAACACGGAGGGAACCCTGGCCCCGCCGTGGCTTGACTACTGCACGCAAAGGTTTGCCTAGGGTGTTGAGGAATACTTCAGCTTCTGGCCATGACCTGACCACCGCTTGGTGGGCTGACGCTAGTCCAGCCGCAGCAAGAGTACGGTGCGTCAGGAACTTATCTCTGCGCGCAACATTGCGCCCATTACTCCGAGTCGGCACAAGCACGTCTTGCAGCCGCTCTGCCGTGGCGAGCCCCGCATCAGAACCGCACAGCACCCCCAGCAAGTCTGCGCTCGTATGCGCACCGAAGATCCCGTGAGTTGCTGCCCATGCAACCTCATCCCCCGAATACGGAGCAACATGCTCCTCAACTTCGGATCGGAGAGACTCGTACAACTCCTCGACTGCCACTCCGAGATCTGCGGCCCGCTCCTGTGCAGCGTTTACTGCTGCCTCGAGCACCGTCGAAAAATATGGCCGGCTCCACACCTCGACGCACTCCACCCCCCTGGCGCGGCATGCATCCAGCAGGATGCGTCGCTCATAGTCGACGGGGTCGACGTAGATGAGAGTCGGTACCTTGCGCGTGCTGTCTGTCCACGCCGGTGTCGACGACGCGAGTACGCCGAGGCCAGCGAGGAGCGACCGCATCGGTCGCGGCGCGGCGGCAAAAGCGCTGAATGCGGATGAAATGCTCTCTAGAGAGTGAACGTGTCAGAGTTTTCTTGTTGTCCTGGTTTAATCCTAGTGCTGTGGGACCGTGCCTCATCGGCAACGGAGCCCCTACCCCGCGATGGGGGTGTGCGCGGTTGGTGCATGGCTCGTCCGGTGTATGTGGCTAGGGATGCTAGCCAACAAGACCTCTTACAAGACTACAATTTCTAACGTGGTACCCCCGCCGAGAGACCACCCCAACTTCAACTTCTACAACTACAACCATATAGCGCGCTCGACGACGCCGCTCAAGGGTATAACACCACAACGAATAAACTCGACAAATTCGTTGAAAATCTTTTCTTCGACTCAGCGACCGCCGACCGCGCCACACGCTCCTCCAAGTGGTGGGATCTGGACCATATGGCCAAATCACTCAACAACTTCAGTGACAGCCACAGCCAGAACCGCCCGCACTCGACAGTCGGTTGCGCAAACCCGTAGTCTTAAAGACTACCGGGTTGTCTTCGGGGGGGGGGGAAGACAACGGAATATGTCTGCCTCCTTTGCCGCCTTCTGGGCAACGGTCGAAGCCTCGCCGATCTTCCCCAAGGTTCGCTCCCTCCCCCCGAGGGTCTCCCCTGTCATCTCCCCGCTTGGGGTGCCCAGGTTTGCCCTGACAACCCACTAAACAGGGCGCACAACCCATAGGGTCAGGGAGGCTCGGCGCCCGCCATTGCGCGTCGGCGAGATCCGATCGTCGGGGCAGTCCGTCCGAGGGAGCAATGGCAGTGCCCCTGGTAGCCCTGCCCGGCTACCGTGATGGCCTGGCTTAGACTTAGAGGCGTGGGGCCGGAGAGATCGGCGAGAATTAGAATGTAAACCTTCGGGGGCCATCATAGACGGCCGTCCCTCCTTAGTATGATAGCTTTTGCCTGCGGTGGTATAGTTGCCACCCTTGGCGCGGCGAGGCTTGCGGCGTGAGTCCGTAGACTCGGATGACCCATCGGACTCCGAGTCGCTGGTCGACGAGTAGTTGGACGAACGCGGGCTAGAGACCGGAGACGAGGACGAGGAGGACGAAGAAGTAGGGGAGCTATAGCGGCGGCGGCGGCGGTCCTTCTTCTTGTCTTTATGAGCCTTTTTAGATTTCGATGAAGAGCGAGGGAGCGGCGGTGGCGGCGGCAAAACAACTTCGCCGCCATCGTCGGATGGAGGTGGGGGCGGGCTGGTTGCCTGGACTGGAGCGGGAGGGAGTCGGCCCCGCTCGATCGCGTTGGTGACCGCGGCGAGCTGCTGAGAGAATTGCGCGGCCATGGACTGCATGAGCTCGATATAGCGCAGCTCGACGGGGTTGAGCCCCGGTGAAGCCGAAGAAGTTGGCGGCGGGACCGTAGCAGACGGTGGAGAAGGAGAGAGATGAAGAAGGGAGTCGGGCAGCAGGCCCGGGGCCTCCTCACAACGAGACGGCTGACTTGGGGCGACCGAGGCGACCGAGAGGCGTTCGAGCGAGGGATGGTAGGGCTCATAGGCGGCCTCCGAGTCCGATGGCAGGGGTGGCGGTGCCTCGAGGCATGCGCGGGACGAGTGGAGGGATCCCTCCAGAGGATTATCCTCACCCTGGAAAGACTCGGGCTTGGACCCGTCTCCGACGGACTCCGGCGGTGAAGGCGGAGATGATGGCGGAGGCACCGCAGAGAGATCAGGAGGAGAGGCGAGGGAGGGCATCACCTCCCCCTGTGAAGGTGGTGGTGGATGACCGTCCGAAGAGGAGAAAGGGGGCAGGGCAGGCATGATGCCCGACTCTGCAGAGGTGGGGGTGACCCCCATTGAGACGTCCAGCGCGGGACGCACCGGATAGGATTCTACACCTGACGAATTGGGCTGGCCCATAGGGCCTGAGGGCAATGAGGAAGGATGCATGCCGGCGGCAGGCGCGGCGGAGGAGACGACTTCAGAGGTGCTGACGGGCTGAAGCCCGTCAGCAGAGGAAGGCGGGCAGGCGGGCTTGAGCGAGGGCGAGGACGGCGGCGAAAGCGACATGGAACGAGCGGCGAAAGGCGAGGGTGAGTGTGAGGAGGGCTGTGGTGGCAGGGGCTGGCGAGGTGAGGAGGGATTGTAAGGTCTGAGTGTTACGAGAGCGAGAGCGACGAGAGCGAGAGCGACGACGGATGACGACTGACGACAGGACGACGGACAACGACACCCAGGAAAACACCCCGACTCTCGCCCCACGACTTTCTCACATAACTCGACTGAAATCAAACCCAAACACTCCGATCAGACAACAACGGACGACGATCAAAGGGCGATCTGTCGGCGATCTTGTCTGGAACGGGAATCGCACCATAACGGAATCGAGGGGCAATCTTGCTACGCAGGATTCCAAGAGACCTACCAAATAAGACGAAAGGAGTGCGATGTGCCTAAGGGGGAGATGCGAAGAGGTCGCAAATTAAACCTGATTGCCCCCAGAAGCAGATAAAGAACCGCAGGGGAGATAGCAAATTAAACCTATCTGCGAGGCGCCTGGGAGGAAGAAAGGTGGGGAAACTTCCCTTCTCTTTCGAGAGGAAGAGAGAGGGCGCTCCACAACCCACGATCCCATGCATCCAAGCGAAGCTTTTGACCGAGAACGAGAACGAGAGAATTATAACGATAAATACCGAACGACGAAGAGAAGAGCGAAGCCTAACGAGTGTCGATTCGCGAATGCGACACCCCCCCCCTCCCCCCCCCTCTCTCCCTCCCAGTCCCACTCCGTTGCGCCGCGCCGCCCTCCCCTCAACCTCTCACACCTCTTTCTAACCTGCACACGTGGATTATTTGGTAAACTGAAGCATCCAAATGGCTGCTTCGCCCCCGGGCCTACTTTCTCCATAATTCCATACTACAATCTCGACCTATTGTGTTGAAAATGGGTGGGAAATGTGGGGAAGGATGTCCCTGAGGCTCCCCCAGCACCTCATGGGCACCCGTCAAGGCGATGGCGAGCAGGGACGAAATATGTCGTTTGAAGCATCCATTTGCATGCTCCGGCAGTAAACAGTTAAAGATTCTGTGAACAGGCCCGGGATACCTATTTTTCGGCGGGCGGAGCTCTCGCTCTCGTCGCCCGCCCCCGCGAAAGGGGCGTTTGTTTGTCGCCTTTGTTTGCGGCGGGGGAGAGAGAGAGGGGGGGGGAGAGAGAGGGGGGGGGGGGGGGCATGGGGCGGGGGGGGGGGGGGGGGGGGGGGGGGCAGGCAATGAAGGCAGAGAGCGCCCGCCCGCCGCACGCACGCACACGCTCTCGCTCGCGCCCTCTCCGACTCGTGACGTGTGTGTGTGGGAGTCCTCTCTACGCGAGAGAGACCACTAAAAAAGTCGTCCTCCCACCTGGGTAGTTCCGTCCATACTTCTCAAATATTAGAATAAAGAGGATCTCTTTCTATATGTAGGAATACCTGGTTGATCGGATTGCCCGCCTCGATTTCACCTTGCGTCTGCTTTCCTCGTCGGGTGGAGGGAGCACAGCGAGCAGAACCTGGCCAAGGGAGCTCTCCACGCAGAGGGGGGGAGCAATGCCGAGTGCGCCGACAACGAAGCCGCCCTCGAGCAAGTATGTCGCCATCGCGCGTACCAAGGCCATCAAGAAGTCTTCTACATGGGGCAACATTGAGGATGTGGTGAACGCTCCTCTCATTGGGGTGCGCACTGCTCTGTCAGCGTGTGGGGCGGCACCATGCTCTGTCAACCTTTCGTGTGCTCACCACTCCCGGCCTCTCAATTGATTCAACGGCATCTGGCAGGTGACACCTGATGCGAGTTGGCTCTCCGTCATCTTCATGTGGCTATTGCTGCCGATCAACGTTCTACAAGCACTTGTCGCCGGTCTGGTTCAATTTGTTTACCGGGACTTCACACGATGGGCCGACCTGAGTTACCGTTGTGGCCGCCCATTGGTTCTTGCATGGGTGTGGTGGCGCTACCTTCTGACCGGACTTGTGGTACTCTTCTCCCAGGGCCGCTCACGCCTGTCCATGTTCTTATGGGAGTGGCGCTCTTTCGGCAGCGGCGACTACTTCTACCATGGTGAAGGCATTTGGTGCTGGAAATATCCGCAGGTTGAAGAGATCACACGCTCACATCAAGATCGCAAGGCGGTACGCAGCACGTGTACGCTTGCC
Organism: Isochrysis galbana; assembly: GCA_018136815.1. Taxonomy (NCBI): domain Eukaryota; phylum Haptophyta; order Isochrysidales; family Isochrysidaceae; genus Isochrysis; species Isochrysis galbana. Next base: position 1,082,283 of record CM030931.1, read on the forward strand.
TTGGGAACGGCGGCTGTCCTACTCATTCGTTCGACATTTCGTTGACAAGACCCATCATTCCACTCCCTACCCACAGGCATTTGGTTGCATCGCTGCCCCAATGCCCGATGTCTTCCCTCCCAGTGCTCTCATCTTCTTGCCCAATACACGTCCTACCTATCCCGACGGCGCACCGATTCCAGACAAGACTGTGAAGGACTCGGAGTGGTGGGCAATCCGTTCCGCCATCATGACTCACTTTTTGGGCCCAGGTAACAAGGGATACTTTCAGCGTGTCACGGGCATGAAAGCTTATCTGCGGGCAAATGGCATCAAGGCGGACTCGTCAAAGCTCGCCGATGCGGCATACCTCAATTCTCTTGTCGTTCGGTAAGTTTCTAGGGCAAAGATCATCCTGCGGCCACTGGCCTCAATCGCCAACTCACATCTTTGTATAGTGTCCTTGTTGAGTGAGACCTCTGATCACTTTTGCACATGTCATGCGAGGCATGCTTAGTATCATGATGACGTCATGTCTACTTGGCTTTGCTTCCCTAGGTGCATATTCTACGTGATCTTCGGTGATTACAATTCCAAATGGTTGTCTGATGACGACGTCGCAACGCTGACAAACTGGCGCAACTATGCTATATTTTTCGTGCTTCCACGCTTGCTGCAACGCTTCTTCTTCAACCTCCTATCAAACAAAATCAAGGAATTGCGGGTCAATCAGGTGCAGCTGCGCCTCACCCTTAACGTCACCGAGTCCGGGAGGAGTCGAGAGCCTGCTGATATCACTGTCTTCTCAGCAATCTGCTTGCTCAATGCCACGCCACCTTAGCCGCCCTCGCCCGTACTTCTCCTTGGCTAGGCCCACATCATCGATCGCCTCCAGTTGCGCGAGCCCTTCCAGAAGATGAATCAAGACCTTCCGCGTGAATACCAACGTTCAACGGATGTGGAACTCATGGATCAAGTGCGAAGTCCACTATCCTCGCTTTCGCCGCATCTGGCCGCGCTGTTAGCCTGCTAGACCACAACAGATCGAGTCCGGACAAATGTGCTAGGTCGTCTCAACTCGCTTGGTGTATGAGAAGTAGCACACTCCACGCAGCGGCAAGACACACAAGATCTAAGACTCCTGCCCCCACGTGCTGCGGCCAACACAGGTGATGTACGTGATTGGATTCGCTGGCATTGGTGGCACCTCGGCGGGTCTCAGCTCCACGGCTTCATTCCTTCTGGGCAAGACCGGCGAGGTGCGTGTTGCAGATAGCCCTATGGTTGGTTTGGTCTCCACGGAGTAGTTTGCATGCATTGTAAATTCATACCTTTCGGCCATTGCTTTCCCACCTTCTGCTGGAGCCACGTTTCCTGCGCAAGCCCCTTCTTTGAGCTTGAAACGATCAGTGCGGATGCCATGAGATGGCGGCCACGTTTTTTGACTCGCATGCCCTGAGATGTAAGTCAGACTTCCTTGCTCTTGGTCTGATCGTTAGTGGAACATCCCAGCCGTCTCGGTGCCAGGCGATCCGTAAGCACCACGCGATTGAACCACAGCGTACCCCGCTACACCAGGTCCCATTAGATTTAGTCAAGTTTCCCCCGGGATGGAACCTCGACATCGCTCGACAAGAATACATCAAGTCGCCCCACAATTTTATCCGCGAGGTTTGTCGACTTGACCCACCTGTAACGTCGGCGACCACATCACTCAAGGAGGACGAGGAGGTACGCCCCATTGCATGGGCCCAATGGCCTTCACGGCTTGTCCTGGACAAGCAGAGCACATTTTAGAAATGAAGGCGATCGAACCCATCGCTTTGAGGCTCAAGGTGGCGACTGTGTGCTTTGTGATGGTCGATGTATGGTGCCACTGTCCACCTGCACAGGTGCTTTTGTACAACAACGTCGGAATCAATTGTTTGCCTGGTGTAAAGAAGCTCTCTTTCTTTCCAAAGGGGACCCTAAAGCAATATTGCATCTCAATGTCCAATCGGGACCCAGAGAAATTCGAGGATCCAATGCTCTTCAAACCCGAACGCGCCAACCTTCACGAGGCGCTTACGTGGAATGGAGCTTTCAAGAACACCGTGCCCGGAGAAGATGCCGCAGTGTGCGAGCGTGAGGAAGAGGCATATCCACGTCTTTGCCCTGGCCGGCTCCTTGCTATTCACACCATTGAGGCCATCATCGATGTCCTTTTGGGCCGGGAATGAGAAGGACCATCTATCCCCAGCAAAAGCTCATGCCCAATGTTGCCATCAATCTTCAAGATGCAAATTCAAGATCATGAAGGAGCCACCATCCGTTGGAGCCTGCCAATACGTGCGTAGTGGGATAAGCTGTCTGACGAGTAGCGCACCAAAGATTGCCGATGCGCGATTCTTGCCATTTGACTTGCCCTGTTTGATTGAGCAAATTGGCCTGGCAGAAAGCTCAAAAACGAGATCTCGCTCTTCAGGAGATCTCACTTAGTACCTCGGTTCCAAAGCCCAAGGACCTCGCAGAAATATCGTCGGTATATATAAAGCAATAGACACCCCGAGTTCAGGGGAAAGAGCGGGTACATCGGCGACCGTGTGGCAAGCGCGTCAGTGCATTTGGTCGGGCGCGCATACTCGAGTACCGCGAGAAAAGTTCGCGGTTCGTTTTGGAATAGTCAAAATAAGTGCACGCGGACAAGACACAAGACCTTTTACCAAGAGTGCAGAGTGGAGCGAATTGGAGAGCTGGAGCTGAGCCGGCAAGATGTCAGAAAAAAAAACCTTTTAATATTCTCGCCTCGCACGTGGCCACGGGTTTAACTGCTGTAGCCACGCCCACTTCCCTTCCTCTCCCTCGCTACCCGCCTTGCGGCATCTCCCCTCGTGCACTACTTGGGGCCCAGGTTGCTGGGGGGGTTAGGTTGGGCGGGGTGCACCGACCCCTAGTGGAGGTTCCCCGTCTTCCTCCTGTGCCTCTAGGCGGTCCGTTTCTCCTTGTGTCGAGTCGTGTGTGTCATCACATGGTGTGTTGTTCGTCTCTTGTGCTGTCATTGTCATTTTCGCGGCGTGGTTGTTTGTCGTTCTGTGGTGGGGGGTGCGTGCCAGGGTCTCAGGCGAGCCTCTCGGCAAGGCCGATTGCTTTTGCTACTAAGCCTAGGCGGGCGCTCATTTTTAGTGTTCCTTTGTCGTCTTCTGCCCAAGTTGCTCGCGATGGCCGGCAAGAACGGTTGCCGACGTGCGATGCTCAAGAACAAGACGGAAAGCGTCGATGACGCCAACAAGGACAAGGAAGCCACCCAGGTGGAACTCAACAAGGCATATGACCTCCTCATCATGTGCATCAAGGATGACAAGCTTGTGGCCACCTTGGATGTGCTCTACACGGATGAGGAGGAAGAGAAGTACGACGGCCACCGTGCGTTCAAACACATCGACGAGTTGCACGTGGCGGTCAACACCGAAGACAAGGCCGAAGACAAGAAGATGGAGTATGACACACTCAAGATGACCAACCTCCAGGAGTTCCCCTCAAGGGAGGAGGTCACCAACCGCTTTGACAACATGTTTGGCATCTTCCAAGGACTCAAGGGCACCGCGCGCGAAGTCTCCGTGGCCGAGTTGTGCCTCGACATGAAAGCGAGCTTCATTGGATGTGGAGAAGGAGTCCTTCGTGAAGTGGACAAGGCATGGGGCTCCTTGGAAGTTGAGCACCGCAAGAGGCCTGATATGGTGCACAAGAACCTTGTGGAGGCGGCGGCCATCGCCCATAAGCATGAGGCGGTGCGCTCCACGGTGCGTCCGGGCCAACGTGCAATGCAAGCGACCAAGACCGAGGATGACACGGATGCCATCAAGAAGGCCTATGAGGCGGGCTTCAAGGCTGGCCAAGGTGGGCGTGGAGGTGGTAGGAGCAACAACAACAAGGACAAGAAGCCTTGCTCCCACTGCGACCGCATGCACACGGGCATCTGCTGGTCCAACCCCGACGGTGACGACTCCCAAGGCTTCTATGTGGATGTACGGCCCATCCCCAAGGGCGAGACGACCAAGGCGTACTCGCTTGGACCGTACACCACCGACAAGCACAAGGACATGCACGCCACGCATGAGGAGGCAAAGGAGATTTGGCGCGCGCGACTTGGATCGCCTAGCGATGATCGCCTCCGCCGCCTGCCGGACTACTCCGTCGACGTGCCCGCCAACCTCAAGCGCCTTCAAGCAAGGAAGGCGGAAGACGTCAACGAGGTCGCGCTCAAGGCCAATGCGCAACGTCGACCCGGAGGCGGAGGAGGAGGACCATGGATGACAAGCGCCGTCGGGGACGTTATCACCAACGACATCCTCACTATGCCTTGCCGCAGCGTGCTCACGGGCTACAAGTACGTGGACGTGTTCTACGACGTCTTCTCCGGCCTCGTGTTCGCGTATCCCATGCGCTTCAAGTCGGAGCATCCAACGATGTTGCAGCGCTTCTTGGCGGACACGCAAGGGTTCTTCATCGTGAAGCGCTTGCACTCGGACAATGAGCCCGTGCTCAAGAGCGACAAGGTGCAAGAGATTTGCGATAGCAACTTGATCCGCAAGCAAGAGAGCAACCCGTTTCTATGTGGATGTACGGCCCATCCCCAAGGGCGAGACGACCAAGGCGTACTCGCTTGGACCGTACACCACCGACAAGCACAAGGACATGCACGCCACGCATGAGGAGGCAAAGGAGATTTGGCGCGCGCGACTTGGATCGCCTAGCGATGATCGCCTCCGCCGCCTGCCGGACTACTCCGTCGACGTGCCCGCCAACCTCAAGCGCCTTCAAGCAAGGAAGGCGGAAGACGTCAACGAGGTCGCGCTCAAGGCCAATGCGCAACGTCGACCCGGAGGCGGAGGAGGAGGACCATGGATGACAAGCGCCGTTGGGGACGTTATCACCAACGACATCCTCACTATGCCTTGCCGCAGCGTGCTCACGGGCTACAAGTACGTGGACGTGTTCTACGACGTCTTCTCCGGCCTCGTGTTCGCGTATCCCATGCGCTTCAAGTCGGAGCATCCAACGATGTTGCAGCGCTTCTTGGCGGACACGCAAGGGTTCTTCATCGTGAAGCGCTTGCTGAGTGGCGAAAGCTGTCTTGTTACTTGTCTCTTAGGGGTCTCTACCCTTGCACGTTCCGTTGTCCGTTCAAACGACTCAACCACGTTCAAACGACTCAACCGCCGTAACCGACTCAACCGCCGATCACGTAACCGACACAAAAACAAAACCCCAACAAGAACAAATGTTTTGCACACCACTTAGCCATAGCTAGGCTTTGTGTTCACGACACACATGAAGCCTTGCATGAAGCCTTGCGCTTCTCACCCCCCCTTGACCTGATCCCCTGGAGAAGGGCAACAAATGAGGGATTCGCAAGGCAGCAAGATCTCAAATGCGAACCATGATCAGCCCACGGAACTTGGTGAACTTGTTCGCAGCTAAGGGCTTCGTCATCATGTCGGCCACATTGAGCTCGGTCTGCACGTGGTAGACACGTAACACATTCTTCTGCGTGAGCTCACGCACGTAGAGCTCACGACGATGGATGTGACGGGCCAAACCCTTCATGATGGGATTGTCCGCGAGTGCCTTTGCACCCTTGCTGTCGGACAAGAGCGGACTTGGCTCCGCTTGCTTCCAACCGAGATCCGCGAGCGTGTTACGGAAGTTCTCGATACGTTGCGAAGCAAGGGAGGCCGCCATCGTTTCCGCTTCATTGGCCGACAAGGAGATGCTGTTTTGGCGCTTGCTGCCCCAATCGACGAGGCTACCATTGATGAAGATGAGCCAACCGCTCGTCGAACGTACTACGTCCCACGATGCGTCGACCATGCCGCGTACCATGCCTTCACCTTGACGAAAGAGGCCGATGATGGGGCTATCGCCATTGTTCTTGTAGTACTTGAGGCCCATGGTGCCACGGTTCTTGAGGTAGAGAAGGCAATGCAGTGCCGCCTGCCAAAGGTTCACGGTGGGGAACGACATCGCGCGGCAAAGTTGGCCCACCGTGTACGAGATGTCGGGGTTGCTCACCACGGCGGCGTAGAGGAGACTACCGACAAGGCCGCGGTACTTGGTGCCAAACTTGGGATCGAGCTCCGCCTTGATCCGCTCTTTCTCGTCTTGCGCCTCGATGACGTCCTTGCCGAGGTACGAGTTGCATGGCGTGTCGACGGTGTTGCGCAACGTGTCCTCGTACTTGGTCATCTCTTCGAGGTGCGCGCCCATCATCTTGTTGATGTAGTCTCCTTGGTGAAGAATGATTCCATCACTCACTTCCTTGAGTTGGGCTCCAAGTACTTCATCGAGACCTTCATGCCAAGTGAGCTTGAAGCCATCCTTCTCCATGGCCTCAAACACCTTGCGCACGAGCTTCATGTCATTGGAGCCCCACGGCATGTCGTCCACGTACGTGGCCATGACCATGAAGGAATCCTCATCACGGAGCACGTAAAGGCATGGCTCGCTGAACGCCACGATGAAGCCAAATGCCTCAAGCCACATGGACAACTTGAGCCACCAATTGCGGCCGGATTGCACCAAGCCATAGAGCGATTGCCCTAAGAGGGCTGCTAGCTCTTGTCCGTGTTCATCGTACTTGCGGTAGTTCTTGGGCATGCGTACCCAAACGCGCTCGTTGGGGGGCAACTCGCTCTGCGTGTACGCGGAGATGGCATCGGCGGCGCCCTTGTACGTGCACATGATGACGGAAATGACGCAGAAGAGTCGAAAGCCGCCATGGGAGATGGTTGGCGAGTACGAGAGGTCAAAGTCAATGCCCGGTACTTGGCGGAAGCCTTGGACGTACATGCGCGACTTGCGGATGCCGTCGCGCTTGTAGCGGAGGGTCTCACCTAGTGGGATGGCGCGTCCCACTTCCTTGATTGGCTTCTCGTCGATGAAGGTCTTGTTGGTCACCAAGGTGTTGTACTCCTTCATGCGTGCCTCCTCCCACAAGTCTTGTTCATCTTGTGGTAGGTACTTGAGTTGGTGCGGCTTGAAGGGCTTTGGGAAGCCGATGTAGATGGCGTCGTCGCACACCTCGGTCGCCATCAAGATCTTGTGGCACATCGACGCCGAGTACTCGCTAGCACTCTCGTCGCCCAAGATGGTGTTGTCGTTGCCCAAGGTGGAGTAGTCCATCACCGTGTACGGGAGCTCCTCTCCCGCGATGCGGCTTGAGCGGCGTGGCGCGGTGTCCTCCTTGCCATCTTCCGACTCGAATGGCCCGCGTTGCACTTCGCCACTTGGCGTAAGCGTGTCGTCATCCTCCTCATCGGACTCGATGATGCGGCGGTGCCGTTGAGGAGCTCGGATAGGCGGCGTGCTGTCGGAGGTGTTGTCGCTAGCATCCTCTTCCACCTCCGTGATGGGGCCCGAGTAGGAATGCTCCGAGGGCGTGTAGTCCGGATCCTCGTGGTCCTCCGGGATGCCAAACGCGTAGATTGAGCCATGCATCTTGCCGTATTGGTCGGTCTTGTCAATGGGGATCTCACCCCCCCTCGTGGTTTTCCACGGGAACTCGGTCTCCATGAAGGTGGCGTGCACACCGCTCACAAACACCTTGCCCGTCTCGAGGGACATGAAGATGTTGCCCGTGTGGTAGCGTGCCGGGCCCAAGTAGATGCACTCTTGTGCTTGCTCCGACAAGTTGTTGTCGCGATACGCCTTGGGCTTCTGCACGATGGCCTTGCAACCGAACACCTTGAGCATGCTCAGGTTGACCGTGTGGCGGATGCCGGCACGCACTAGAGGAGGAGCAGTGTCTTTGGCGCCGGGGATGCGGTTGATGATCACCATCGCGGGATAGAGCGCAAACTCCCAATACTCTTGGGGGGCATTGCACCCCAGGAGCAATGGTCGCATGGTGCGCTCGAGCAACTTGACCGCGATTTCCGCAGGGTTGCCCCACGGCTCGTACGGGTTGCTCTCTTGCTTGCGGATCAAGTTGCTATCGCAAATCTCTTGCACCTTGTCGCTCTTGAGTACGGGCTCATTGTCCGAGTGCAAGCGCTTCACGGTGAAGAACCCTTGCGTGTCCGCCAAGAAGCGCTGCAACATCGTTGGGTGCTCCGACTTGAAGCGCATGGGATACGCGAACACTAGGCCGGAGAAGACGTCGTAGAACACGTCCACGTACTTGTAGCCCGTGAGCACGCTGCGGCAAGGCATAGTTAGGATGTCGTTGGTGATGACGTCCCCGACGGCGTTTGTCATCCATGGTCCTCCACCTCCGCCTCCGGGTCGGCGTTGCGCATTGGCCTTGAGCGCGACCTCGTTGACGTCTTCCGCCTTCCTTGCTTGAATGCGCTTGAGGTTGGCGGGCACGTCGACGGAGTAGTCCGGCAGGCGGCGGAGGCGTTCATCGCTAGGCGATCCAAGGCGCGCGCGCCAAATCTCCTTGGCCTCCTCATGCGTGGCGTGCATGTCCTTGTGCTTGTCGGTGGTGTACGGTCCAAGCGAGTACGCCTTGGTCGTCTCGCCCTTGGGGATGGGCTGTACGTCCACATAGAAGCCTTGGGAGTCGTCACCCATGGTGAAAGGCATGAATGCACCTCCAGGAAGTTCAAAGCCATTCACCTTGCCCATGATGCACTTCATATCATCATTGCGTGAGCACGCCTTGTGGGTGGAGAGCATGTTGCGTTTGAATGGGCCAAAGGATGCGTCGGGCTTCTCGACCACATGCCATCCAAGGGGTGCACCGGCTTGGGGGCGCACAAGTGCAAGGAACTTGGCGGTGCCGGTGCCCCAAGTCTTGATTGCCTTGCCACTTGCCACCTCAACCATGTCCGTGCGCGTCTCATCCACGCCATCCGGAAAGAAGCTGATGTCGTTGAAGTAGTCCGCCCCGGTGGCGCCCGAGTCGATGAGGATGCGCAGCGAATCATTCTCGGTGTTCTTGGTCGTGGTGGCGCATATCTTGTTGCAGGTGAAGGTGAGGCGTCCACCACTTTGCTTGTTTTCCTTCTTCATCTTGGCATCGTAGAGGTTGGCCTTGATCTTGGCTTGGAGGCCCTCCGGCACCTTGTCCCAATCGATCAAGTGCGCGGTGTCGGGGTTGGACCAGCAGATGCCCGCGTGCATGCGGTCGCAGTGGGAGCAGGGCTTCTTGTCCTTGTTGTTGTTGTTCCTACCACCTCCACGCCCACCTTGGCCAGCCTTGAAGCCCGCCTCATAGGCCTTCTTGATGGCATCCGTGTCATCCTCGGTCTTGGTCGCTTGCATTGCACGTTGGCCCGGACGCACCGTGGAGCGCACCGCCTCATGCTTATGGGCGATGGCCGCCGCCTCCACAAGGTTCTTGTGCACCATATCAGGCCTCTTGCGGTGCTCAACTTCCAAGGAGCCCCATGCCTTGTCCACTTCACGAAGGACTCCTTCTCCACATCCAATGAAGCTCGCTTTCATGTCGAGGCACAACTCGGCCACGGAGACTTCGCGCGCGGTGCCCTTGAGTCCTTGGAAGATGCCAAACATGTTGTCAAAGCGGTTGGTGACCTCCTCCCTTGAGGGGAACTCCTGGAGGTTGGTCATCTTGAGTGTGTCATACTCCATCTTCTTGTCTTCAGCCTTGTCTTCGGTGTTGACCGCCACGTGCAACTCGTCGATGTGTTTGAACGCACGGTGGCCGTCGTACTTCTCTTCCTCCTCATCCGTGTAGAGCACATCCAAGGTGGCCACAAGCTTGTCATCCTTGATGCACATGATGAGGAGGTCATATGCCTTGTTCAGTTCCACCTGGGTGGCTTCCTTGTCCTTGTCGGCGTCATCGACGCTTTCCGTCTTGTTCTTGAGCATCGCACGTCGGCAACCGTTCTTGCCGGCCATCGCGAGCAACTTGGGCCTGAATGCTCTCCATTCAGCACCATCCTTGTTGTAGAAGAAGATCTTGTCATTGTTCTTGTCCATGTCTCTTTGTCTCTCTCGGCGGGGGTACCAGATGAGTGGCGAAAGCTGTCTTGTTACTTGTCTCTTAGGGGTCTCTACCCTTGCACGTTCCGTTGTCCGTTCAAACGACTCAACCACGTTCAAACGACTCAACCGCCGTAACCGACTCAACCGCCGATCACGTAACCGACACAAAAACAAAACCCCAACAAGAACAAATGTTTTGCACACCACTTAGCCATAGCTAGGCTTTGTGTTCACGACACACATGAAGCCTTGCATGAAGCCTTGCGCTTCTCACTTGCACTCGGACAATGAGCCCGTGCTCAAGAGCGACAAGGTGCAAGAGATTTGCGATAGCAACTTGATCCGCAAGCAAGAGAGCAACCCGTACGAGCCGTGGGGCAACCCTGCGGAAATCGCGGTCAAGTTGCTCGAGCGCACCATGCGTCCATTGCTCCTGGGGTGCAATGCCCCCCAAGAGTATTGGGAGTTTGCGCTCTATCCCGCGATGGTGATCATCAACCGCATCCCCGGCGCCAAAGACACTGCTCCTCCTCTAGTGCGTGCCGGCATCCGCCACACGGTCAACCTGAGCATGCTCAAGGTGTTCGGTTGCAAGGCCATCGTGCAGAAGCCCAAGGCGTACCGCGACAACAACTTGTCGGAGCAAGCACAAGAGTGCATCTACTTGGGCCCGGCACGCTACCACACGGGCAACATCTTCATGTCGCTCGAGACGGGCAAGGTGTTTGTGAGCGGTGTGCACGCCACCTTCATGGAGTCCGAGTTCCCGTGGAAAACCACGAGGGGGGGTGAGATCCCCATTGACAAGACCGACCAATACGGCAAGATGCATGGCTCAATCTACGCGTTTGGCGGGGTGAGAAGCGCAAGGCTTCATACAAGGCTTCATGCAAGGCTTAATGTGCGTCGTGAACCCAAGGCCTAGCTATGGCTAGGTGGTGTGCAAAGCATTTGTTCTTGTTGGGGTTTTGTTTTTGTGTCGGTTACGTGACCGGCGGTTGAGTCGGTTACGGCGGTTGAGTCGGTTACGGCGGTTGAGTCGTTTGAACGGACAACGGACCGTGCAAGGGTAGAGGGCGTCATCGACGCTTTCCGTCTTGTTCTTGAGCATCGCACGTCGGCAACCGTTCTTGCCGGCCATCGCGAGCAACTTGGGCCTGAATGCTCTCCATTCAGCACCATCCTTGTTGTAGAAGAAGATCTTGTCATTGTTCTTGTCCATGTCTCTTTGTCTCTCGGCGGGGGTACCAGATGAGTGGCGAAAGCTGTCTTGTTACTTGTCTCTTAGGGGTCTCTACCCTTACACGGTCCGGTGTCCGTTCAAACGACTCAACCGCCGTAACCGCCCCATCACGGTCGTGGAAGAGGATGCTAGCGACAACACCTCCGACAGCACGCCGCCTATCCGAGCTCCTCAACGGCACCACCAGGTTGAAACACGTTTGGTATGGCCGGTGGGTGTTCACAGCCTTTTCCAACACTGAGAAGTCGTTGTCTTTAAAGCTACCGGTAGTCTTCGTTGCGCCCCTTCTACCCTTCGTGGAGGGTATGAGCTGGTAGAGCTTATGGCTCCGTCACTAGTTGTGCATGCCTTGCATGAAGGGCATCAGTAAAAATATACCGGAGGGGGCCCGAATACTTTTTAGCGCTTGGTCTTCAGAGGCTTAAAATTGGCCACATTTTTCGAAAATTTTGCCGGAGGACCCCCCATTTTTTTTGCTGATCTCTCATACCAGAACCTATAGAAAGCTTATTTAGGCCTCCATTTGCCCATTACCGATTTCGCCCTCCACACCCCCCTAGTGAGTGACCGGGCTAGATCTCGAAGGGAGGAGTACACGTGATAGCTGATAGCGTAGCGGACACCTTCAAGAGTATTTTGTTAGTATTGTAGTTGTTGTTGTTGTTGTTGTTGTTGTTGTTGTTAGTATTATTATTCAACTACACTTGCATGTAGCTAGCTGCACCTGCACTGTAGCTTCACCCATATTCTCCGTTGCAAAATTGATTCTTGTTCGTGCACTAGCTCACACACTGTGGCCCGCCTATGACCTGCCCATAGACTCCGAGATCATGACAGAGAAAGGAGCGAGGAACGCGATGAGACTCCTCCTCAGCCACTCCGACCTAACTTCCTAGCTGCCGCCTAAACGAGAACGAAGTCAAATTGCCACCTACCTAAGAGAGGTGAAGACTAGAGCGAGAAGAAGGCCATCACCCCGTAGGTGGCAGGCCCCAGGCCATCTAGTCGGGTCCAATTTTCAAGGCGGATCACAAAGGATGGTATGTAGACGAATCTCTCGCATCCCATCCCATCACCCCCTACTTGGCACGCCTCAAGGCTACCCAAGTCGAGTTCAATTTTCGCGGCTGATCACAAAGGACGTTATGTAGTTGAGTCACTTAACGCGAGAACCAAGTTGATGTGATTCGAGGTCGTTCCGGGGCATACGCGGAATGGGGAGTCATCGGTCTCTCTGCATCATATGCCGCGCGCAGCTCTCTATATGTAGCGCAACCGGTAGCTCTTGTCAAGATCTCGGCCCAACGTTGCTCAAGCCTACGCCTAACTTGTAGCGGAATCTTGCCTTGATGACCAACGCTCCCACCTCCTTGCCGCACTTTGCTAACTGATGTGGGGAGATCAGGAGGCAGTCCCATTTTCGGAAGAACATGTCGGCGCACGAAATGGTCATCGAAATGGTGAGTTTGTTCAGCTGATGACATGAACTCGAAGGAACTCAGGACAACTGTGCGCTCTATGAGGCCTGGAGAACACGGCACATTGAGGAATTCCGCCACGCGAGCAATGCATCCTGTCGACATGGAAATATAGAGTAGGGGGTGAACGGTCCAACATAGGTCTTAGCCGCGAACGTTTCGCTCCTGAAAGATGGAGTGAGCCACATGTTCTTCCCATCGGGCGTCATGGCATGGTGAATCACAGTCACCATGAATACTTGTTGCAAGTCATTCATGAATGCCACTTGAGGAACTCAAAGTTTGTAAGCACCGGACGGCACACGACGGGTGTGCCTTCGAGAGCTCAGCTTACCGGGGAGATCTTCCTTCAAATCCTCGTAAAATATCCACATCACATCTGGATTTGTGCGTTGCTCCCACCAAGAAAGAAAGTGATGCCAGATTTGACCCGAATGGGATACACCTGCGAAAATTGCTTCAGCGAACTGCTCCTGGGTGATGTCTCCTGGCTTCAGATTCGTATATGCTGGCAGGAACTTGTAAAAGGAATAGAAGGCGTCCAGCGGATCGCGAGCGACATATACATAGCGAGCACCTTTGCAGATGTTCTCCCATGTCGCATGTGACTTGAAAGCACGGGGCACTGCACATTGAGGTTCCGAGAGGTCCTGGCCGCAGTCATGTGCGAGGACATCCCAAGGAACAACCTCGGTGATCTCTCCGAATGCCATCGTTTTCTCAATCTCTGCGCCAGTTCGCAAGGCATGCACTATCTGCATCATCCATGTTGTCCCACACTTTGGATATGTCACTATGAACACCTGGTGCGAAAGAGGGATGTAAAGGTGGGCCAACTCGCTTCGCAGAGCTGGCAATTCCAGGTAGCAGAGCGGCTAGAGCATACATCTGAAGGCGCTGGAACAAATTTGCGCCCTTTCTCGAGGCTCTCAGCCGAGTGCATAAGTCTATTACGTGTCGTCATCAGCTGGAGAGCAAGTTCGCCCTTCCGTCTGGCTTCCGCTTGGCGTCCTGCAGCCTCATCTTTAGCTTGGAGCTCAAGAATGCGGAGCCGGCGCAGTAGCGCTAGGATGATACCACAAGCAGCGGCTGCGGTGATCGCAGCGCTGACTCCCCTTGCGGCGCCAGCCATCGGCTGAGCCGGCAGAGGAGGTGAGGCGGAGGCGGTGATGAGTGAGAAGCAAAGAGAGCGAGGGCCGTATAAAAGTACTACTACTAGTAGTAGTACATAAAAACGCAGGCGATGCCTCCCCAATCGGCGAATGGATGGAGCGATGGCGATGGAGCGCTTGGTACCCTGCACTCTGGGGCCCGAGCCATGCGATCATGCGATCGCAATTGCCGGTGGATGCCGCCTCAAGATCGGCGCTCGGCGCGGGCTCTTCTGGAAGACCAAAGCCGCCCCGGTCATGCCTGTCCGACTGTCCGACCCTCTGCTCAGTCAAGCATGCGCACTCAATTCATTCATTCCGGGCTAGAAAAAGAGGCGGCCAACCACCCTTTGGCCCAGGCCAGAGTTTCGTTTCGGACCAGCCCGAATTTCGTTTCGAAATTTCGCACGCATTCACTAAGTTTCGGGCCCGCTCCACCCAAATTTCGCGGGTATTTTGCTTTGCTCTCGGCTATATAGAGCTAGCGCGCTCCGCGCCCTAGATGGGAGATACAGGATACTGTATCTGGGGGAGGGGCCAGAGACAGCTGTATCTACTGTACCTGGGGAAGCCCCAGAGCCCCAGACCAGGATACACACCACTTCTAGGCTTAAAATAGCGATTTTACCATTATAACTATGCTTCTACGGTTAAAATAAGCGTTTTGCGCCCGCACCCCTCCCCCCTCCCCGTACGCCCCCCGTCCCCCGCCCCCCCTAGCGCCGCTAGACATGGCTCCCAACCCCAGTCCCACCAGGGCCTCGCGCTTCGGGGCTGCGCGGGCGATCGCTGGCGGGCAGCCGCGCGCAGGGGCTGCTAATGAGGCGGGCTTCGGGCTTTGACGCGACAAACCAACACCCGCTGCTGCCCATGAGCAGCACAGCGGCGGCGGTACCAGTGCGGATGATGATACGCCGGCGCTGCCCCGAGTGAGACTTGTCTTCAAACCAACGATATGTGTTCTTCGTGAGGGTTTAACCCACTGAGTGCGCACACTCTTTGGGGTGAAAGGCAAGAGGGTCACGTTCACTTGTGTTTGTTTGTGCATGTCAGACTTGCGTGTGCCTCATGGGGACGCCTGTGAGTGTGCTGTGCAAGTTTGACTCGCGCGGACGCTCGGCATTTAGTCGGGGGGTGTCGGATCCAGAGTATTTCCACAATACTCTAGACGGATCCGATGGCTTGTGTGTCTTTTAACTTTAGGATGGGCATTGTTTCTTGAGGGGTGATCGCCGTTTACTTCGGGACTCTTCGTTGTGGCTTCGTTTCGGTTGGCAGGCTGCCGCCAAACACACCAGAGCCGCCGAGAACGTCGCCACGCCGCCAAAGAGTAAATTCTTCGCAAATGGCCACTACACGGCGGAGATCGATAGTACCTTCATCAAACTACTACTAGCAGAAGTTCCTCGCCGCCGCGCCCCGACCGTCTTCCGCATCGTCGCCGATTTCTTTGGGATAACCATCCCGCGGCGCGAGCGGTACATCCGCTCGCAGGGAGCGAGCGTGCTTCACACCCTCTCCTACATCCCGTCGGCGACGCGCGTAAAGGAGCTGGCGTCCGTGGCAGAGAAGCTCAACTCCCTCCAAGTCCTGCCCGATTGGCGTGACCATCCGGGTGGGATATGCGTATATGGTATCTGGTGGGGTCCGCCATCCGGATGGATCGTCGAAAACGGCCACGCAGCGCGCCCGGCGTCGGTTCGAAGTTGGGCTCTCCGGGCCTCCCTCGGCGACGGCTCAACGTTCAATGGGCTCGGCGGGTGGGTGATTTCGACGAGGGTTCGGCGCGCGGCCTGCCCGATTGGCGTGACCATCCGGGTGGGATATGCGTATATGGTATCTGGTGGGGTCCGCCATCCGGATGGATCGTCGAAAACGGCCACGCAGCGCGCCCGGCATCGGTTCGAAGTTGGGCTCTCCGGGCCTCCCTCGGCGACGGCTCAACGTTCAATGGGCTCGGCGGGTGGGTGATTTCGACGAGGGTTCGGCGCGCGGCCTGCCCGATTGGCGTGACCATCCGGGTGGGATATGCGTATATGGTATCTGGTGGGGTCCGCCATCCGGATGGATCGTCGAAAACGGCCACGCAGCGCGCCCGGCATCGGTTCGAAGTTGGGCTTTTTGAGCTTTTGCGATTTTAGCGTCTTTTGTCAGTTTTTGATTACGTTTTGTTATGGGGGCCCAAGGGGGGGGTCCGGGTCCTAATGGGCCCCGGATATGTGCTAGTTGGGTGTATTGGGAACTTTCTCCCGAAAAAAATCCTTAAATTTCCTCAATTCTGAGATGGTCATTTTTTCACCCCTTATAAAAAAACACTGTTTGACCGCCCTATGTGATAGTGGTGTGGGAGAATTATAAGAGGAATTTTATCCGGTTCTGTTCCGAAGAGAGCGCGAGCGATGGCGTCGCTCTCCTTCCTCTCGGCCGCCCTGGTCACCATGATGGTGCCAGGGCGATATCTATTTACAGTTACAAGATAAGTCGGGGTTGAGGCCGCCGCCTACCCGGGACACAGGAACAGGAGGAAGGGGGGGGCGAAAGATCACCGTCGGCCGTCGGGGGGCGCGGGCCGCCGGACCATATCTAAGCCCTTTAACCCTATCGATCCCCCTAGTAGTGTACGGGGGGACCGGGGGACTCGCCTTCTCGCCTTAGGGCGGGGGGGGAAAGGGCCAGGGGAGTGGGGGTGTAGAAAGTTTCCTGCGTTAAAGTAGTGGGTCCACGGCCGCATGTGCGGTAAGAATATCATAAAGTTTTTTTAAAGTAAAATTTCTCGTGAGTAGTGAGTAGTGAGTAGCTCGCCTCCCCCCCACGTCCACGTCCACTTTGCACAGTGACCTACGACCTACAAGAGCAGGAAGAAAGGGGGTGCGATCTTCTCTTGATTCGGGCGCAGTAGCCGCCCGTCATATCCCCCTGCCCACAACATGTATCGTCACAAAACTTGTACATCGTTCTCACACTATAGCACACTCCCCCGCCCGCAAACTTGACAAAGGACCACCAACGGCTAGTAGACACTTGCCCATACCTACCTCCAAAGCCCGGAAA
>CM030931.1:1099220-1184297 GCA_018136815.1 Isochrysis galbana
AAGTAGGAGATATTTGTCTGGCTGTGAGCTCCGTCAATTTCAGTGACTGTGTCCGTGTGTGTGGACGTGATTGTGCGCACAGCACTTCCCCATCTCACGGAGTAGCCTGTTGCTGTACCACTGAGAGGATAGAAGCAGAGCACATCCCGTGAGGGAGACGACTGAGTGGAAAGCGTGTAAAGCGTGCTCCAACGTGTGGGGCAGCAGCCCGTGCGGCAAGTGAAGATTGGCAAGTAAAATCAGACACAGGCCGGCCATGCCCCATACCCCGACCAAATTGCAACGATGTTGAAACCAATTCGCTGCGAGAGCCGCACTGCCGATGGGAGTGACAAACCATATTGCGGCTTGATGGCTGACCTTGTGCAAGAAAGCAGAACTCGAACCTCCGAGATTGAGGGCAGGCACAAGAACGAGCATGGCAGGGAGGATCGTACAGTCGATTGCACACAGTATTGAGGCCACGACAGAGACTCGCACCAATCGGGACTGCCACGTGTTAGTGTCAAGCTTTGTATCTGAAGGAGTTGCTGCCGTGAGCAGAGGATTTGCAGTCCTCGGCAATTTGTCCAACGTCAAGGCCGCAGTGTGTTTGGTCAAGATTCCAGAACGCCAAAAAGGCGTAAGTGCGCTTGAAAACTGCAACCCAGTCAGCAGCAACAGCAAGGACGTAGAGTGGGTGCGCGACATCAAGAGGACGCGCCGACACGCCGAGACGCCAGACGCTCACCACAGTTTACTAGAGTACTCCTAGGAGTAGTGTCTGAGTCTTTGCCGAAGGAAGGAGAAACAATAACAATAACAATAACAAATTGACAACTTGACAACCTGGAATAAACTGGAACACCTGGAACCTGGGGGACAGTTTTACAAAATTCCTTTGTAGGGGGTGGTCGACAGGCAAGCATGTGCAGCGTGGTGGTCCCTGGAGCCCGGGAGGGCCAGCGAGAGAGTGGCAGGGGCAGGGGACGAAGTCGCGTTCCGTCAAAAGAGGACCACAATCTGTTTTCTTTTTAGTTATGAACAATAGTGGTACAAAACAAAGCTAATCGCCGTATACGAGATGTGCATAGAAACTTTTTTAACATAAAGTCGCCGTATACGAGATGTTTCGTTTACGCAGCACATGTGATTACTTGCAATCATTGAGCACGCCGTGCGTATGCGCATCGACTTCCCCCTCGCGAGGGCGCCGTGCGTGCGCATAGAAACTTTTTTCCCTAAGGCCCACATTAACGTAAAGTAGCCATATACGAGACGTTTCGTTTGCGCAGCACGTGTGATTGCTTGCAATCATTGTGCACGCCGTGCGTATGCACATCGGCTCCCCCCCCCCGCGGGGCGCCGTGCGTGCGCATAGCAACTTCCAGGAAGGTGCACGCCGTGCGTTCACTCTTTCCGCGGGGGGACTCTGGACGCAGAGGCGTTCGGGAACCGCGGGGGCACCCCTGGGGCCGGGGAAAATATTACCGTATATTGCGAAAACACTAACGTAAACAATCGATAGGTCTTGGGGTCTCTCCCCCGGGTCCCCTCCTCCCCCTCTCATCGACCTACCAGAGAGAGACGGCTCCTACTGCCTGCCTCCCTCCTCCCTCCTCGCTCACCCTCCAGCTCTCTCCTCGCTCTCGTCTTCCTCACGATGGTGACGACTCGGCGCGCATCGGTACCCCGTGTGGATTGCCACTCACCATGCACACGGCGTGCACCTGACGAACGGGACGAAACCCGTTTGTCTGCGCATCCGTGACCCGCCCGCTCTGGGGGCGACCGCACCCGCACAGGCAGCTTTTCGTGCCCGGTGTGGAGGGGTGGCAGGTTGACGACGCAGTGACCGGCTTCCCGCACGTTCTGCGGGAGGCGGATTGCAAGAGGCGAGGGGGCCTCGTTCGGCTGCACGTGGCTTCAGCCCGTCAGCACCTCTGAAGTGGCCTCCCTCGCCGCGCCTTCCGCCGGCTTTGCCCCTTCCTCATTGCCCTCAGGCCCTATGGGCCACTCCAATTCGTCAGGCGCTGGTCTGTTGCTTTTCACAACCTGTGGCTCACCATGGGGTAGGCCAGCATGGCTGCTGTGCCTGGTGTGGCCAGGGCCACGGGCCGTGTGGTGTGTGGACACCGTGTGGCGCGACCGTGGGCTCGCACTCTCGCACTCACCTGCTCAGCCCCTGCGGGCGGACGCGGTCGCTTCGCCTGCGACAGCTCCATGGGTACTGGGGGGGCGCCCTCGGCGGGGAGGCCGAGAGAGAGGAGAGGCTCGGCGGCGCGCTTCATGGCAATCAACTATAAAGTTAGTTGAAAAAGAGTGGCGAGTGACGGTGACTGGGCAGAGACGGCTCATCGGAAATTCAAGCTGACATAAAAAGAGGGCAAGCAGCACGGCTCAAGTGTCAAGTGTGTTGGTTTTGATTGAACAGCACGTATCCGACTTTTACCCGTGTTTATCGTATGATTTGTACAATGCGGTACTTGCTGGCTTTTGCATGAATGACCGACACAACCATCACATCCGTCTCAACGGTATGGACAACATAGATTCCATCCCGAGGATTCAACGGCCTGCGGAAGTATCTATTGAGGTAAGGGGGCTACCGCAGATAACCGACTTGATTGAGAATCTCGGCGCAGTATTCGGACACTGCAAATGAAATTTTGTGGGTTGCTTTTTTCACCAAGCTCCTCAAAACCGAAAGGACCCTATGATGATTTGCGCCAATTTGCACCTGATCGCGTCATCAAA
This sequence comes from Isochrysis galbana, assembly GCA_018136815.1. Taxonomy (NCBI): domain Eukaryota; phylum Haptophyta; order Isochrysidales; family Isochrysidaceae; genus Isochrysis; species Isochrysis galbana. The sequence goes on from CM030931.1 coordinate 1,101,957, forward strand.
ATATGCAATTACGTCAACGTACTCCGTGTTTACTTCATAGTGTTGAGATAAGCGACGACATCAGCCCGATCCTTCTCCTTCTTGAACCCTGGGAAGGCCATATTGGTCCCCTTAATGTACTTCTTAGGGTTCTCAAGGTACCTGCCACATGGCGACACGAGTGTGTTAGAAGAGCCCCGGATCGCACGCATCATACACGCAGAAATGGAAGTAAGTATGGGTTTTCATTTTTGAGCCTGCTTTCCGCCCCAAAATCATGGGCTGGTCAGAGGACACATTCGAGCCCCTCCGCCCCGCATCAGGGAAACCCAACATGGCACGATTCGTGCGGTGCTTACGCAAACATCGTCTCATTGGTCCACGTGATGCCGGAGTTCTTATTGGCGGCGGTGTACTTAAATCCAGCTACCTGTCCCGACTGACGGCCAATCACACCAAAGAGATTGGGGCCCTGCTTGTTCGGGCCTCCCTCGTTGCACGTGTGGCACGTCGCACATTTGGCCTTGAAGAGCTTCGCTCCGGCATCTGCGTTGCCACCGTCCGCCATTTTGATACCTGATGTAGGAGCAGGGCAAGACCGCAGGTCAGAAGGGCACGTGTTACGCCCGCCGCACACAGGAGCCGCTGCCGATGCTGGATGCGTGCACGCATCACTGTTGCCCACCGTAGACGGCACGCTTGCAGAATGGAGAAATTTCGTGTGTCTGGTGAAGTTTTCCCCATACGGAGGAGGGAGGGGGGGAATCAATGGGGCGCCCGCCGCCCCCGGCTTTCCTCCCCCCTCCCCCCCCCCCTCCCCCCTCCCCCTAAACCTAACCACACCTCCCCCCCCCCTTCCGCCAGCGCCGCCCGGGTGCGTGGACAGGAAGCTCATGAAAATTCAATGGCTTTCCTTTCCCTCGGCCAAAAACAGGCGGTGTGCGGTATATGCCCTACCCAAAGCCAAAGCTCCGCGGCGCGGTGCGGCCGCAGCTTGGTAGGGCGGTAAAGCAGGGTTTCATATACAGCACCGAAACAGGTGCTTCGGCTCGGTTCCTTCAGTTTTTCTTCTCACAGCTTCACCCGCAGGCGATGCGCCGCCGGGGGGCCGCAGGGGGCATGCCGAGACACAATACGATGGCCCTAGCTGGGAAACACAGCTGGGGCTCCTCCAAAAAAAAAACTTCTTAATATTCTCGCCGCGCGCGCGACTACGACTACGCACCCTTATTATGCTGCCACGCCCGCTACTCTCAACTCCCCTCCACCTGCCTTGCGGCTCGTCCCTTGTGCACTACCTAGGGGCTGGGTGTTTGGGGTTTCCTGTAGCAGGCGGTGTGTTCCAATCCCCGATAGGTTGTCCACTCCTTCCTCCTGCGCCATCGGGCTATCGGTTTCTATGTTTCCTTGTTGTGTCCGTGAGGCGGGCGGTTAGATCGCGGGGAGGTCTGAGGGCTGGGGGCAGGTAGGCGGGTGGGACGTGGGACGCGACTTTGTGTTGTGCGCGGTCAAAAACTATTGTTATAGTTTTAGCGATGGAGCGCGCGCCGACCGCTCCCACCTCCCAGCCCCCCGCCGTCACGACGCCCCAACGGGGCCGCCCCAAACCGCCGGAGCCCAAGCGCCCACAGGCCGCCGCGCCGCCTGACAACGACGTCGACATGACGGCACCACCCTCGCCTCCCAAGCTGCCACAGAACCAGGGAACAGGCAGAGTCCTGTTCCCTGGTGACAACCAGACCCAGGGCAATGCCCTGCCACCCAACCCCTCCGCTCCTCCACCAACTCAAGGACTCCCCATGGGAGGTGGCAGCTCTGCTGCCACCCCCATGGCGGCCACTCCTACCATCAGTGCACCCCTCGGGGGCGGGCACTTAACACAACAATCCATTTTGGGGGCCTTTGCGCCCTCAAACCAACAACCAACTCAAGCAGCCAGGACATACGCGCAAGCTGCGCATGGACACAAAGGGAAGGATCCAGCCAAGCAAGCCCAGCAGCCACAAGCCCAACAACCACAACAGCCGTCGCGCAAGCGAGCGGATCCTCAATCGGATCCAAAGCCGACTCTCCACAACTCCACCCCTTTTGCTTCTCCTCCACCTGATGAGGAAGAGGAGCCCGAAGACACGCCTTTTTTCATCCAGCTAGCTCAGCTAGCTGATGACAAAAAGGACATCAAGAGCGAGGATGTCGCCACTTTCATGAAATTCCTCCTCTCTAGGCTGGAAGGCCTAGACGCAACTCCAGATGGCATGGACAAAGGCCGCAAAGGCCCTTGGATCTTCTACGTCGATGAAGACGCACATGATCAATTCAAGGCCGCATACGGAGACAAAGTTAACACAGCACTCTCTGGAGTCCCGCATGAATTTGGAATCACCTATGGCGCGTTAATCGACTCGGCCCCTCGTAAGTCGAGCGCTATCCGGTCCTCCCTAAAAGAGGTGGCGACCTACATTGTTTTTCGCATCTTTGATCCGATCAAGGCTTTCAAGACCAAGACTAGGCACTTGGCTAACTCGCTCGAGCGCGAGGGTTTCCACGTGCTAAGGGGCAACCAACAGCGGGCCAAAACCTCACTCGAAGGTATCACGAAAGTTGAGTCCGGCAAACGTCCCATCTGGCACTTTTATGTCTACACGGACACGTCGGCCTTAGGGCACCGTTTCCCTCGCAACTTTCATGTGACTCTCGATGACGGAGAAAATTTCAACTTGGACTATGCGGTCCGATCATCAGTGGAATGTGTGACTCCTGAAGGGGAATTAGCCATCCATGGAGCCCCCGGAGGCTGCAAAGGATACGACAAGCCGTGGGCTATCTCATTTCTCCGTAAAAACCAAGTTAGCTTTCGCCAATGCACGTGCGAACAAGATAAGGCGAAAGCAGAACAACGAAAGCGCCAAAGGGACGCAAGTAACGCCCCGGAACCAGCTTCTCCGATAAAGAGGGAACTGGGAAAGGGGGAGGGGGTTGTCAGGGGTTAAGGTTGGGTAGTAGGGAGGTACACTAGCACACTGCCTCACGCCGCACGCGTAGCGGGGAATTTTAAGAAGATTTTTTTTTTGTGTTGTGCGCGGTTAGGCGAGTCTATCCGTTATGCGGAGCGCTTGCGCTACCGCGGACAGGTTCATGCCCAGCGTTAGCGTGCCTTTGTCGTTCATCGTAAAGACGGGGGCGCATAGCTCTCGCGGGGTCTTAAGCTTGGGTTTTCTTCCCTGGGAGGCTTTTCTGGTGCGTGCGGCCGAGGGTCTCTCCGGGGGTACGAGAGCGGCGCGGCAGTGCTGCGCGCGCACGCCGCTAGCCACTAGCCTGCTGCTAGAAACACGGCGGCCAAACAGGAGGGGGTTTGAAACACGGCAAAACACGGCTGTGTTTGGCTTTCGTAGAAACACGGTAAACACGTGTTTCCCAGCTAGGACGATGGCCCACCCACCCACAGATGTGATGATCTAGTAGCTACCCCTCGTTGCCAAAAGTGTGACGTTCTATTTTTGGAAAGTGCCGGCAGGACTCCCGCTTTCATCGGGCTGATCCGACACATCTGGCCTAGCCACTATGCGGGCTGCCACAGGGCTCCCACAGGTCAGACAGAACCGCAGGCCGCCCCTAGACTCGGGAGATTGAAACCAGTCCCATCCCAGAGACCGGGCCAAGTTGTGCACCCTTAGGTGCCATCCATCGATAATGGTGCAGTTCTTGCGCGTAGAGGACGTGGATACCCCCTAGTCTCGCTTGTGCTAGTGTGGATGCTAGTTTATGTTTTGCTCCATTCAAAATGTGGCAATCTTCAGATTCAGATTATTGTTATTCACCATGACGGTATGGTAGATGGTAGATGGTAGATGGTAGCAGGGCGGTCAAACAGTGTTTTTTAATAAGGGGTGAAAAAATGACCATCTCAGAATTGAGGACGAAATTTGAGGATTTTTCACGGTAGAAAGTTCCCAATACACCCAACTAGCACTTATCCGGGGTCCATTAGGACCCGGCCGGACCTCCCTCTTGGGTAGGGCCAGGCGGAAATATTCCGAAAAACTTGCCCAAATATTCCGCGAAGATATCCCATTTATATCCTATATCCCAAAAACAGCTGTTTTTACTGTTTTTCTTGGGCTTGTCGACTGTTTTTCACATGTAGGGTGTAGGGCGGCGGCCTCGGGGTCAGCCGGTGCGAGGCGGGGGGCGTGCGGGCGGCTCAGGTGAGATCCATGGGTGTGTTGTGATGAGAGAGAGAGGGAGAGCTTGGGCGGCTTGGGGCGCGTGCGCGTCGGAGAAGGGAAAGAGGGGGGGCGTCCCCCGCGCCGGCTTCCCCCCTAGGGCTAGGGGGAGGGTGAGTTTTCTTTTCCCTTTTTCCTTCGGTCTAACGCGCCCCCTCGCCCCTCGCTGCTCCGTCGCCGTTCTCTAGGAGTAGAGTACCCTACTCTAGGGCAAACTAAAGCCCGCTGGTCATTGAAGCTTCACAGAAAGATGCTCTGCGGCAAGCGATTGGCGCAGGCGTTCTTGCTGCCGTCCGCCCTCGTCCCGCTCGGCGGAGGCTCTTTGATCACGATGTGTTCATCTGCTGCTATGCAGGTGAACGCTTGCGCACTTGCGAGCATCGCGCAATATTTCGCCTATCGTCCTATGCTCTGGTCTCATCCGGAATCCTTAACGGTGTGGACACCTCGCAGACACATGAGCACCACCCAGGAGCTCAAACAATCAAACATGCATGGCCACCCTCAGGTAGACCGCGAGTATCCTGGGACTGCTGTGGTGCGTATGCACGCGGCACGCGAACGAGCCCGCTCTCTGAAGCCTGACGAGCTCAACGACGACTGGCAGGCAGTTCGCCGCCGCATCCTGTGGGCTGCTGGCCTCCGAGATCTAACGGATGTGCCACCTGGCGCGGGCTACACTGGGCATGCATTCAACGACGACAATCATTGCGACGCTACATGCATGTCAGACGATGTAAGCTACAATACAAACAATGGGCCCGATCGGGTCGCAGGCATCGCTTTAGGTAACAGACTTGGTCCGGGCATAGTGACTGCATCCGATCCTGATCTCGGTCCCGGAGGTTCGCTGTGCCTCCGCCCAGATGAGACATCCCACTCCCAAAAATTGGCCTCACAGCAACAAGAGATAGCCTCGCCTGCACCAGGCTGCTGAAGATTTGCTGTATTCGTCGCATGCTCGTGGGTGGCCTCACTTGGATTCCCAAGTTGTCTTACCGTACGTGATACTCAATGGCATCATCGGCACATAAACCCAACCTGCGCGTTCTGTAGGTTCATGGTCAACCTGCACGAATGGATGTCACCTGGATCCGCCGCGTGATGTTGCTCATGTCCAGTTTCGCTCTCGCATTGCATTCAAGCTTGTTTGGTGCCCACCAGATTTCGGAACATTTGTGTTGGTTGATGATGCTGGCGCTCTATTGAACAAAGGCACACCATGTGGCAGCATGCCAGCAATGGGTTACCGCCAATCAAACTACCAACTCGTGCGTGGATCAAAATACGCGGTCGAGGCCGACCGCATCGCTTCGAGCAAGTAGCAACAGCTACCATCGTTATCAAGAAGTGCGCAAGGTAGATGCATGGACAAGGTATGTGAGAGGCGCACGGGATGCAAGAACTTGAGCCTTCAGGACCCCATTTAGACTGCATTCGCAGGGAGACGGCGATGCGGTCAGGTAAGGGGGTCACTGCACACATGTAAGCGCCAAGGAGTGTGCGCTGGCACTCGGAGTACGGATTCGTCTTCAATGGTGTTCTCCCCCTCGTGCTCCTTACTCCCGACCACGAAATCGCAAGTGGCAAAGATGAGATTCCTAGCCATAGCCCATGGCACTACAGTTGAGGCTTGGATCAATCTCTCACGACAAATGGCCTTTTTCGTATTTACATTTCTTGATTCCATCAGGTTCTCACACTACAGCTAGAGCTCAACAATAGTATCAGGGCATGCGGATGAGGATGAGCGACAATGCGAAGAAATGACTCTACCAAGAGCAAGGCACAAGGCACGATGACTTTGGGCAATGGAAGTTGTCCAGAGGAAATCGATGCAAATATAGGCCGGTCACTCACGCTTTTTAACCACTTTTTTTCACCCCTCCTGGGTGTCCAAGGATTCCCCCGGGACCCCCCTTACCTGCCCCCCCAGACCCCCCCCCCCCCCCCCGAACCCCCTCTACGCCACGAAAATCCATGGCGTCGGTGAGTGACTCCCCCGCCTTGTCCGGCCCATGGAAGTCTATTTTGGGAGAATGGGAGGATCGCGCGCGTGAGAGAATCAAATCAGTGAATGTTGGGCGAATCCCCATAACAAACGCGGAGGTTCCGCGTCGGCCGATCGCCGGCTGTCGGCCTGCGCAGCCAGATCAGCGTGCCCACAATAGCGTGACATCGGGTCGAAATCAACCTTGGCATTACGCCAAGATTCCAAATCCCATTTGGCGCCCTCGGGATGGCCGAGGTTGTCCGAAGGCGGCGCGCAGCGGCGGCTCTTTTGCGATGGCGAATGATTCCGGTGTGTTCGTGAGGCGGTGTATCCTGTTGTCCTCAGCTTCGTTGTCCGTCGTTGTTCGCTGCGTCGCTGCACTCTAGCAGCCTAGGCTCCCTCCCTGAGGGAAGAGTTCTTTGTAGGTCTAACAATCTCTTACAATCCAACACTCTAGGGCCACTAGGAGCGCCTCGCCGCCCCACCGCCCTTCGTTCGCCGTTCGTCCCCCGTCCAGACACCCAAATGGGGTTGCCCGACCCAGTCCAGAATTTCATTCACCCGACTCCCGGTGGGGAGGAGGGCCAAAGCGCCGCGCTAGCCGCCGGTGCTGCTCGCGACGGAGTGGCTCAGAGCCCTCCGGCCACGCTCGACTCGACACACCACTCCCACTCTGGCCCAGACCTTCGCCGAGCGCGCGCCGCGCGCCGCACGGAACTTCGACAGGAAGTAGACGTTGCCCCGAGTCCGAGATGATGTTGTGCTTCTTGGTGGCGATGTGGCTGCCGCGAGGATGCCTGCGAAGTGCAGAACAAGATGGTTGGGTGTTAGCTACGAGGAGCGCGAGGCACAAGGCTGGGGCAGCAGACAGGGCGGGAGTGGGGCACAGCGATCGCACCTTAGCGTGTCGAGGCGCGATGGCTCTGCGCCCCCTGAATGCGATGCACTGCCGCCCACGCAACGCAACAAATCGCTGCTGCGCCGCCGGCCCTCCTCCCACGCCGCATAGGCCTCTGCCTGCGCCAGCTCCGCCTCGCCACACTGCCACCTGTGGAGCAGCTGCAGGAGGCGGTCACGGTGCTGGGGCAGGCGTAGGGCGGACTGGGTGAACGCAAGGGCGGCCATCATGGGCTCGGGCGCGGGCGGGCGGCCGCGCAGGCGGCGATCGCTCCGGAACTGCCGCACTCGCGCGACGGCCAGCTCACGCAGAGCGGCATTGTCATGCGCGGTGGGGTCCATGGGCAGGGCCAGGAGGGGGTGGGGGGTGGGGCAAGGAGTGGCCAGCGCGCAGCGCAGAGCAGCAGAGCGACTGGCGTCTTTTTACTTTTTCTCATATGTATTGTATTCCGCGCGGGGGGAAGCATCGAGAGGCCCCGCTTCCGCGCGGGGGGAACGGTGCCCCCCTGGCGATATTCGGACAGACAGACCCGGTTCTTGCACCCTAAAGAAAAAGAAGCAAAAAGAAAAAGGGTGCTACGCACGGGACTCCCTCTGGGCGGTAAACACGCCCCTCCGGTCGTGATAAAACTCATTCAGAACTCGAACAGTCTCGCCAACCTCCCGCGGGCGTGACGGCGTGATGGCCTACCGAAAGGAGCCGGCGGGCGGCGGCCTGCGCGGCGCTTGGCGGGAACTGGTGGCGGAGATCGAGCTGTGCGATGCGATGCTCTATGCGGACGAGCCGTGCGCTCGCGCCCTCGCAGCCGCCATCGGCCTCCCTGCGCTTCTTGAACGAGGCGTGCGCAACGTGCTACCACTCGGTTCGCTACCTGCAGGCACAGTTCATGACCTAGGTAGCGAGAACGAGGACCCTCCCACGCGCGCGGTGATCTTCTGCGCGACTCCTCTCCCTCAGGCCTACGCCTCCATCCGCGCGGCTCTTCAGCAACCAGGAACAGCGTGGCGAGATGTGGCAATCCTGGCCTCGGTGACTGATGCAGAGCATAACTTTGCCGAACAACACGATCATGCTGGCAGCACAAGTACACCGCGAGTCCCGAACAGCGCCCTCGAAAGATGCAAGCAATTTGTGGTAGACTGCCTGAACGAGGTAGCTCAGGTGGCTGCTCAGAACGAGACAACTTCAAACGCGGAATTGGCGCGGGGTTCAGGTTGTGCCACAACCGCCACTGTCACAGTCACGGAGATGCCGATGCCAATGCAAGCTTGCCCACTCGGCGACTCTACCTTCCTGCTGCCTAGCCCCGATGGCAGTCCTACTTCAGACCTCGCCTCGCTGCTTCCAATCGATCTGGAGCCCTCTGCAGCCATGGTGCGAACCGCTGAGGCTACGTCTTGTGCAAGCAATGCTCCTCGTCATGACAAAGAGCAGACTTGTGTTGCCCAGGACGAGCTACTCGCTTCACAGCTCAGCCGCCTACTGGGAGCCCTGAGTGTCCGCCCGACAATTTACGCAATGGGTGAACGCGCCATACGCGTCGGTGGTCACATGGTGTCCTCAGAGTCGGAAGCGGAAATGAGTGCGAAAGTTCATGGAACAGACCCGTCATCTAACGCTGCTACAACTACTCCCCTCTCATTAGTGCTTTTGGACCGTAGCCTTGACCTCGTGGCACCATCGATGCCACATCTGCATCCGCTCTCGCTCCTTCTCTCAGCAGAAGGTGCCCACCCAAGTGACATTGGCCTAGACGGGGTGCTGCATTCACTGGACGCGTCGACGGCCCACATTTTTGAGGCACTTCTTTCTCGCCGTCCTCAAGAAGTGAATCTGCACTTGCTTCGTGCCCTGATGTTAGCCGCCGAGGCTGAGGGTGTTGAGCTCCGAATACCGCCACGTCCCTCAGCTGATGAGATCCGCAAACTTGTCGCATTCTTGAGGAAAGCTTTTGCAGTCGGAACGTTGGGAGAGGCAACTCAGGATGGAGACCCCGATGGTGAGCAAGCAATTCTGAAATCCGATGGTGAAGATGGCAAGGAGCGCACACGCGACGAAGATTCGGGACGTTGGGTAAACTTTGACTCCCTCGCACGTTGTGCTCCGACACTTCGTGCCATCGAAGCATTGCTTTCACCGCTCCCAACAAAGACCGAGGAAGATGTATCGAATGCCAAGGTAAGCGGGCGCTAACAAGTGCTAGAAGAGCAAACTCGGTTCTTTGAGATCTCGGTTCGGGTTTTGCTAATCACTGATTGATCGCTCTGCTCGGCTGATATTCTTGTGGAAGTGATACTTTGCATGGCCATCCTCCGTGGCCTCATCGTAGGTGTTGATGCACACCGCAGCAGAGGATCCACCATCGGCATTCGCCCAATTACAACAGCTAATAGCTCGCACTCATCCAGTTAGTTGTAGCACGGATGAAAATGGTGTGGCCGCATCGCATGCGGCCCCATCAGATTCCAGCAACTCTCACGTGCCCCGCCAATCGCACACCCCACTATTAGAGCTTAGATCCCACTTGGCACTACTGGTGCTCACGTACTCATTGCTGGGCACTGCCGTCGATCCGGGCGGCAATTTTGCGGTGCGCAGAACGCTTCTTGCACTCCATTTGAATCGTGCTATAATTGCTCCTTGACCACGTCCCGGCAAGCGTATGTGTGCACCGTGTAGGGGCAGCCGCCGTCAAGTCTACAATTGACCTTGCACATGAAGGCACACTAGGGCTATCCTCCCGTGCGTCTGAGGCAGCCTGACAAATCCATACGTATCCTCTATTTGTTGTTCAATCAGGTCGGTGAGGCGCAACAACGGTTGCGGCAGACGATGGTGCAAGCTTTACTGCGGGCCGAGACGTCGCGCATGCAACTGGAAGATGTTCATCTATCTGAGCCTCCCACAGCGACGCACGCACGAGTGACGTCCATTGTGGAACATACCTTTGCACTACTACACGCAGTGGCCAATGGACGGGGAGCTCTAGATCCCAAATTTTCGACCTTGCTCACGCCATCGGCGCAGTCGGGAGGGGACGTTTACCAACCGTTGATACGCCTTTTGTTGAGTCGTGTTATGCGAGGTGCGCGAAGCTGCGCTTTGCTTCTACTGCCGCAAGCTCGTGTTGTGGTGCATTGTAAAGTACACGAGATGTGCGCGCAGGGTCGCATCGCCTCATCATTTTTGCCCCGTACCCAGTCCCTACTCTGTCTAGCATTAGACTAACATGTTGCCTGCCCCAAGCTGATCTCACATACCGGATGGATTCAGATGAAGAGGTTCCTGGTCTTGCTCGTCTTACCCCTGTGCCATCGTCAAACCTAAAGACATCGTTCCTGTCGCGCGGCGCTTCGCTACTACTCCGATCGCGTGGGCACCGGCCAGCCGAACATTCAAATATCTTGCTCTTTGTGGTCGGTTCAGTATCTCTCATGGAGGTGATTCATGCAGAGGCTTCCTGAAGAGTTATCAGCCGCCGGTCCCGTGTGGGACGACATCTGTTCTTTTACCTATTTATACCTCCTTTCTTATCTCCCTCGCGCTTGCCCATACATAGGTGCGTGAAGCTCGGCAGCTGGCTGCCGTTCATCCTAACCATTCCTTGATGATTGGTGCCACCGGCCTAGCATCACCGTTTTCAATTGCAAGAGATTTTGTCGATGCCATCGGGAGTAGCTTGCCCGGTTGATATTTGCATTACACAACATTGGACGCACATACGACATAGCGATGCAATCTCCGGCTCTAGGGGTCCATGAATACGGAACGACACAAGAGCCCTAGCCTGGTCACTCATTCTTTTTTCAGGCGGTCAAACAAGGGCTTTTTAACTTTAACTACTAGCAAGGGTTGGGCTGTAATTTTTGACCGTAGCGCGATGCCCAATATTAAAAAAAACTGAAGATACTGGGCTACACACCTACCAGTTTCGGGACTTCCCTTCACTAACAAACACTGCCCTTATCTTCTTCCCTCCCTCCAACAAACATATTCGGAAAATGATAAGCCCTCTATACACTATAGACAAGGATTTCAACCTAGAAGCATCAGAAGACCTCTTGCAGGCGGCGAGAGGCCTGGACATACGGAGCATCACTGACGAATTGGGATGGCCCATAGGGCCTAAAGGCAATGAGGAAGGAGGCAGACCGGCGGCAGGCGCGGCGGAGGAGACGACTTCAGAGACGCTGACGGGCTGAGGCCCGTCAGCAGAGGAAGGCGGGCAGGCGGGCTTGAGCGAGGGCGAGGACGGCGGCGAAAGCGACATCGAGCGAGAGGCGAGAGGCGAGGGTGAGTGAGAGGAGGGCTGTGTTGGCAGGGGCTGGCGAGGCGAGGAGGGATTGTAGGGTACGAGTGTTACGAGAGCGAGAGCGACGAGAGCGAGAGCGACGGATGACGACCGACGACAGGACGTCGGATCCAACGATGCTGCGACACCGACTCACGAACACACTAGAATCATTCACCCAAACCAAGCAAAACATGAAATAACCGAGACCCCACATCGCCGGTAACTCAAACACGTCGCGAGAGACAGAGAGAGAGAGAGCGAGAGAGAGAGAGAATCCGCAGCGACGGTCGGAGCGTGTCTTCGCTTTGGATTTTCCCACCAAGGCGGAAAGTCGAAGAGGAACGTTATGTCGCGCAACCACGGCGATCACATTGGATACAGATCGCAGCGAGGTATCCTTGCAATCGAAGAAATCTTGCTCTTGCTGTTGAGCGTGGACCTTCTAGACGTTTCTATCGAGCAACCCCGAGTAGCAACCAAGGGAGGAGAAAACCAAAAACCAACGGGACCAAGGGCTTCCATGCAACTTGCATCAAGGGGAAAGATAACCCAAAACCAAAGCAGCGAATCTAAATCAATCTCCAAGGGGAGATGGCAAACCAAGGACCAAGGAGAAAGATTCCCTCACCCAAGCAGCGAACCTAAATCGATCTCCGAGGGGAGATGGAGATGGCAAACCAAACCTGATTGCCCCCAGAAGCAGTTAAAGAAACGCGGGGAGATAGCGAATTAAACCTTTTGCGAGGCGCCTGGGAGGAAGAAAGGTGGGGAAACTTCCCTTCTCTTCGAGAGAAAGAGGGAGAGGGAGGGCGCTCCAGAACCCTAGATCCTAGGCGTCCACGCGAAGTTTTTGACCGAGAACGAGAACGAGAGAATTATAACGATAAATACCGAACGAAGAGAAGAGAGAAGCCTAGCGAGAGTCGATTCGCGAATGCGACACCCCCCTGCTAGGATCGAGCGTCCCGCGAGCCCGCGAGGGAAAGAAGAGAACCTAACGGATAGCGGAGAGTTCCATCCAGGCAAGATGGCCGAGCAATACGCAATACCTAACGAGACTGAATGGGCGAGGAGCGAACGAAGAATGAAACAATAAATTCGAATGGAGAGCCACGCGCTAAACGCCGAACCACGACGGATGACGTGACGACCGAGATACGAATAATCGAGGATCGATAAGAACGCGGAACGACGAGAGACGAGAGACTCGAGAACGAGAAACGAAGAAATCGAGAATCGAGAACGGTAAGAATGCGGAACGACAAGAATCGAGAATCGAGAACGAGAAACGAAGAACGGTAAGAACGCGGAACGACGAGAATCGAGAATCGAGAACAAGAAACGAGGAACGGTAGCCGACAAGATAGAGAGGAAAACCACTATATACGCGCCGCTAACCAATAATCTATCTATACATGGGAAAACGAAGGTGGCTAACTTCCTAGTATATTCTATACCTAGATACTGGCTGCAGACACTCGCAGCCCCTAGATCATTCCACACGGCGGTTAAAAGAGCCGTAGAAAGAATCATGTGGACAAACGCACGCACCGGCCGGAAGCTACAATGGATAAAGCACCCTGAGATCCCGACGAAAAACACTTCGGAGAAAGGGCCACATCTAGGGCTAGGACTGCTCGACTGGGGCAACCATGTCAAAGCTTTACAAGCCAAATGGATCCTAAACTATCTTGACGCACGCCAAGCACAATGGAAACAAGTGCTTGACGCGTGGTTCTGCCGCACGAACCTAGGAAGAGCAGCGGTTCTCTCGACGGTCCCCACGAACAAACTCACCGATGGAATAGCGGGCACGAGTAAACTTCCCGCGTTTTGGAAACAGGCGCTAAACAACATTCGCGAACTTAAACTCACATCACTGAAAGTAAGTAGAGAAGGAGCTCTCTCGCAACCCATGTGGGGTAGCCCAACGCACCCGGGACCTAAAATAAACCCCATATGGATAAAACTATGGAACAAGCTTGAATGTAATACCACACATAACGTATTCAAAGACCACGCGGCGAACACGCCCTATAGCAGTGTTGAATGCGCGCAATACCTCAGGAACAATGACACGTATATACACTTCCAAGGTGAATATATCCCGAGAGACAAATTCTTGGAAACATGGGATACGATAGTCAGACACGCCAAGGAGACACTGGCAGCGGTAGATAAGACGGCCGAACTAGAATGCGCACCACCGGGACGAGAAGAGGCCGACAATGAACGCATCTCGGAAGAACCGACGCCCGAACTGCGGATAACGGTAGACGGGGAATACTATGTGAACATCAAGGAGAGATGGCACGAGGCGGAACTCTCATACCTAGGCACGCCCATAATCGGAAAAAGACTACCCGCCGCGCCCTCGAACCTAGACCCATCCCCACCGGCGCAATGGGGGGAGGATACAAAACCAACAAGAGACTAGAATACCCGCTGGCGGACGAATATACATTAGACGGCAAGACGCCGCTGGACGGCACCGGGGTAGAACATCTAACCGAGGCACTTCAGCGTAAAGACCGCAAACGCAAACGCCTCACGGGGCCGGCCAAATGGGAGGAAAAACTCCAAATACCAGGGGACACATGGGCGCACCTGGCGCGACTATACACCACGCCAATGGTAACGGCGAGGGACATGCACCTACACTTCAAACATATCACACACAGGCGAGTGGGCACGTACAACCGCTTTCCAGACAGAACCAGCACGTGCCGCATTTGTGGGGAAACGGATGAATCCTCGATACACCTAGGCGAATGCCCCGGGATAACTAACATCCTAGGCGAACTGAATAAAATTGCACGGTTCACACCAGGATTAGAAAGGAGCAGGGAAGAAACAATTGTAGACAACCTATTCATATACCCAAAAGGAGACGCCCCAAAAGCGATATACGTACTATACCTATTAGCGTGGAGATATATACTCACGGACTTCTATAGGATACATTACGACGGCATCAAATTCTCGGAAGAATCCATACTAATAAGAATAATAGAGAGATACACCATACTAAGTAAAGCACTCCTCTTCGCACAAGAAACCGACTCGGCGAGAACCGCCCAAGCGGGCATGGGAAGACAGCCTAAAAAAAGGATAGACATGAATGACTTGAGACCCGTTTTCAACAGGAACGACAAAGGCGGTCTTAAGCCCAGCGCGGAGCTAGTGGAACTAGCCTCCAAGCTGGGGATCGCACACGCTGTCGAGGGGACCATGGACCAAGGGAACAAAGGAAATTGAAACATCGATACACCTACCTAAGCCGCTGGTAGAGACAATGGAACCTGGATATAAACCAAACAAACAAAAAGCGACCAGACGGACACATTCGACAACAAAGACAATTCCAGAAGGCCTGCCCGGACCCCACACTCTAAACCAGGCCTCAGGTAGCGCACCGAGGCCGGACCCCGGAAACCGAAGAAAAAGGAAAGAAGGGGGGCAGGGGAAGAGGTGGAGGGAGGGATGATAAGGGCGGTGTAGATAGCGAAGGGAAATCCCATAACTAGTAGGTGTGTAGCCCTGAATCTTCAGAAGTTTTTTTTTTTTGGCGAAGAATGGTTGCTGGCCTATGTCTTTGACGCTTGAGCACTTTTCAGCCTCGAAGGTCGAAGGTAAGCTTGTATCGGGAATGGCAACGATTGGGAGAATCAGGGTTTCGCCTTTGGCGATGGGGGAGCGTCAGAGTTTTATTGTTGTGCTAGTATAACCTTAGTGCTGCGGGACCGTAGCCCTTCGACGGCAACGGAGCCCCTACCCCGCGATGGGGTGTGTGCGCGGTGGGCGCATGGCTCGTCCGGTGTCCCTAGATGGGAAATACGGTGCGGGGGCCTGCAAATACAAATACAGCCAAATACATATGTATTTGGCCTCCGGCCAAATACGTTTCAAATACATTCGAGGCCTACCACCCAGGACACGCTTCAAATACAGCCAAATACATATGTATTTGGTCTCTGGCCAAATACGGTAAATACGTATTTCCCATCTAGGATGTGGCTAGGAATGCTAGCTAACAAGATGTCATACGACGCTATAAGTTCTAACGCCGGGGCGGCCTGCGGGGACGCACGAGTGACATTCTGCGGCGGCACTTCCATTCCGTCCTCCCCCTCTCGCCTACTCATGGAGACTCAGCGCGCGGAGGAGGGTGTGCCTGTAGCTATCGCGATCAACGGACAGAGGAATGCCTCGAACGAGGGGAAGCGCAGAATGCTTGCTTCTGCGCTTTTGGGGGCGTCTCTGATTGTCTTCATCCTTTTCGCTAGGACCGTATCTGATGCCCCAGCGAAGGTCGTCGACTCTTCCACCTCCGGCATTACTCCGGTGATTACGACAGGCGATGTGCTCTCCCAGATTCCAACAGGCGTGAAGAATGACCTGAATACGGCCTACACAAGCAACCCACTCTATTGGGACCCACATCAGCGTGACCATGTCATGCTGGCAGTGAGCCCTTCCAACGAAAACTGTGGGTCGTCTGGCAAGGAACTCATTCGTCCTTTCTATGTGAATAGCGCCTCGGATGGCGATCCGAGCTCCTTTAAGTGGTGCGACGGAGGTACCTGTTTGCTCACTTTGGAGATGGGCGGCGACACCCTCCACCACGATGTTGGCTATCTGAAACTAAGGGGCTGCCCAGTGAAGGAAGGCTACACCGTGCCATACCTGCGCATAATGAAAGTATTGATGGGCTCATATGACGTACTACATCTAGGCTGGGGCGCATGTGATCAAGGGGAGACCAAATGCGAGGTAGGGAATGACATCAAGCTCACTGTTGGCGAGTGCAAGACCCTGTACCATCCATCCAAACCTGCGATGAAATACGACGTTTGTTATCACGGGCCCGGCCATTATTGATCGATCGCCACGAGTAGATGTCACCATTACTCTCTGCCACCTATGCTCGCTGTTAGAGTCGCAACCAAGTCTACCGATGTGGTTGGGGGCGGGGGACGAGTGAGGGGCTTGAGAGAGGAAATAACAGGCTGCCATGAAGAGAGAGGGCTTGGTGCGGAGCCGAGGTTGAGCTCTTGCGCCGTTTACAAAAGCACACAAACGCCAGCTGCAGCCAGGTCCATCGAAAGGAGCAGAATGCTCAAAATCCAACTTATTATTTTTAATATACTTCTTGAAATTCACGCCTCGCGCGTGTCCCTGGGGAAAAGTACGTTGGAGCGCCATGCCCATGCCCGTTCCCTATAAGATAAAACAACTGAGCGTTAGTACCACTACTCCCACTAGCCCGGTACTATCACGACACCCCTGAGCGCACCTGCCCGCACGCCTTGAAGTGGTGGCACAGACACATACGCATATGCATCCCTTCAAATCTCCCCCCTCGCAAACCCCCGGCTCCCATTATAACTCTCCACAAGCTACAATGAGGGAAAACCCAGTGAGGCGGACCGACCTACGTCGGGCGACTCACCGGGGGAAAACACCGGGGGGGGGGGAGGGACCTCTCGTCGAGAAGCAGAACGGCCCTTACAGCTCGCGCCGCGAGCAGTCCTCGAAGAAATAAATGACTGCGCCCCCCGATACCTGCCACAGGGACGTCTTGAGCCACTCCCTTCCTCTCTTCCTCCTGTCGCCAGCCGCCCCCCTTCGCCCGTTTGCTAACGCAAACGGGGCCCGTTTCTTACCGCACTCCATCGGGGGGGGTGCAAAACCCCCCCTCTCCCTCTCTCCATTCTCCTCCACCCCTCTCCCTGCGGCGCGTCGCCATGCGGCGCGCCACGGCCTGCTCTCAGAGGGCCTTTGGGGGCTCCCAGCTCCCAGAGGGCCAGCTAGGGCAGCTCAGGGGGCAGTGGAGGCTGGGGCTCAGCCCCTGGCCCCCCCTGCCTCTCCCACGCTGGCCACGCTGGCCATTGGAGCCTCCCAGTGGCCTCTGTATGCCTGACGACCAGGGGAGGGGGGGGAGTCAGCTCGAGGGCAGGCCCAGTATGGGCGTGGGAGTGCGAGTCGCGGCCCGCGCCCACGAAGGGTCTGGGCCAGGATGATGATTGCCCAGCCCCTGCCAGAGGGGCTGAGGTTGATTGTACGGGCCCACCCCGGGGGGTGTCCGCGATGCTGTCGACCATGGGCCTCCGCGCTGTGCCGCTGACGTCGACGCCAAAGCTCGAGCATCCACCCGACCCAGGGTACGCCCCGGACGGCGAGCGTGACATCATCAACGCCGAGTGGATGAACCTCCTGGGCTACGAGGCCTTTCAAGTCGCCTCGCTCTACCGAGATTCGCCGCACTTCGAGCATGAGAAATGGGTGGGACGATGCGTACAAATAGGTTGCCGCGTCAAGCTTCCGAATTTGTGCTCAAAGGGCCCACGGGTGCTCTCGTCTTCTATTTTCAGCGTCGCCTTCAACGTTTGGCTTCTCGGTTATCCTGGGTTCCTCTCGCCATCTAAGCCCTTTACCCCTATCCCCCTAGTAGTGCACGGGGGGAGTCGCCTTATTGCCGGGTGTAAAGGGCCGGGGGAGTGGGGGTGTAGAAAGTTTTGCTGCGTGAGTAGAAAGTAGAGGGGCCACGGCCGCGTGTGCGGTGAGACTATTAAAAATAAAAAATAATTAATGTTATATCCTAGCCAACCCCACTAGCTATTTGGACACAACTTTTCCGTCCCGGAATCCCGCCATGCCTGACGAGCCAGGTGTGGCTCCCACGTGGCCGCAGATTAAGAATTTAATTGAAGCTTTTGTTGCGCAGGCCCCTTTTGGTGAGGGTTGAGTTGACTGGTCGGGTCTGTGACTCGTGCTTGTGCACGAGGCCAGAGCCGCGACTGTGTAGGCGGCCCAGCCCGGAGGCTTTCCCTATGGAAGGTGTTCCTTCGTTGCCCCATCCCATTGTGGAGCTGGCCACATGTGGCTGGAAGGAGGAGCTGGTCTGTGTGACCATGGTGGCCATGGTGGCCGTGTTGGTGTGGGGCTTGCTGGTGGTGGCACGGGCCGTGGCTCGTGCTCACCTGGTCTGCCTTGGGTGTTGCTCTCGCGTGCTTCGACGGCGCGTCGTTGAGTGTGGCCCGTTCGGCCAGCGCGGCGGGGGTGACGGCAGGGGAGGAGGGGAGCGACGCGCGCTCCATGACCCTATCTTTTTAAAGATAGTTGAATCCGACTTCCGACGAGAGGCCTGGTTTTACATATGAGCCGTCCAGTTCTATGTAAAACCAGACTTGGAAAGCGCAAACCCATGAGTGAAAAATATCCTAAGACCACTCGAACAAGGTACCGGCAGTCCCCGGAACGCTTAACGCCCCCTTCATTTTTTGATGTGTTTGAAGTGATGTCACTTCACCGACGCATTTCGTCTAGTCCCACTTCCCTTGTTCCACACAGCATCTTGTTCCAGCGCGCCATGAGACATGCCTCACTATGGTGTCCGTGGGAGAGCTCACTGCACCTCTGTTCATCGAACGCCGCATCTATCCATGCTGTGAGCAAAGCTTGAGACCAAGATGCGCTCTTGTGCCGGACTCCGTGCCTTGCTGCCCTTGGGCCGGACTCCACTTCATCGCCTTCCATCATCACCCGCCGTTCCTTCATGGCATCATTTACATCCGTCGAATGAGCCGCACGAGCAACCATCCTTCTCCACTCTGCATCGAGGCTAGGAGACAACGGTACCCATCGCCCCGCGCGGCGCTCCTCAATTGAAGCTCTCCACAACTCTCCGACCTCGCTCCACAACGGACACCATCGGCAGCCACCCAAACGCCACCGCCGCGAACATGCTGCGGTCGAGGTCGAGACTCGGGCAGACATCGCTAGCCTTGCGTTGGTAGAGCCTTTCGCAGATCGGTTGGACCTCTCCCCGTCCGCGCCCACGAGCCGGAAGCCTACACCACTAGAACTTCCGCGAGAAGCTTTGGATGAGTCGTTTGCCCGACCAATCAATGCTGGGCCCATTGCATTTCGCTCGTACAAGGAAAATAGTACCGCCTCCGGAGGCAATCGTGGCGTGCCTCCTCCCGCAGAGTCGCGGGTGATACCTTCCTCTTCTTCGGGCACAACATCTGCCAGCGTGAGCGTGTCCATGAGCATTGCCGCCTTGATCGACGAGTCACGAGCGCAGGGTGGCGTAATCCCAGGTTCTTCCTCGGGAGCAAGTGATGGAGTCCCGTTCATTTCTATCAGCCAAACGTTCCATTCAGCGTCGATGAGCAAGTCAACACCTAGAAGCTCAAAGTTTGTAGCCCATTCTGCAGGAGAAGATAGGCCCAACGCCATCAGACCTTCTCGAGAAGCCCGCGACAGCTGAGGCAACGCTGATGCCCATGTGAGCAACACGACACGCTGAATACTACGCTGCAGAATCGACGCTTGCGCGCGAGGATTCCTGCCACTTTGATGTACAGCACTGCCATTATCACCATGTGTTGCGTGACCTTCGTCCTTGGGAGCATGAACTGCGGCTAAGAAAACCAGCATGTCACTCAACCTCCATCGCTGTACTCGCGGTGGCAATACTAGAGATAGAGTGCGGGCGGCAAGTTCCTCCGCGCCATCGGAAGACACGAGTCCACGACGCCGACTGCGTGACGCCTTGTTATGATTGACGAATGCGTTGGTAATGAATGACGTGCGTTCCAGGGAAAACGGGTCGTATCTACGACATGGAATGAAGCACTTTGTGTCAGTTGGAGGAGCCACGCAGACGCATGGGATCTCATTGATGACAAATTCTGAGCTTACGCGTATGTAGAAAGAATTCTTTGCTGTAGTGCAGGCAAAAATACTTGCGTGACACTCGACATTGACAAACCCATCCTAGGGTAGGCGGGTCGAGAGTCGATGATGGTCGAATAGAAGTAGTTTCGTGCATGCACGGCCCCACAAATAAGAAGCGCGAGTCGCCTATTCCCGCTTAAATTCTAGGCATGGAATTTTCATACCTATCCGTTGCGAAGAGGGCGAAGCCCTCGGGGTAGATGTACACCCGCAAAGGTAATGCACACGTTACTAGCGAGTACAGCCGGAGAGAGAATTTCAGTCCTGGCAGGGTCGTTCGTGGAGAGGTCATATGCGCGCTATCGCGCCATACACATTACTTTGTGTTCCAGTATGGGTGCGAAGATTGATCTAAGGCATGTTTGGAGCGCATGTTGCGACAGCACCTGCAATGAGCAGCGGAGCCTCCAGAAATTGTTGGATCACAGTGGTCGGATGTGCAGCTAGGGCGGCCGACACGGCTGAGGCCTCATCCAGAATGTCCGCGACATCCACCAAGCGTACGCCATCTCCACGATGCTGCTCACGTTTGAGCAACCAACGACTTGAAGTACTTCGCAAGGTGTGCTTCCAATCAGCCGACTGTGACAACGAGGCCCATATGTGCGATGCAGGGAAGAATCGACGAGTGCCTATTACTCGGTTGGGAGCGCTGAACCCGTCAATACTATCCCTAGTCACTTCAATGTCTTGTCGCTGATCTCCATCTCGAGCTATGTCCTTCCTTGCCATGCGGCCCTCCATGTTCAGGTCATCGAGGAGCCCTGAAGCGGTTGCAGCATGCAAGGTCTCCACAAGTTTTGTCTTGTTGGACAAATGATCTATTCCCCACATCCTAGATTGAGAGAGAGTACGGGATTGGACAATATCAAGGTCGGGTGTTGGTGTATAGCTTCGATAGTGCCAAGAAGGCCTCAGAGCATGCCATGCTAGTTTCATGGCGCATGGAGCGCCGCATGCTTAGCAAAACGAGGTGAAAGTCTGAACGAGGGACGCATGTGCCACACCTGTTAATGCGCTGGCATGGCATCAATCTCCACTGCCGCCAATCTGGCGCTGCAGGAGCCCAAAAATTGGGCGTGAAGATTACATCGGAGAATGGCAATATGCAGCCCTGCACAGTGTTCTGCAGTGCCTGCACTTCTGAGAGCACAAGTCTGTGCCGCGTATGTGAGCCCACTCTGGAAAAGCAATTGCCCCTGTAACCGGCCCGAGACAGCATGGGTCCGAGGATTGCGAATGCATTCCAGGCGCGCCGTCGCCCATTGTGGCTTGTTACCGCATCGTATGCATTGAGGCACCGCAGTGGGCGCCAGGAGGCACTTTGCGACTGCAAGCTCCAGGGAGCCCAGGGGTTGCAAGCATCAATCTGCTCTCCCTGCGGTTGCTCGGCCTTGGGTGTTGTTATGCCGCGGTCATCCCATTGCAGATGAATTGTTCTGTTGTTCGACCCGCGTTGCACGACGGTGTTCAGCAAATGTCTGTCGACAACAACTAGTCCGAGCAGGCTAATTGCGCCGACAATGGAAATGCGCCTCAGGGAAGGGGGCATCGACTTGGCATCTGAGCCTCTGCGCCTTGTCCCCGAGCAAGTGCTTGTACGGGCTATCACCGCCTTTCCTCTTCGATACTCACAGCTCTCGCCCCCTTCGTCAGAGTTTTATTGTTGTGGTTAGTTTAACCTTAGTGCTGCGGGACCGTACCCCTTCGAGGCCAACGGAGCCCCTACCCCGCGATGGGGGTGTGCGCGGTTGGCGCATGGCTCGTCCCGTGTATGTGGCTAGGGATGCTAGCCAACAAGATGCTCTACAAGGCTACAATTCTTATCTTGGTACACCTGCCGAGAGACGAGAGACCACTGCTTATCCACTTCAACTTCTAGGGCGGTCAAAGGTCAAAGGTCAAACACTATTTTTAACTTCTAAGGGTGTAAAAATGAAAAAGTCAGGATTGAGGAAATACACCAAAGTAAAGCAGTAGAAACCCCGGAAAACACCTATCTAGCACATATTCGGTGCCCTTTGGGCCCCAGACCCCCCCCCGGGAGCCCCCACACCCCACAATGAATAAGCGTAACCCAAAAACCAAAAACGGCAAAACAGGAAACAGGCCTAAATACTCTATCTCGGAGAGCAGGAATTCAAAACGACGCCGGGCGCGCTACGAGACCGTTCTCGTTCCTCAGCCCGGTGTCCGGCCCGCGTCAAGCCCCATATATCCAGGTGCCGCCCAGCCAGCGACGCCAATCGCGCGCTAGGGGTAGGCCAGGATATCCACAAATTTTTGCCCAAATATCCATGAAATACATCCAAAAAATATCCAACCCATAACCCCAAATATCTCAAGAAATATCCACAATCTACTATTATAATAGTACACATCTATACCTTCGCCGCGCCGACGCCCGGTGCGCCCGGCGTCCCACCTCTCCAAACCTCCCTCTCCACCCCCCTCCACTTCCATGCACTCACTCTCCACCAGCCCTTTCCCCTCTCTGCCCTCTCTCCTCTCCCTCCCATCTTCAATCCACCCCTCTCCCGTCCCCTCCTCTCCCGGCTGTGAGTGACACGGCCTGGCTGAGGCTAAGAGGCTGCAACCTCAGGTTTGGTGTTTGGTTGTTTTTTTACAAATGCCCCCGTGAATAGGATATAAAAAATTTCAGAAGCGCGGCTTGGTCTCGCCACGCTCGGCAAAGGAGGAAGGAGGGGATGCGGCGGCGGCGATGGAGGTGGAGGTGACGGCGGGGGAGGCGGGAGTGGTCTCGATGAAGTCGCTGTGCGATTGCTCGATCATCGCGCGGTGTGCTGCGCATGCGCATTGCGGCGCTCGAGGACGCCGCCGATTCGGAGGCGCTGCAACCTCATCGTCGTTGCTATCGTGGCGCTCGTCGTTGGGCTGTTGCTCCGCTCCCTCGGCATGGTCGGCGCGGCAACGGCGATCGCCGTGGTGTTGCTTTGCCCTGTCGGTGGCTTGATTTTGTGCTCGCTGGTTGGCGGCGACACGCTCTTGTTCAGCATTCCGTTTGGCGGCGGCTTGCTGTTCGGCTTCTTTCGCCTTCTGTGCGGCGGCGGCTGGCGCACGGACTCGAGGGCGGCGGCACTCATGGCTCGGGCAGAGCAACATCGGCCGTGCACGCGCGTACCGCCCAAGTCGCGCGCACCCTCGCACTCTACGCAGGCGGCGTAGGTTAAGGCGCCCTCGTTGGCGCCGACGACGAAACACGTGCCACATACTGGGCGTAGTTACGTTTCAGAGAAATCGTCAAGGCGGTGGAGCCCCTCTCGTTGCGCGCATCGACGTTCGCGCCGGCTAAAAAAAAGGGAAAGGGAGCCTCAAGTTGCATCCTCTCAACTCTTGCACTCGCGCGCAGCATGCATGCACGCCCTCACTCGCACGAAATATGATACCCGGTTTCTTTCAGATGCTGAAAAAACAACGTGCAACGTGAGAGCATGGGGCTACACGCCCCGAGCAACAAACATCTTAAAAAATGATAAACCCAACTATCAGTAAACTGATAGGGTCATGGAGCGCGCGCCGCTCCCCGGGGGGTGACCCACTGACCCACCCGAAACGCCCACTTGGCCAGTGGGGGCGACCATGCCGACTCATTCTCTTCACCCGGGCGACCAGCTCGAAACACTGTGGGACCCCCCTAAAAAAGTGAACGCGACTATTTATTGTTTGAGTAAAATGTAATAATTTCGAGGTGCTACTGAGTGAACAAAGGATGTGAACGAGAACCAGAACGAGTTCCGCAAAATAAATGAGCAATGCGGCTTTGGCTGGCAGGACTTCTTTCGCCGCCCTGGTCAACCTTCTCCCCGGATCGCTCCAGGACAGTTGCAATCCGTACCTATCCACTGATAGGTATGCCCTCCTGGATTCCCTTGCATCTTCACGTCGCAATCTGCTGTGGCAACATTGTGTTCGATTTTGTTCCAGATGAAGCCACGTCGCCATTGACCTTGGCACAACTGCTGTCGGGATCAGCAGTGACTGCGCGAATTCGTCAACGGCCGAGAGGAAGTCTCGATCGGTGGCGAGTTCTAGGCGAAACTTCCCGAACTCAGTGTGACCTGGCGACATGGGCGGCTGAGTATCCTGCTGAACTATCACTCCTGGACAACAACTGCTGGACATTTGCTTCGGCGCTGGTGTGCTTCGCCCTCGAGGAACGGGACGGCCATGGGGCGGCTGCTCCGAGCCGTCCTGAGCAATAGGCCCGTCTTCTTCTCGAGCGTGCTGTGTTGTGTATGGCCTGAACCAATACACTGCGTTGATGCATTTTGGCAAATATTACACACAACTCTACCGGAAGACCAAGGGGCAAGGGGCAAGGTGAGGACACAGACATGCTGGCTCAGCGCGGCTCACGTCGCGACCCTTATCCATGAGCCCTAGAGATACAGGTAGAATCATATGTACTGGCGCAGTAATATTGGCGCCTAGGGAAAATGGCTGCCCCTATCGTCGCTAGGGGCGAGCCTTCTTTCTTGAAAGAAGCAAGAATCGCACTTTCCATCCGGCTTCCCTTGTTGACTAAGATTAACTTGCTAAGAGCACATTCCTTCCAGGAGTTGACATTTTGAGACGACACGTGGCGAAACGTCACAGCATGTAGCGCGATGGAACGCCCTCAACAAATTGTTCTAATTTTGTGATTGAACCTTAGAAATGCCATGGCCATAAATTAGTAGTAAATATAAATATGTAAATATCAACATCAATATTATAAAATAATATATATATACTGATGAATGATATATCCTAGCCAACCCCACTAGCTAATTGGACACAACGTTTCCGTCCCGGAATCCCGCCATGCCTCACGAGCCGAGTGTCCGAGTGTCCGAGTGATACCATGGGGATGGGGCACTGCCCCCTCCCCTCGTCATTTGTCCCCCCTCCTCCTCCAGTGCACGCACCGACCCTGCGCACCTCAGCGCGTCCTTTCCTCGAGTCCACGCTGGGGGGAAACCCTTTTCGGAAAAAAAAAATCTGAAGATTCTGGGCTACTCGCCTACTAATCCAACTAAGTTTATACTTGGTCACGATGGAGCGCGCCGGCGCGACTCCCCTCTCTTTCGGGCCCCCCGCCGAGGGCGGCCCCCCTGCCCACATGGACCTGTCGCTGGCAAAGCGGCCGCGTCCGCCCTCAGAGGCCGAGCAGGTGCGCGCGACCCCGGTCGCGTCACACGGCCCGTGGCCTCGGCCACACCACACACAGCAGCCATGCTGGCATGCTGGCCCCCCCCATGGATGGGGGACAGCAGACTGCAGACTACAGGAAGACAGCATCAAGCAGGAGAGACCTGCACTCCATTGGGCATGCCTTATGGCAGAGGCCCCTCCCATCCTGGCAAGGGTCGCGCCGCCTCGGCGGCGTCTCCGAACGTGAATGGCCTTGGAGGCCATCTGTGTGTACAAAAAATTCTAAAAGTTGGCTCGTGATGAGCGCAAAGCAGCCGGTGTCCAATCGTGATTCACGACACGATTGCCCACAGAAATCGATCGCAACCATCACGCCTGAAGCTTTCAGGCCGGTGCTTGGCTAGATTACATGTTGAATCTACTAGTAGCCAAAAGAACGGGCGGTGGCGCCGAACAATGAGCGGATCCGACACTGTCAGAGAGAGGAGGGCCGCGTAGGCAGCCTCAACGCGGAGGCTCGTCGGCCACGCGTGGACGGCCGCGATGGTGAGCTTGTCCTGGTTCTCAATGCCGAGTTCGAGAGAGGGCGAATCCTGCGAGGGGCGGGTCGGGATGGTCGGGGTGGGGCCTCTGGTGGCCAGCGTAATCGCGTGCGCACGCTGTGAGGAACTGGGTGGGCTGCACGGGCAATGATGCCAGAGGGTCAGGGGGCGGTCGGACTGTCGGCAGCCCGACACGGCGCTGCATCGGGCGGGAATCAAATGCCGAATGTAGCTTAGATATAATCATGGAACCGATCCCCCCGCGGGCGCGACCGCCAATTCCAATTCTTTACGGGTAGAGCGTGAGAGCGCGTGACGGAGGGGGGGAGAGGGGGGGCGAATCGCACCATTTCTTGGCGAAGATTTTCGTAGCGTCAGGTAGCCCCCCCCCGGAGCTTTTTTTTATTGGGCGATCGCGCATCGCGCCACGGTCAAAAAATGCAGCCCAACCCTTACTAGTAGTTAAAAAATCAACTAAGTTTATACTTGGTTGACCCATGGGGGGGCACGAGCCCCTCCCTCTCTCCACTCCTCCCCTGCCATGGGGGAGGAACCACCCATCCTCCTGGCATGCCTGATGGCTTGCCAGGAGGCCACTGCCCGTACTGACCCACGACTTCCTTCCCCATTCCCCACAGGCTCGCCCCATTCGCCCATCCTGGCCCCTCGTGACCGGCCCAATGCTCCAACCCCCCCTCCCCCCCTGGTCGATTGGCAGACACGTGCAGCGTGGGGGCCCCAGAGGCTCGGGAGCGCCAGCGAGGGAGAGGCAGGGGAGGCCAGGGCCCAGCCCCAGCCTCCTCTGCCCCCTGTGAGCTGGCCTCCAGGAGCCTCCAGGGGCCGCCAGAGGGCAGCTGGAGGCCTGCCGCAGGCGCGCCATCGCGCGTGCCACAGGAGAGGGGAGAGAGAGCGCGGAGAAGGGGGTGGGCGCGAGCGAGAGCTCCGCCCACCGGAAAATCGGTAAGTCTCGCGCCTGTTTACAGGATAAGACGAGACAGAGTCAGAGTCGGCCGCCCACTCGGAGACACAGGAGGAAGGGGGGGAAAGATCACCGGGGGGGGGCGCGGGCCACCGGACACCGGACCATATCTAAGCCCTCCACCCCAATCCCCCTAGTAGTGTACGGGGGGAGCCGCCTGATAGCGGGGGGAGAAGGGCCGGGGGCCGGGGAATGGGGGTGTAGAGAGTATGCTACGTGCTACTTGTAGTGGGTAGTGGTTCCATTCGCCGCAAGTGCGGTAAGAATATTAAAAGTTTTTTAACTAGTAGTTAAAAAGCCCCTGTTCGACCGCCCTACTAGTGGGGTTGGCTAGGATATAACATTAATTATTTTTATTTTGTGTGTGTGTTGAGTGCTCCGCCCCTGCCAGAAGCCAGCATGGCCTTGTGTGGGTGGGGCCCGGAGAGAGACTGTGGAGTCCTGCGCGTGTGGCCACGCCCGCCCCCGCCTCCAGTCTTCGCCGATCGAGCCAACTTCAAATGGGTATCTCCTCACTCACCTAGTTGGACCCAGGAGCCCAGGAGCTCATCCTGACTGTAAAGGCGGAGAGCTTCTGCATCTGCGCGCCGCCATCGCCCTCCGCTCGGCCCGTAGAGAGCCCTTTTGTTTTTGGTGGGTTGAGCCCCCGGCCACCTTTTATCCGCGCGACTGTTGTGGAGAGAGACATCCTCGTCGGTTCATCTTCGGGGGAACTCGAAAAGAGGGAGATTCCTGCGAGAGGAGAAGATGACCGAGAGACCGACCGACCGACCGCTCGGCGGCGTCTCTCTGGGTGGGTCCTCTCTTCTCTCTCTCTCTCTCTCCTGCTGCTGTTCCCTCGAATCGCAGCACGGCTCTCCTATACAATTTTGTATATCTCGTGGAGAAAGAAATGGGGAGACCCCTGCTGAGCTGAGAATGTTCGGCCCTGACTCTCCTCCTCCTCCCTCCTCATTCTCTTCTCTCTCTGTCTGTCCGTCTCTCTTTTCCCTCGTTCGCTCTCTAGCTCTCTCGTCCGTCTCACGCGTTTTTACTCTCTCTCTCGACAATCATCTTCCCATCCTCCCTCTGTCTCTCCCCTTGTTTATTTCTCTGTTCTCTCTTCTTCTTTGACAAGTCAACGAGGAGGTGTGTGCCTGTGCACTCTCTCTCGGTCGGCCCTCTCTTCTCCTTTCCTCCCCTCCCCAACTTTCTTCTCTGTCTACTTCCGGCCTCTTTCTCGCCCCTCTCCCGCTTCCCCCCTCTCCTCCCCCCCCCTCCCTCCCGCGCTCCCCCCATGGGCATGGAGGCTTCCGCGCGGCCGAGCAGCCTCGCGCCTTATGCTGAGCGGCCCGCCCGCCGCAGCCGCGCAGAGATCCGCAGCCGTGCGCGCTCTTCTAGCGCGCGGCCGGATCCCGTAGCCGTGCTCGCCTGCCTCGTGCTCGCCAGCGCCCTAGCAGCCGCGGCCGCACTGCTCGTGGCCGCGCTATGGCCGGGCTGCGGCGTCACACCCGCGAGAGGAGGGCCACCATCCACGCCTAGGTATCGCCGTATCTTGACACACTACCTCGAGCCCTGGCCGTTGGCGCATCCCATCTGGTCGGGCGGAGTGCACCTCAGAGCCCTCAACTCCAATGTACACCATCTGCGCAGTGCAGAAAGAGCGGCCTTGGTAGAGGGTTGGAATGCGCATCTTCGTTCTAAGACGACCAAGGAACGTACGACGGTGGGATCGACTGCTTCCAACGCCTCGTGGTTTCACCGCCAGCTTGCGGCGGGCGCCTGCGATAGCCCGAGTGACGTACTAGTTTGTGAAGATCTAGGCATAAGCGGATTCGCCGAAAAGATGAATGCATGCGGCCTGCAGTGCATAGGAATAGGAAGCTGCGTGGCAAACTGCATGGTCCGCAGCACCGGCTTATCGGAGACGTGCGCGAACTGCTACGGCGATGTCTCGAAGTGTACGCGCTCGAACTGCTTCTTTGTGTGCTTGGGAGGAAGCTCCCCTCGTTGTGACGCCTGCGCTGCCGCCAATTGCAACCCAGGGTTTCGCGCGTGTGCAGGAGATCAATGTGCCTCGTTCGTGCTCCCTTCACCCCCATCGCCCCCGCCGGCTCCCCGCCCTCCACCTCGGTCGCCGCCGCCGCCGCCTCAACCTCCTCCTCCACCACCTCCATCGCCAATCTCGCCTCGGCCACCTCCGCCATCTTCACCCCGTCCGCCACCTCCATCTCCCTACCCACCAAAGCCGTCGCCCCCGCCCCCGTCGCCAGCGTCTCCACCACCCCCATCACCCTACCCGCCGAGTCCCTCATCGCCACCTCCACGACCTCCGCCGCCGCCGCCACCGTCGCCTTCACCGCCGACCCCGATGCCGCCGACTTCGCCTCCGCCTATGCAACCTCTGGCCCCGCCATCATCTCCACCGCCAAGCCCCCTTCCCCCTTGGGCGCCACCACCGAACCTGTCGCCTCCACCTTCCCCGCCACCTCCATCGCCCTCACCACCGTCACCATCCCTGCCTCCGGGACCATCTCTGCCACCTTTGCTTCCGCCACCTTCACCCTTGCAGCCACCCCCATCGCTTCCTACGCCTTCACCAGTACAGCCCGCGCTATCACCGCCTTCCACCTCATCTCCGGCTCCGCTACCACCGCTACCATCGTCGCCTCTTCCTTTGCCGTCTCAGGCTCCGCTTCCACTGGCGCCCACCCTGCCCAAGGTGCCTTCTGCATCGCCGTCACCACCACGGCCACCACTGCCTGCAACTTCACCCCGAAGTGTCCCCTGGCCCCCACCGAGCCCACCGCCGCAACCTTCATCTTCTATCCCGCCACCATCGCCACCACAAGTGCCACCGCCGTTACCACGACCATCCTCGCCACCGCCGTTGCAACCACCACCCATGCTGCTCGCGCCATCGCCTAGCATGCCGTCCTCTTCACCCCTCTCACCACCGCGTTCCCCAACGCCCCCTCCGCCAACTTCGTCTTTTCCCTCTCTTGAATCCCCCAAGCCGTTTGCACCACCATCACCACCAACGTCTTTCCCATCGTCACCGCCGTCACCACCACCACCTTTCCCGTCCCTCCCTCCCCTTCCAGCCACACTTGCACCTCCCTCTCTGATTTTCACAAAACCACTCCCGCCGCTACCATCGCCACCTCCACCACAGCCGTCGCCGAATCCGCAATCGCCACCATCGCCCCCTCCACTGCTGCCACCTTCGACTCCAATCTTGCCACCACCATCTTTGCCGCTTCCACAACCCACGCAGCCAACCGCTTCACCACACATCCCACCATATCCTTCTTCACCATCGTCATTGCCGACGTCGTCACTTTTTCCGCCGTTGCCACAATCTCCTCGCCAACTTTCACCGACGCCACCTACAAGCATGGCGGCCCCCTCCCTACCTCCAAGATTTCCCACGCTCCCTCTCCCATCGGGCGTACCGGTGCTCTCTCCAACCTCACCATCCTCGCCACTCACTCCCAAAGAGCCCAGTCCACCTCCATCGCCGACCTTCTTGCCTGCGGCGTCACCTTGGGCACCACCGCCGCACGTCCCTTCACTGTCCCTCAACGTTTCACCGCCCGCCACGCCTCTCGCGCCACCCGTTCTAGCCTCAACACCCTATCAGCCACTTCTTTCGCCCATACTTTTTGCGCCCCCGATGAAACCGCCTGTCAGACCCGAGGAAGCGTCGCCATATCCGGTGCCTCCACCAGCTGAGCCATCGATATCAGCCCAGCCAGATTCGCCAAGTCCACCTCCGCCCCAGTTAGCCTTGCCTTCAAGCCCGCCCCTCGTTCCTGGCGCCTCCTTGCGGTACACGATCACTTCCTCGCTCTTACTAGGGGGTGATGTCAATGAGTTCGAGGAGGACCGCTTTCGCAAGAACATCGCCCGAGCACTCGGCGTCAACGAGAGTGCAGTTCTCCGCGTCTTGATCTCCGGTGGCAGTGTGGCCGTGATAGCTGTCATCGAGGCAGCGTCCGAGGCGCAACAAGAGTCCATCGTTGGTATCTTAAATAGTTGGTCAGCCACCGTCGCGAGCGATGCCCTACAGCTACCTGTTGAGAGCATACCATTCCCAGCAACGCGCGATGTTGAGGTTGTGCCAGCGCCATCTTCACCCCCGCAATCCTCTCTACTACCGCAGCCATCGCCTCCCCCAGCCGCGTGTCCACCGCCGCCACCCTCCGAGTCGTGCGCTTGCGACGAACAACCGCAAGCTAATGTGTGTGACGCAGGGCTCAATGGCACAAGCTGCCAGCTTTGCTCCTCCGATGACGGATGCGATGTGCTGCTGGGAGGCTTTGCAGGTGGCGGTGGAGGCGGCAAGTGCACGCGCGGCCTACTCCCGTGGTCAACCGCTGATTCCCAGCGAGGCTTTGAATGCGCCATCGAAGGATTGGGGGTGTTAGCCTTTGGCTGTGAACCTGAGGGGAGATGGGAGGGCGGCGTCGCGAGTGGCTCGTGCTCGGCAAGAGTACTCATCGATCAGACTAAGCTCGATTGTCGCGCACTTGGGTGTGAGTTCGTGGCGGGCAGCTATGGCGTAGGTTGCTCGGATATCGAGTGTGATGGTCTCGAACAGGTCGAGGGTCTTTTGCTCAGCGGCGCTGTCGAAATGACATGTCTCTCACCGGACGAGGCGGGGCTCAATTGCGGCGCTGCGGCACCCACTAGGTGCAGCATTTACATCGCGAGTCTCGATGCAACAGTAGGGGCACAGTGCGAGCAGGCGCGTTGTGCCCCAGCGACGGCGAGCGCGACATGCGAGCCGACCGTGGAGACTTGCTCGCCTGACCATCCTATCTATCTTCAAATCCTCGCGTCGGTCGCACTGGGACTGTTCGCGCTCGGTGTCGCCGTTTCGCTTTGGGCGAAGTTTGGTGTCCCGCGTGCACGCACGCACCTGGCTCACGCGGACGCATTTGCGCGCGGCTTTGAAAATGCGCCAGCAGAAGACGCCATCTTGCCCAATGCCACATGTGAATCAGCCGAGACTAACCAAGCACCTTCGGTATGCAGCACCGCGAGATACTCTCACGAGGGAAACACCAGCCGTGCCGAAAATGGTGGGCTTGAAGGTGGCAGCGACGCTTTCCGGGCTGGCTTAGAATTGTGTGAGATGCTTAACGTAGTTCGGCCCATTCCGGTGCCGCCGCCATCTTTCGATTTTCATGTTTCTGTGCTGAGCTCTAGGACGCCCGCCGGCGCGGAAGCAGCATGTTCTTACGTGCTCAGTCCTATCTCGGAGTCATTACTGCCAGGGAAAATCGTTGGCGTCTTGGGGCCATCGGGCTCTGGCAAAAGCACACTGCTATCATCACTTGCGTCCGATGTAAGCGAAGGGCTGCGTGCTGAAAGCCATATGCAACTCGGAGACGTGCCCGCTGAAGATTTGCCACGCGGGATGATCGGCTACTGTGCGCAAGATGACGTACTTACGTCGACACTTACACCATATGAGGCAGCCATGTTCGCAGCCACATTGCGCCTGCCGCGTTCGGTAACCGAGAAACAGCGCGCGCGCCTCGTCTGGTGTGTGTTGCGCGCCCTTCACCTCCAAAACGTTGCGGTCTCGAGCTCCATCGGTTCACGCCACGCGGGCGGTGGAGGCATTTCCGGTGGCGAGCGACGACGAGTTTCTCTCGCCATCTTGTTGGTCTCTGCGCCTATGGTCCTGCTCGTGGACGAGCCAACCTCAGGCCTCGATGCACGATCGGCTCTAGTTGTCGGGCAGTTGTTGCGCGATATTGTCTCGACATCAGGACGCACAGCCATGCTTTCCGTTCATCAGCCATCCTCCCGACTCTTCGCCACTCTAGATGACATCCTCCTTCTTGCCAATGGCGTGGTGCTTTATCGCGGGGCAAGATCAGGAATTCACAACTATCTCGTTGCCTGCGGGCTGCCGACACCGGCATCGGACTTGATTTCCATCTCGGACCACTTGCTCGAGCTAGCCTTCACCCATCCGCAGGAGCTGGCCGACGCTACTGCCGCCCTGTGCCCACTAGTTAATCGCGGGGATGAACACGTAGTTAGATGCGACGCCTTGCGATATGCACAGCACCGTGCTCTGAGGACGGGGGTGAGGAATGGTTGGGCAGCCACTATAACAGGGGCGCGCCGCGTGAGCTACGGCCGTGTAGCCCGTGAATTGGCGTGGCGATGTGGTGTGCAGCTTGCCAGGAATTCAACGATGCTGCGGATGCAACTCGGTGTCGCACTCGGTATGGCAGCACTCATGGGCCTAGCTTTCTTCTCCGTAAGCGCTGATGCTGCCGGATTCCAGAACAAGGCGGGTGCGATGCAAATCACTTTAGTTCTTTTCGCGTTTGGAGGCGTGTCGGTGTGCACCTCTCCACTCCATTTCAGTGCTTCAGTCGGCCCGTCTAGCTATCTATCATCCATCTAATTTGATGCCCTTCACCCCCACACACCGTGCGCCTTGAGGTGGGATCGCTAAATGCGCCCTGTCCACTTGATGTTGCTCCTGTAGATGCTTCCAGCGGTCGCCTCGGAGTGGGCTATTGTATGGCGAGAGTGGCACTCGGGGTTTTACCCTGCGTGGCTCTACACTGTAATCAAGCTAGCCTTCGACTTGTGCGTCCTGCGCCTGCTTCCGTCCATTCTCTTCGGATCCGTGTTCTATGCGCTAATGGGTTTGCGTAGGGAGCTGGATGCGTTCTTTCTCTTCCAACTTACGTTGGCACTAGCGAATGTCGCAGCGGGATTGTATTGCTCAGCCATCGGGACTGCGCTTCCCGGCGCACCTGGCGCGGCCGCGCTTCTCGCAATTGTTACCATGCTCATCTCAACCACTCTTTCTGGTGCGCATGACTTGGGGATGGGCACAACGCCTCCTGTCGAATCGAATGTCGGCGTCATCCGTTGCCACTCATTGCGGACAGCGCGTGCGAGTTTGACATCATAGATAACCTTGAGCTCTTCCGATATCCGTAGGCCTAGAGCTCAACCTTCAAACACTTCCATCGTATCTTGCATGGCTTCCACGCCTCTCGTTCTGCTCCTACGCATTTGAGATTTTGCTCACAACTGAGCTCGAAGGCACCACGGTTCTAGTTGAGATACCCGGCGCGCCACCCGTTCGCTTAGGAGCCCAGGTACGTTTTGTGCGTTGCGGCGCTAACGAGACGAACCACGAGTCGCCTCATTAGACCTATGCGCACAACGATCTTGCGCATCTTGAGCGTCTTTTGCCTAAGTTGCTCACGCACGTGGGGCTGTAGGTTCTACTCGACCTGTTTGGGCTCTCTAGCTCACGCATATGGACGGATCTCGGTGCACTGGTTGCTTTTGTCATAGGGGCATTTTGTCTAAATTGTCTCATTGTGGCGGTCAAGCTCAACCGCCTCGTCACTAGACTGGAACAAGCCGTAGCAAGGGCACTAGGCCGGGGACGTTGCTCACGCTTTCTCAGAATGGCTACGCGACCACAGCGTGCTGGCGTCCGAGCTTCAGCCGTCACGGCGGAAGCTGAGGCTGCAGCTAACGAACGAGCGGCTACTGCGCAAGCTGAAGTGGCCAAGCTTAAGGTGGAGCTCAGAGAAATGCGGGTTGAGCTCGAAAGATTACGCCACCTTGCACATCACATATCGGCGGCGCAGACGCAAGCTCGAGAGGAACCTCAAGGTGATTCGGCTATGGGTGACACAAGTCGACCGAATCCAATAAGTCCGCCTCCTCCATCCCCTCAGCGCATCTAGGCGTCTAGCACTTTGGCCCTCTGCCGAGCGCCTGCTGTCTTTGTGGTGCATCTTGCGGGCCTACCCCGTTCCTTGTCCGGTCCAAGTCCTACGTCCAACCTACTTCCCGAGGTACCTTTTGCACACGGCAAGCGGTAGGTGGCGGCTCAATGTTTCGCCCGCATTAGAGGGCGCATTAGAGGGCAAATGTTGGCTAGCCACGTATTTGACTGGTAGTCGACTGGCTCTCCGCGCGCTTTGGTGGGCGAGAATAAAACATGTGAGCGTTAGTACCACTACTCCCACGAGCCCGGTACTATCACGACACTCCTCAATGCACCTGCCCACACGCCTTCAAGTGATGGCACAAGACACATACACATATACATCCCTACGAATCTCCCCCCTCGCAAACCCCCGGCTCCCATTATAACTCCCCACAAATTATAATGAGGGAAAACCCAGTCAGGCGGACAGACCTAAGTCGGGCGACTCACCAAGAAAAAACACCGGGGGGGGGGGGGTCCTCTCGTCCATGAAGCTGAACGGCCCTTACACCCTTACAGCTCTCGCCGCGAGCGTTCCTCGTGAAATAAAAGACTACGCCTCGAGGTACCTGCCACAAGGGTCCCCGTAGGCGTCTTGAGCCTCTCCCTCCCCATCCCCCTCCTGTCGCCAGCCGCTCCTCTCCGCCCGTTTGCTTACGCAAACGGTCCATGTGAGATCCTAGTCCCCGCAGACTGCGCGAATCAATTCCGAGCGGCCTTCGAAAACGAGACGAGCTTACGAGCTTCCAACACATTGGCATCCCCCCGCCCATCATCATCAAGTACAACACACTCGAAGACAAAGCGCAAGAACTCCCCCAGGCCTCCTCCAAAGCCCTCGCTAACGCCTTCCAAGGATGTGTCGGCCCATCTATCTGGTCGTGCGCAACTACAAGTTCGAAATGACAAATGAAAGAGCTCATATCCATCAACACGCTCGCAAAGGCGGTCGAAACCCAAGGCTTCTACTTCCTGCAAGGCAATCAAGAACGCACCAAGGTGGTCACCTCCGAAGGCATCATAATTACGCAAGGCAAAAAGGAGGTCTAGCCGCACCTGTACGTCGCACCGAAATCGGGCTCGTTTGCATCGTTCGACTTTCCCCGCAAGATACAAGATACTTCTCAACATCAAGGGCCTCCCCTACCCCATGGACTACGCCATACGCAACTGCAAAGAACTCGGGGGCGAGATCAAAGACCTCAGCGTACACGCCGGTCTAGAGGGCTGCAAGGGCTACTTCAAAGGATACGCCATCATGGCGTTCAACTCACCGTTGCGCATCTGCACGTGCAAAGAAGAGCGCGAAGCGCGCCTTCTTGGCCAACAACAACGCCCACTCTCGCCTCCAAAGAAAACCCTCCACGACACAATCAACCCGGACGCCCTAGGCGCGTGCACCCGCTGCACAACGGCGCGGGTGCAGGCCTGTAGATGAAGATGCCTGCGCCCCCGCAGGCCCTGCAGAGACCACGGCAGAGGTGTCGTTCCGTCAATTGTGGGACATCAGTCGAATTGAGCGATCGAATGTCCACAGTTGTATAGAGCAGTATTTAAAAATTAAATGCAGACTAGCATAACAACTTTTTCTCTCTGCTTCCCCCCGCGGTGCATGTTCCCCCCGGGGGGACGCCGCGTTAGCGCTATTCCCCTGCGTCTCCTCTGAGACCGACAACTACATAAACACTCGATTTGAGAGATATTTCGCACGGATGGCTCACATCGGTGCACGCCGTGCATGGGCACGGCGCGATGTGCATCGGTCCCCCCGCGGAGACGCCGTGCGTGCGCATGTCAACCTTTTCCCTCTGCGTACCCCCTAACCCCTAAGGCCCACAACTACGTAAACTAGCCGTATAGCGATGTTTCTTTGCGCAGCACATGTGATGACTTGCAATCACATTGTGCACGCCGTGCGTGGGCACGGCGCGATGTGCATCGGCCTCCCCGCGCGGGGGCGCCGTGCGTGCGCATGGAAACTTCCAGGAAGGCACACACCGTGCGTTCACTCTTTCCGCGGGGGAACTCTGGACGCGGAGGGCGGTCGGGAACCATGGGGACACCCCATGGGACCGGGGAATCATTACCGTATATGGCGATAACATTAACGTAAACAGCTGATGTGTCTTTAGGTCCCCCGCCCCCCCCCCCCGGGGGGTCCCCTCCCTCCCCTTCGCCCTCTCATCGACCTACCTACCAGAGAGAGAAGGCTCCTACTGCCTGCCTCCCTCCTCCCTCCTCGCTCACCCTCCAGCTCTCTCCTCGCGGAGGA
Source organism: Isochrysis galbana (assembly GCA_018136815.1). NCBI lineage: Eukaryota > Haptophyta > Isochrysidales > Isochrysidaceae > Isochrysis > Isochrysis galbana. The sequence goes on from CM030931.1 coordinate 1,138,786, forward strand.
CAAATATCGAGGGGAGGGGGCAGTGCCCCCTCCCCCCGGTAGCACTCGGACACCTGGCTCGTCAGGCATGGCGGGATTCCGGGACGGAAAAGTTGTGTCCAATTAGCTGGTGGGGTTGGCTAGGATATAACATTAATTATTTTATTATATTACACATATTCGAGTATTATTGTAAACGGACTATGGACATTTGATGGCTCAACTTGAATTATGTCTCATATTCGACGAGACGCGACCTCGGGACGGAGGCCGCCGCCAGCTCGGTAGGCGTAGAAGGAAGGGGGGAACACATCACCCGGGTGGGGGGCGCGGGCCTCTGGGCCATATCTAAGCCCTTCACCCCCATCTCCATAGTAGTGCATGGGGTAAGCCGCCTGATAGCGGAGGGAGAAGAGCCGGGGGAGTGGGGGTGTGGGTGTAGAAAGTTTGCTGCGTGAATCACCGTGAAAGTAGTGGGTCCATGTTCGGTAAGAATATTGTAAGGTTTCTACCTCCATAATCCTTCTTTTGACGCTATTACTATTGCAATCCCACAAAAAACCCTGATTGTTGTCGTGAATACAAGGGATTGTTGCATGACTTTCTCACCGCCCTCCTTCGGAGGTACAGTTGCGCAAGGATTGCGAATTCGAGTACATCCCATGCTCGACGGAATGTTCAGCAAACAAGCGGTAAACTCGCACTACATGTGCTTGTGGCCAGCGCCTCACGCGGCCAATCGCTTGACTCTCGTACGAGACCAAATCGGAGTATAGCACAGAATCCGGAGAGGTCGCTGTTGGAGTGCAGAAAGGGTGCAAAATAATGACATTGCGAGCAGCCTGTAGGTTTATGCCAGACGCATGGTACTGAGAGCTCAAAATTAGGACACGTGGTTGTCCCGGCTTCCCAAACGAGGCAAGGGCATGCATGGATTGAGCGAGACTCCCGGCCATGGCCAGCGCAGGTACCGCAGCAGCTTGAAAGAGGTCGGCTAGATGACGCACGTGCGCAACCCATTGCGTGAAAACTAGCACCCTCTCTTCCCCAGGTTGCCCCAGCAGCCAGCCAAGCAACGAGAGCAACGCCTGCAACTTGCGAGGCAGCCCGTCCCATGTGACCGTTGGTAGATGCACGATAGAAGGCATCGTGGAAGCAGCCGCAATGGTGACGGCAGTGGGGCCGATGTTGACGTCTTCTTGAGCAAAGGCTTCTGCCTGAGCTACAAATCCACCTTTGCTAGCACGTTCGGGTAGTTGACGCTGGCCCATGCGAAAGACACAAACACTCCATGCGTCAACAGAAACACGGCACAATGGGCATGTAAAGGTTGAGGCACCCCCAGTGGCTGCTTGCAAGCATGGTTGACAGAGTATGTGAAAGCAATTCGGGAGAACGCAAATCGTCTCGCGAGATTCCAGACAGACAGGGCAAGTAGTTGCTTCAGCCCGCGCCGCATCCTTTTCTGTAGTTGCCGCCCCATCATGCTCTGCTAGAGTGCTGCCGCCGAAAAGATTCTCACGGACTTGGGCAGCGAAGCGGAGGCCTCGGCGTAGTTGCGCGGCCTCGGCCTCGAGAGCCTCGGCGCGTTGCAAAGCAAGCGGGTCGAGAGCATCATTGAGGGCGACCACCTCGGCCATCATCCCTTCGTGGTCTTCATTCAGCTGGCTGCAAAAGATGGAGAGGCGAGCTCGGACACTGCTCCCACCACGTTGCTCGCGAACCAGTGCAGCAACCCGCGCCGCTGCTGCAGTTGGTAACATTGCTGCTGGAATTGGGGGCGCAACTGCACTGGACGCATATGCCATCGGTGTTGCAACCGACGTGGGTGATGCCACGAGAAGTGCCACCGCACCAGCCGCCGATGCTCGCCATGCCAGCGAACAATAATCCCCATCGGCGGGTGCAGCACAAAGCACTACAGCATTGAGTGGCAAGCTCGAAGAAGCGGTCGCATCTGCCCTCTCCAGCGCCTCGTCCGCCAATCCCACGACTAAAGGACCTGCTCGCACTGCCTCCGCCATCTCCGTTTCAGCAATGGCTGCATTCCACTCAGCGGCGGCGAGCTCGTTGCTAGACAACGCCTCCTCCCACTTGCTAGTCTCGCCCAGCTGCAAGTCGAGCTGAACTAAGTCAGAATCACTAAGGAAAGCCAGCCGCTCCAATACTCCACCAACCTGATGAGCTCCTCCGTGAGAAGCTGAAAACATTTGATAACGGTGTTGCTGAACGCGTAGCTCAGCGCGCACTCGTGCAAGACGCCGCTCGGCCTTTGCCAGCCGCTGCCTACAGCGCGCCTCAACAGAGTGCCAATTATTGAGAAGAAAATGACCGAGACTGCGAAACCCGCCGTCTGCACCTGCATCTTCCTCGTCTTCCTCTGAGCTCTCCTCTTCACTCACAAGAGAGAGTCCTTCAAGCCGCGTGCATTGTTCATCGCCTTCCACCCTAGCCACCTGACCCTGGCTTGCTCTATTCTGTTCCTCCGCACCCACCGTCTCAGGCCAGAAGCTGGCTATTTCTGTGAAATTTATTCTGCGTCTCGATGCATATCGGGCGGACGTCGCGACTCGCCGCCGCTCTCGCTCTGCGCACACGGCCGCCTGGGGTCCGAAAGAGAGAAACAGGAGCGAGTCTATCATATACCCCGAGAGTGCTGCTAGTTGCGCGGAGAGAGCCTCGTCTTGACTAGGCACGACCGGCACATCGATGAGCTCTAGTGGCGGCAGAGGGAGACAGTGATGCGATGGATCACGCAGAAAACGACAGCGAAGCACATGGGCGACAGATGGCCGTTTGGCCCACTCATGCGAGGTCATAGCCTGCCGCCAACACCTAGGCCCGAGTAGAAGGGCGCCTAGAAATTGGAGATGCGCGGATGCGGTGCCACAGATGAGCCATCGGTAACGGAAGTGAGATATTAGCGAGTACAGCGCTCGATGTGACGATGAAGGCACGTCTTGCGGCTCATCTACAAGGATTCGCCATTCGCTGACATTGATTTCGTCGTCTTTCACACCAACCCTGCGGCCGCAAGCTGTCCTTGTGCACTTGTCGGTGGCTGCAACGGCACTTACGTCAAGTGCAGCCGCAATCGGATCGATGTGATCCATACTAACGAGCAAAATCACACTAGAATCGCCACGGTGCAGAGCCGCGACCACTGACATCACGAGATTTTCAACACGATCAGCAAGGTTTCGGGTGTTCCGTTCGTCATCTTGCAGTCCGACAAGCACAGTGCATCCCACACGGACAAGGGTTTCCTCCCAATGAGGCTGCAAATGCGCCGGACAGACCACTAAAGTTGGGCGTCGATTGCAGGAGAGCAGCAAGGACGCGGCGAGCGTCTTGCCGGCTCCCGGCGGGTGAGCGATACATCCACCGGACGGCAAGGAAACGTGGTACTCATATCCAAACTCACGCCCCGCAAACGAAAGTGGTTTGATGCGAAGTGATGCGCCAATTTCCGACTCTACTCGATACATCCACACGGCTGTCCGTCTTTGATGCTGAAACGCATGCCAGACGGCGGCCTCGCCAGTACTATTAGTAATTCGCAGTAGCGCATCTTGCGTTGATGTGACATCAGCGATACTCTCATTTGACGAATCCAATGAAACGGACGCGACTAGAGCCTCCGTGCCGCTATCTGTTGCCGATGTGGACATCGCCAACTGCCGCCAGAGTGGATGGTTAGATGGACATTGCAGTGCTCCCTGGCGGACTATCGAATTGGGCGACGTACTTGCGAAACCCTCCTCAGCATCAAGATTGTCAGCGCCAACGGTAGACGACCACTGAGTAGAGGGCGGCGAGCCCGCTGCGGCGTTCAAGAAGGCTTCGAGTCGCGTCGACCGCTGGTACGCCGGCAGCATGGCTCGATTCCGTGATACAAGGTCGGGTCGTTCGGGTGGCTGGCGCCGTAAGGTATCCGCAACCGCGGTCTCGTCCAGCACTAGAATCATCCGCGCTGTACCGCCGCCCTCGAACTCCTATAGAATGGTTCATGAGAAGATAAGAAGATTAGTGTGACCAGAGCTACAACGGATGACATGTTGAGGGGATGGAAGCGGGGCGCTGCCACCGAGACGTACCGGTATCGCGAATGCTCGAAAGATGCCATCGCGCAAATCATCGTAATCAAATGAGGCGACAAGACTTGGCGGCATTGAGTACCGCAGTTCAATGAATATGTCATTCCCAACCAGCTTCGGGTCCTGGTGGCCTAGATGAGCATGCACCCCCCGAGTAGGCACACGGAGACGACGGGTGATCGGATCCATCCGCCATTCTAATGAAGAAAAGGCCCGGAGTGGTCTGAAAAGCAAACCGCCCTCGGAAGGTATGGAATCTGGATCAATGCTGCCAGGAAGCGCATCTTCCAGGAATCCTTGCCAGAAGGTACCCCATGGGTGCACAGAGGTTGCATCTGCTTCAGTAATGCAGCAGATCTCGACCGGCTCGTCTAGCCCCTCGAGGCACGCGGCACTGAAAGTCACCTCCGACACGCACAGGCTATCCTCGAGGCTGAGCTCGCTCATGTCGCCAGCCTTAGCCATGCACCGATGCGAACGAGCGCCTGGAGGGGTCTGCACGCGAGCCTTTGCGTGTGTGTGGGGGGGAAGCGTGGGGGAGGGGAAGGGGGGGGGAGGAGGAGGAAAGGGGGGAGGAGGATGACAATAGGATCGGGAAGACACGAGCACCGCGATGAAATGGAGAACTCGCAGCAACGGGGGAGCACGTCGCGGCGCGGCGGAGGAGGTGGGCACCACCGTAACACGAGGGAAGCTACCGCGAAGGACCGTCCCTCCCCTTTTCCTCTCCACTTTCCCGCCCTGTCAGAGTTTTCTTGTTGTCCTAGTTTAACTCCTTACTGCCGGGTCGAAGCGCCGAAATCGGCGCTTCTCTCCAGCGCGTTTGCACCATGGCCCGCAGTGGAAGAGCCGAAGAGCCTCTTACGCGAAAAAAAGGCACTAAAGGCTGATAATAATAAAACAACTGAGCGTTAGTACCACTACTCCCACTAGCCCGGTACTATCACGACACCCCTCAACGCTCAACGCACTTTTGCCCGTGCGCCTTGACGTGTGTTGTCACTAGACACATTCGCATATGCACCCCTTCAAATCTCCCCCCTCGCAAACCCCCAGCTCCCATTATAACTCCCCACAAGCTAAAAAAAACATTCTTGAAGGTGTCCGCTATGCTACTAGTCTACTAGTGCCTCGCAAGTAGATAGAGGAAGTGGGCGAAAAGGTACAGTAGCCAAAAGTGCCTCGAGGGGCCCATCCGAAATCAGGCATCCGAGGGTTAGGGTTAGGGGTCCGGGCTAGGGTTGGGGTGGCGCCGCGAGGAAATAAAATTTTTCACCATTGGGGTGAGGGTCCGAGCGGGATTCGATCGCGCGACCCTGAGGTCAAGCGGTCGTACCAGCGGGGCACGGCAAGGGTTTAGCACAAGGAGGGTTCTGCATGCTAGCAATATAGTTTCAGGTCCTCGCACAGCTGCGCGGCCCACTGGTACCTCCGAGACGAGATTCGAGCCAGGTCCCGCCCCAGGTCCGTCCCATGTCCTGTTTCGCGCACTGTCTGTGCCGACCGATGGTCCAGCTGTCCTGTCCGAGCCATGCCCGCCCGCCCGCCCGCCTGCCGCCCGCGCGCCTGCCGCCCGCCTGCCGCCCGCCCGCCCGCCTGCCGCCCGCCCGCGAGGTCCTGCTGCTCTTCGGTTGGTGCAGCCATGTATCGACGCAGCGCACCTGGGTGTGTGGGTCCACGAAGTCGCCGGCGCAGGTGCTGCGCGTATGGGCCCGCAGGTGGGCTGGCAGTGCCGCAGGTGGGCTGGCAGTGCCGCACGCAGCCGCACGCAGCCGCACGCAGCCGGGGCGGGGCCAGCGGCGGTCCACGAAGGGGTGGGGGCGGTTCACGAAGGGTGGGGACGCGAGCGATTTTTTTCTGTCCCATAGGGTAACCACCCACCCACCCCACCCAGCGACTTTTAACTTCTACCAAGAAGTGGAGACGCGAGCAAAAAATTTCTGTAGCCTATATCAGACAAGCACCAACCCATCATGGCACTCAGACAGACTACCCTCACAGAGTATCGCTACGGAGCGTCGGACATGAGCTTTACAATCTATCTGAGCATTAGTACCACTACTCTCACTAGCCCGGTACTAACACGACAGCCCTCAGCGCACCTGCCGAGAGGGGCCTCTGCCATAAGGCATGCCCAGTGGAGGAGTGGCTGCTGAGGCCTGGTCTTGTTGGGGAGCTGCCAGCAGCCTGCTGCTCCCCATGAGGGAGGCCAGCATGGCTGCCAAGGGTGGTGTGGCCGGGGCCACGGGCCGTGCGGCGCGACCGTAGTCGCACACACCTGCTCGGCCTCTGCGTGCGGACGCGGCCGCTTCATCAGCGGCTGCTCCATGGGCGCTGGGAGGGCGCCCTCGGTGGGGGGCCCGAAGGAGAGGGGAGTCGCGTCGGCGCGCTCCATCGCGTCTAAGTATAAACTTAGTTGGATGGGGATAATTGAACGCTTTTGGTCTGCCAAGCCGAGTATACAGTATACAGTGAGGGGTGTCGCGGACAAAAAAAAACAACAGCCCGGCCGCCTAGTGACTAGTGAGTGGCGTAGGAGCAGAAGGACGAGAAACAGCTAGACCGCAAGGGGCTAGAGCACGCCGCTCGCCCCTAATAAAAGCTCCACATCCCGGGCCGCCCCTGCTAAGTGGTGCACTAAGCACGAAGGGAGTCTGGCCGCAAGCAGGATGAGGGGAGGGAGATAGGGAACGGGCGTGGCTTCAACGTAGTCACTCCATAGCCACGCGCGAGGCGAGAATATTAAGACGATTAAATTTTTAGTTCAGAAATTGAGCGCACCCTCCAACTCCATGTCCCTCCCCCGGACTCTGGACGAGCCCTGCACGCGTGCGCTAATGTTGTGACCACAGAAAGTCATGCCATCAACCATGCGCCTGCCTTTGAGCGGGACATCCGTGGCTCGTTTACCATTAGGGAAGCAAGCCTGTGCTCGACCTATTCAATAATTGGTGTGTCTCCTCGCTCTCCTTTGGTGCGACTTGTGGAAGTGAATTGTCGATGTTAAGGCTCCAGTGGGCATCCGGATGGAGCATCTCTGCTAGCAAGTTCGGAAAGGCCGCAGAAGGAGAGACCAACGTCAAACGAAAGGGCGGCCGGCAGGCCTCCACGTAATCCGTCTCTCGCCTAGGATCACAGAGTCTCACAACGAGCTGTGGCATCATGGCCTGCCATTCGTGAAGATGTGGAAGAAGAGATGCGGATCGTACGAGCTGGCGAAGAGCCATGAGGTTCGACTCGTCATCGGTGTGGAGCAATGCGAGAACATCGAGGGAGTCGAGCGAGGAGATTGCCCACAAAACTCTGAGCTCCCATTCCCCGAGCGACAAATCCTCGACAGGATTGGCTATGCCCTTGAACTTCCTCAACAAGGGTTCTTTATTCACACCAACGCTCCTGCCCCGCTGCGGCGCTGGAGGAGTCAAGCTATGCCTTCGTGCTACGCGCAAAACTTGCCCGAAGCGCCGTTCGCGCTCCAGACTTCGCCCACCACGAATCATCCCCACCTCCATCGACTGCTCAACCTCGATGACATTAGGCACGTTGGTGCCACGGCTGGCCCCGCCAATAGCACGACAGCAGACAATATGCCAGCCGCGTGCCTCAAGGCGCAGGCGGAGAGCTCTTGCACAAGGGTCGTCTTCCTCAGCGACCAGCAACCCAGACCGTGGCTGTGGGCGAGTAGTGGCGGGCACACCAAGCCTCGAACCATCGGCTGGCGAATAAGTGGAATGAGCCTACGAGCCAAGCAGGGTCGATTGGCCTCGACATGCGCCAAGTGGCCGTCGGCGTGCAATTGCGGTTGAGTGGCTGTCAAAAGATGTCCTTGACTCATCGAGGGTGGAAGTCAGCGTGCAAGAACGGTTTGAGTGGCAGGGTTAGGTGATTTGGGTTGTGGGGGAGAGAGGGTGGTGGTGTTCATAGGTGAACTTTCATCTTGTGCAACTGGCTGACAATCTGATTGGGCATCCGCCACATACCTCGCCAACGCTAAGAATGGCTGATTTATATAGGAGGGGTCCCACGAGCTGGTTCAACACGACCGACGCCGTCACAGCGGTCGCAAGATCGGCTGCCCAAGGGAAGAGCTTGGTCACCTGGGCAAGTAGACCTAGCGTGACGCCTGCCTGAGTGATAAGGGCCATCCAATAGCGGTCGCGATGCCCTGGCTCGGCACCGCCCATTAGGCCGCCCAAGTGCGACCCCACACCTATTCCTAGCAAACGGATGATGAATATCACCGCCGCCGCAGGTAGGTCCGGCAGGAGCGCGTCAAGCTGCAGGCTGGCCCCGGTTAACGTAAAGAAAGCAATATATACTGGCTCCGAGGAGTCGTGCAAGATGCGGTTGAGCACAAGCCGTGATGTCGTAAAGTTCGCAACCACAAAGCCGGCGACTAGTGACACGATCAGCGGTACATCTAAGGTGGAACCGTAGCGTTGTTCCTGCCAATCGGCGATCTCAAACACGGCAAAACCAGCTAGCTGGACTAGTAGCGACTCAAACAGAGACATCCCGATCTTGACTGCAACGAGGAGGGCTATGGGCGCAATGATGCGCTTGGACGTCTCAACAACATCATGAGGAAGTCCGGCCGTACGTAACCTTGACCAGCGGCCTGCTGACTTTCGAGTGCGGCGCGTCGCAGCCGTGCTCGCAGTCGCCCTGGTAGCGAATGCTAGCGTGGCATAATCTGCAGCGGCTGTGACGAAGCTGGCGAGTGCTGAGGTAAGAGAGAGCGTGATGTGCACAATGTAGCCAAGCATACCGCCTATGATGACCGACACTGCAATTTGGAAGGCAAAGAGCATGAGAACGCGCCAGACGGCCGGGTCTTCCGATGGGCCATGGCCAGGAATATTAGAGACGAGAGCGGTGACGGCAACGGTGGTCCCAGCGAAGGCAAGGACCTGAGAGGCAAGGGACCAATCGACACGGAGGCGGTGCCAGCATGAGCACATGCCTTCAAGATGCAAGGTTTCGTTTTGGAACACCTTGCTACCCTGCTCCAAATCCCTGCCTTGCTCCAAATCCAGGAGACGGCAGGACTATGCACCAACGCAACCCATACATTCGCACCACGACGATATCAGTCAAGACAGTGATGGATAACGTTGCGCTTGTGTAGGCACCATGGGCCCCTAGTTCAGTGATGACAGCGATGGCCGACGAAGGTGAGCGAGCAACGGATAGACATGCTACGATCAGGGAGACGGCCAGACGCTTTGGGGCGCTGTAGTCTGCCGTGAGCGGTAAGAGAGGAGATAGCAGCCAGAATCCGGTGCCAACCATGGTATACGTAGTTAAAATAAGGTTGACGAGGAGGATCAAGAGCTGCAATTCAAGGTCAGGGCAACAGATGGGAAGCAACAACATTAAGTCCACACATGATTGGGAAGGACGGTGTGCGGTGGCGAAGCAAACCAGGCTCCGGTGAATGTGCTTTGCGGAGTGCTCATGCGACAAGTCGCACCGGCTTGAGCGAGCCATGAAGTTCAGTCAGCAGGAATTTGGTCCCTGCAGAAAACCCGATGAATCCCATCGCGTCGCTGTTGATGACCAGCTTGAGGGTGTGCACCTGGTCCAGCGCGAGCAGACGGAGTACGTACGGGCCAGCGATGGCGCCGGCGATGATGTACCCGGAAATGAGGGGCATATGCACCTTGCGACCTAGCTGCGCGAACGAGGAGCCCGCGACAGTCACCATCGTGAAGGCACCAATCGTCCTCCAGTCTGGGAAGGCCGCCATCGGCAGCTCTGCAGCAGTGAGCAGCTCTAAGGGCTCAGGTGGGCCGACCGCGAGCGTGCAAGAGGGCCAGCTGAACGAGTAACACCAATGCCCAACCTCCACGGTCCTATCTCTCGATCGTTCGAGCTATCGTCTGCCTTGCCCCGAGGCGGGAGGGGGGCGGCGAGCAGGGGGGGGAGGGAGGAGAAAGGCGCGCAGCGGAAAAGTGTTGCTTGCGCACTTCCTGGGACGAACGAGGAACGAAAAAACTCAGACTGTGCAGCAGGAGTCGCATGAATTTCGATGTTTCATTTGGATGTTTCGATATAACTGGATTGCATCGTGGGAGAAGGAAGAAGGTTCGTGCATCGTGGCACTAACACTCCGATGTTGTATTATTGTGGTGGTGGGGGGGGGGGGAGCTGGGCTGGCTGCCGGCGGTCGGCGGGGAGAAGGTGTGGCGTGTGGCGGCAGCGGTGGATGGGAGGGCATGATCGGTGTCCCTACGCTACCATGTGACTGGCTGGCTTCAGACATTGAGCCAAGCCACTCGCCAGCTCGTGCTTGGTGCTTGGCGGGGAGTTGGGAAAGGGAAAGGGCCTTTGATTGAAAGGGGTGTTGAGGTATGTGATTGATATGTAACATCAATAAGCTCAAGTTTTGGACGGAATCCAAAAGAAAAGTGTCCTCGATTCTCCTCGCTAAGGCGGTGGAGCTTCGCAGAAGAAGATCGTACGCTCAAGCGGAAATAGACGCTGTAGCGGATGCTAGAAAGGCCCAGATCCTTCCTAGATGGGAAATACGGTGCAGGGGACTGCAAATACAGCCAAATACATATGTATTTGGCCTCCGGCCAAATACATTTCAAATACATTCGAGGCCTACAACCCAGGCCACGCTTCAAATACAGCCAAATACATATGTATTTGGTCTCTGGTCAAATACGGTAAAGACGTATTTCCCATCTAGCTAGGGCCCAGATGGCGGCAATCCCCAAACAAAGCAGCCCGCGGCCGGATGCTATAGCTGAACTTAATCGTAAGGTAGTCGCAACTAAGTTTATACTTGGTTGACCCATGGGGGGGCACGAGCCCCCCCCTCTCTCCACTCCTCCCCTGCCATGGGGGAGGAACCACCCATCCTCCTGGCACGCCTGATGGCTTGCCAGGAGGCCACTGCCCTACTGACCCACTCCCTTCCCCACAGGCTCGCCCCATTCGCCCATCCTGGCCCCTCGTGACCAGCCCATTGCTCCAACCCCCCCTCCCCCCCTGGTCGACAGGCAGACAGGTGCAGAGTGGGGGCCCCTGAGACTCAGGAGCGCCAGCGAGGGAGAGGCAGGGGAGGCCAGGGCCCAGTCCCAGCCTCCTCTGCCCCCAGAGCTGGCCTCCAGGAGCCTCCAGGGGTCGCCAGGGGCAGCTCCATGGCGGGGGAGGAGTGGAGAGAGGGGGGGGCTCGTGCCCCGCCATGGGTGAACCAAGTATAAACTTAGTTGACCACTACTCTCACTAGCCCGGTACTAACACGACAGCCCTCAGCGCACCTGCCCGTACACCTTGGCGCGTGTTGTTATTGCAACAGATACATACACCTATGCACCCCTCCACAAAGTCGCGTTCCGTCAAAAGAGGGCCAGGTGATTATTTTTTTTCACCCAGAGGTGCATGTTTTCTTTTTCAACCAGTCTCCATGGTATTATTATCACAAAGATGAGTACAAAGCTAATCAAGGACATAGCAACTCCCCCCCCCCCCTCTTCCCCAAAACACACGGTAACCCCAAAGCTACTGGGTTTTCATCCTTTTCGTCTTCTCACACACCTCCTCTTCAATCCTATTTTCGATGTCGTTTCTTCTGGCAGGCGACGATGTCGCTTGGCTGATCTTGGGTGGCGAGGTCCGTGACGCGTGCGAGGACGGCCTTCTTGTTCTCCATGTAGAGTTTGCCAGCTACTCGGTGCACAAACAAACTTTTTTTTTCTGGAAAGGACCCCCCGTCGTTCTCTTCGTTCTCCTACGGGCGAGATCCCAGCGAATATGCCGTGCGTGTCCAGCTTGGAGGTAGATTGAGCAAGTTAATATTCCAACCATTTTTCTCCAAACTGTCCAATATCTGTGTATGGGAACCAAGCCTAAACTTAGTTGGCGCACCTGAACAAGCTAGAGGGCGTCGACCTCGAGCCTCGAGCCCGATTTCATCTCCAAGAGCGCCTCCGGCCCATGGGAGATTTAAGTCACGGCTGACTGCGCCAACCCCCCTTCCTCCTACGCCTACCGGGCTGGCGGCGGCCTCAGTCCCCAGTCCCAACTTGCATCCTGGACAGGCGCGGGACTTACCTATTCATTCTCTATTCTTCGGTGGGCGGAGCTCTCGCTCACGCCCACCCCCTTCTCCGCGTGCTCTCTCCCCTCTCTTGCGACTTGCGACAGGCCTGCAGCTATCCTCTGGCGACCCACGGAGGCTTCTGGAGGCAGCTCAGGGGTCAGGGGGCAGAGGAGGCTGGGGTTGGGCCCTGGCCTCCCCTGTCCTCTGCCTCTCCCTCTCTCCCTCGCCGGCGCTCCTGAGCCCTTGGGGTCACCACGTTGCACCTGTCTGCCTGTCGAACAGGGGGGGAGGAGGGGTTGGAGCAATGAGCTGGCCCTTGTGTTGTGGGTCAGGGAGTGAGAGGCAGGCACGCCTGTGGGGAGGGGAATGGGCCCAGAGGGCATTTTGCCCCTGGCATGCGAGGAGGATGGGTGGTTCCTTCCCACGGCAGGGGAGGAGTGGAGGGGGGGGGGCCTTGAGCCCCATGGGTGAACCAAGTTCGGGCCCAACCAATTACGTGATAAAATAAAATAATTAATGTTATATCCTAGCCAACCCCACTAGCTACTTGGACACAACTTTTCCGTCCCGGAATCCCGCCATGCCTGACGAGCCAAGTGTCCGAGTGCTACCGGGGGGAGGGGGCACTGCCCCCTCCCCTCGATATTTGTCCTCCCCCCAGTGCACGCACCGACCCCGCGCATCCCAGCACGTCCTCTCCTCGAGTCCACGCTGGGGGAAAACCCCTTTCGGGTAAAAGCAACGCGGGGGGGGGGGGGCACTCGTGAATAGGGGCCCAGGAGCGCTAATCTCTCCTCGCCGAAGCGAGTGGCCGCGGCGAGCCGCGGCCCTTCCCTCCTGGCTCTGGCGCCCCCGTCTTCTCTTACCCAAACGGGGCGAGAAGACACGTTTCTGCCGGAGGGGAGAGCTGCCGCTCCCCCCTCCCCCTCCCTCTTCCCTTTTCCTCCTCTCTTCCCTGCGGCGGGGGCCCATGGCGCGCGCCTGCGGCCCCTCTTCAGGTCCCCAGGAGGCGGGCAGGGGCCTGGGAGCGCAGCTCAGGGGGCAGGTGAGGCTGGGGCATGGCCCTGGCCCCTCCTGCCTCTCCCTCGCTGGCCCTCGAGCCCCTGCCAGTCGACTGGAGCTGGCTGGGGGGTCCTGATCAGGGGGGCCCAGGGGGAGGAGGGGCTGGTCAGAGGGATGGGCAGGCCACGACGGGCCAGGGCGGGCGAGTCAGGCGGGCCTGTGGGGAGAGGAATGGGTCAGCAGGGCTGTGTGCTCCTGGCAAGCCATCAGGCGTGCCAGGAGAGTGGGTGGTTCCTCCCCCATGGCGGGGGAGGAGTGGAGAGAGAGGGGGGCTCGTGCCCCCCCATGGGCGAACTAAGTATAAACTTAGTTGAACCAATTACGTGATAATAACAAAAATTAAAAATCTGAAGATTCGGGCTACTAGCTACTAGCTCTGGGGAGCCGAGAAGCAACGAGCTTCAACATCGCACCACCACGTACAACGGCACGAATGACGAATGAAGGGCGTGTCATCTCTCATACATCGTCCTCTTCTCCTACACCACTATTGATGAGAAATGGAGAAGTGAGACGTACTTCGAGAGGTCCGTAAGGGCGCCAAACAGAGTTTGATCCTTGGCCGTCGATTGTCACCGCGAGCTGTTGGTACTTACAGACAAGCAGTCTATCGCAAAGAAGGACAAGAAGATGCGCCACGCCAAGCCGAGTCCATGCGCTTTGCCAATACAACCACAAGTCGTAGCCACGGAAATGGTACTCAGCTGGCGCAAATTCAACAAGGCTGGCCTCGACAACGGTTCCAACTTGCAGATTACGGGCATTGTGGGTACAAATTAAGGATACTGCATGAAAAATGGAAGAGTCTGTTACAGTGCACAAGTTACAAAGTTCAGAGCAAGCAACCAAGGGACAAAACGGTGTCACGCAAAGCGGTCGGGGATTCGAGCGCGACGAGGCAACGCCTCACATGGAAATCGGGCGCTTCATGGTTCCGACGTCAACTGTGCATGGCGTCAAGTAACCATGTGTGGAAGGCACTCCCTTAGCGTGCGCGAAGGGGTAACGCCTCACATGGCAACAGGGTGTCTTGTGGTTCCGGCGCCAACTGGGTACGGTGTCATATAACCGTAAGGCGCGGGAGGCAATCCCACGTTGGGTGAAACGGCGGCCGGATGCCGCTGTTGTTGCCCATTCAGTTGTGTGAGAGCATTCGCAGCCAAGTCGGACATGTTGCGCCATACATGGGAGCGCGGTTGCTCGGTCGGCTCGGTCGGAAAACCCACAGCTTGTTGAGAGGCCATGTTCGGCGTTGGAACCACCGGAAAGTCGCGTTGAGGAGACATCATGCACGGGACACCACTGGGTACTTGCTGTTGAGGAAACATCATTGCGTTCTGCGAAGTTGGCGAGTACATACAGCTAGGAGGCACTTGACTTAGTCCGAAGCCGACGTGCAAAAAACCATACGGTGAGGAGCAGATTGTTGGAGGGGACATGCCCGGCATTGGCCTCGGGAAAGAGGCCTGCGGGATCATTGCTGGCGCCTGCGGCATCGCCACACTCCCATACTGCGGCGGAGGTGGCAATCCTGCGGCATTAGCAGTTCTCTGCTTCAGCATAGACTCGGACGCACTAATACGGTGGAATTGATGTTGCATTAGTACTTGCTGTGGCGGTAGCTCTGAAGGCTGCAACGGCCGATGTGCGGTGTAAGCAGAGCTCTGCATCTCGGGTGTGGCCGCAGACAATCCTGGTTCCGCCGCGTCGAGCAATTGGCTTCCATCTACGTCAGAGCCGCCACATGGAACTGGCAGGTAATGGCACGAGACATTCGGTGATGAGTGCAAAAGCGATTTTTGGTCGGAATGAGAGAGTTGGCCAGGCGCGGGCAGGACAGGCCCGCCATCTGCGGCAGGCCGCCCTGTGGGGTACGGCGATATGACTGGCCAGTTGTCGTTGAATCCATAGAAGCGGACTGGTTGCACGGAGGCCGCCGGAGCATCAATGCTGGAAGCCGTGGCGCTAGAAGTAGACAATGGAACACTCTCGGCGCCACTTCGCTGCTGCAACATTCAAGTAAGTCAAAAGAGATAGGAGTTCAATCAAATGGTGACGAGCGCGGGAGTCACGCAGGTGCATGACTGATGAGTCATGTTGCCAACAGAGGGAGGAGTGGGGATGCTCACCTCGGATGATATGCGTATCTCTTGCGATGTGCTGGACCGAGTGTGGCTTTGTAAATGCTGTCCTGGCCATTGTTGTGCTCGCTGCGCCTGCCAGCGCAGTTCACTTACAAATTTGTTTACTTGGTTCCAGTCGTTCCGTCCTGCATCGGATGGAAAACTGAGATTCTCGCCATTTGTGGGTGCGGCCGCGGGCCCCGAGACACCAGGCTGTTGTGAACCTATCGACTTGTCCGACTCGCTAGCCTGCAATGGCGGATGCAAAGGGAAGCTGCCGGCATGGGCAGAAAGATTCTTGATGAGGGCGTCGACATCTTGAACGCTCCGGTGCTGCACATTCTTCAGAGGCGGTGCCATTTGGCCGGAGGCGTGAAAGAGGGCCTTACACTTCTGCCGCCGGTTTTGAAACCATACTTGCACACAGCGTGGGCTCAGGTTGAGCTTGGTTGCAAGCTCGAAGCGCAGAGCCTGAGATAAATTGCCATCCAGGCAAGCGGGTGGTCAGAGGTTTGTGCGATTTATGCGTAGGGCGGGATCCGGGGGATTGCCAGGCGCTCACCGGCGATGGGAGAGGACCAATTTCGAAGACCTGCTCCAGGACTGACACCTGGCGCCAGCTGAAGTTTTGACGTGTACGGGCGCGCTTGCGTTGCCGTGGCTCACCGTTGACCGTGAGCTCGATCACAGCACAGTTCTGATCTCCATCGTCCATCGTGTTAGGGCCATCATCTTCTTGCTCGTCGTCATCTGACCTCTCGTCAAACATCCTCTGAGGCTCGATGGCGGCTGGCTGGCTGGGTGCCCCATTGGCGTTCTGAAGCTCTGCCCTGGAACGTGTGATGTCGTTGGGGTTGTCGGGCGGCATGGGGTCGAATTTGGGGGTCGAGTGTTGACTCATGGGATCTTCTGTGTCCTGCTGCCCCGGGCTGAGACCAGATCGAGTGCCGGGGCGGGGCGGCGGTGTGCGGGGGAGGGAAGGGGCGAAGGGGAAGAGGGGGGGCGGGGAGTCAGAGGGGGGGGGGGGGGGGGGCACGAAGCGCCGCGCAGAGGGAAGGGGCGGGCGCGCCTTGCGGGTGTCGAATGAGAAGCCGGGAGGGGGGGGGTCTCGAGCCCACTATCAAAAAGCCCCTGTGAAAGCAAAGAACGGGGTTTGAGAAAGTTCCCGAGAATATGAGATTCATGCTCCGTTCATCAAAGACAATGAGATTGTTCCTCGGGAGATTTTTTGGCTGGCGAATTGCCTGAAGATCCAGGATTTTTACAGATGAAACGGAGATTGGGTCTTCAACCTCGTCGAAGCTGCTGAATTCCGATCGTCGAAGGTTCTCAGCCAACGGGAGCTGTGAGTCCCATGGTGCTGTTGGTGCGTATCAAAGTCTAGGAAGAGCCCAGAGATGTGGAGATTGCACTACGGACGAATGTCTTCCGTCAAACGCCAAGAGGCGCCACCCGACGATACATTTGATCCATTCATCCAGGGCAGCCAGATGGAACCTCGCACCTTGCGCAATCATGTAATCATGAGTGTCTGAAGTAACAAACACTCTAAAGTACGTCCCGGCCCCTTCGGGGTTTAAGTTTAAGGTGGCGCTGTCACCGATACTGGGGGGGGGGGCTGGGGCACGAGAGCTCATCGGCCATCGGATCGGGTGCGCGGTCTCGCGCGAACGCTGCGCGGGGCGAGCCCCCCCCCACCCAGAGAGCCTGCTGGAGAGACTGCATGGGAACCCTCATAGTGACCCGATGGGCGATTGCGATTGCTCCGACCCGGAATCTAAAGTGTAAAGTGTTGTCGGAATTGAGCTATGTGCTATGTTGAGGAGTTGGAGTAAGGGCCCTTAGCCCTTAGTAAGGGGAATGATGCTAACGTACAAATCCTAGATGGGAGAAACGTATTCACCGTTTTTCTACGAAGGCGAAAAACAGGCCGTTTTTGCCGTTTTTGCAAGCCCTTCAGTTTTTGTCTCCGTTTTTGAATGGCAACGCGAGCACTCATGCACCATGCGCTGAGCGTGAGCATATGTGGGCGCTTACGCGTGCGTGGAAAGAAAGAGAGGAGGAGGAGGGAGGGGAGAGGGGGAAGGGGGAGGGAGGGGGGCAGAGAGAAGGGTGGTGAAGGGGAGAATGAGAGAGAGGGAGGGAGGGAAGAAGAGGGAGAGGGCAGAGCGAGGGGGGGAGAGGGGAGAGAGGGAGAGAGAGAAGGGAGCAAGAGGGAGCGAGATAAAGGGAGGGGGGGAGGGGGAGGGGGAGCTCAACCTACTTTTATAAGTGGGGGTCAATGGGGGCCTCGCGCCCCCCTCTCTCCATCGCGGACACCCCCCGGGGTGGGCCCGTACATTCAACCCCAGCCCCTGCCCTCTGGCAGGGGCAGGGCACTCATCAATTCAGCCCAGACCCCTAGTGGGCGCGGGTCGCGAGCCGCACTCCCAGGCCCGCATGGGCCTGCTCTCGTACTGACTCCCCCCCCCATCCCTGGTCGCCAGGCAGACAGGGGCCTCAGGGCTGCACCCAAGGCCAGCGAGGCGAGCGAGGGAGAGGCAGGGGGGGCCAGGGGCTGAGCCCCAGCCTCCACTGCCCCCTGAGCTGCCCCTGCTGGCCCTCTGGGCGCCCCTGAAGGACCTCTGAGAGCAGGCCATGGCGCGCCGCATGGCGACGCGCCGCAGGGACCGGGGCGGAAGAGAATGGAACGAGGGAGAGGGGGGATTTGCACCCCCCCCGATGGAGTGTGGTGAGAAACGAGACCCATTTGCGTTAGTATCACAGGACGCCGTCCTTTACTTTCTACTCACTGCCAAGTCTTACTAATAATCCGCAAGATTCCCTCCATCAAGTCGAACCCTCCGGACTTTGACCTCGATGATCGTCTCCACTCCCTTGCACACGATGTGCTACGTCTGAGTCAATCTCGAACGTCTGGAAGATTCTCAATCTATGTCTACATTCATCATGGACTTGATCTCAGTTCACCTCATGCTTCCGGACTCCTCTGATGCTCAATCTCAATGTATTCTCAGATACCCCAAGGCACCCCTAGGACACCCCCTTGGTGAACTACACCCTCAGCCAATCAAGGTGCCCTAGTGCCTTTCTAACCCATTCGCCAAAGTTACTATCATTCCTCTCTTCACTTCGATTCTGTTCTTTCTCATCTCTACCTGTCACACACTATTACCTGTTCTCTTACGATAGCTTAATATGTGTGATACAGGCTGAAGTGTTTTGTTAGAATCTCATGTGGCACAGTGGGGATTTGCTTGGTTTCCTGTCCCAAGGTGGCCCTCAGTGCTCGGTTTTATCCCCATCGCTCACCTGTCTGTCGCGATCCCTCACAATGCTAGTAATCCTTTTTGCAATCCCTCTGGTCCACTACTGGGTACCAGTACAACATGGAGCTCCCACCCAGGTGAGGCTGGCTGCCACTGCCACAGCCATGCCTGCCTGCCTCTTCTCGCCCCACTGGCGCTCGCTCGTCGCGCTCGACGAGCCGTTCACCGCACTCTCATCGTCTACCCCCTCCCGAGCGCTTGCTCGCTCACTCCATTGGGAGGCCTTTGGAGTGGGAGGGGGTGGCCCCCTTCTGTCCCATCTTGCCTGCCCACCTCAGGATTGGTCCTGCGCGAAAAAGCGCGCTGAACGCTTGCCATTCGGCGCCGCTCCGGCGGACTTTGAGGCGAGGACGCTAAACGTCGCCCCTTCGACGCACTCCTCTTTCCTCTTCTCCTCCCACTTGGAAGGAGATTTGGGGACTGCACTCACCCCCTCTTTGCACTTGCACCAAAGGCCTTTGCCTCTACCCTCTTTGCTCCTACCCCCACCACTTGGTGGGCCCTTCTCACTTGAGAAGCGAGGACCAAACACACACGTCGCACTCTCGACGTCTTCTCCTTCCCTTTCCTACTTCCCCCTGGGAGTGGAATCATTGGGGGGTGCACTCACCCCTCCCCTGCACTTGCACAAGGGCCCCTTTTTCCTGCCCTCCTTGTCCTTGACCCCATCACTTGATGGGCCCCTCTCACCACTCGCGCCTCACTACCTCGAGATCGTAGGCATTGCCGTTTGCGCCCCGCCTCATCTGCACGGCCCACTCCGTGCATCATCTTATCCTTTCCCCCTCTTGGGGGGGGGGTGGCTATTCACCACCCTCTTACCACCTCTTGCACGCACTTCTGAAGGAGGTGGACCTCTTTGGGGCTTTCATCTTGCCCCCCTTCCATAGGTCGTCATCGCGTTCGACTCGACGACTCGCGACCCACAACCAACATCATCGCGCCGCTGCATTCCTACGTGACCTCGTTGCCAAAGAAGCTATTGCGATGCGCCATGTCCCCGGCGATGCCATGCTCGCAGATTTCCTGACCAAAGCCATGGGCCCTGCCCCATTTTGCCGTCTCCTTGCTCTCCTAGAGAATTGCGTTTCCATTCTTACGAAACACGTGTCCCTACCAATCTAAGGTCTAAGCCTCGGCTCCCGCACTCGCCTTACGGGGGGGTATCACAGGACGCCGTCCTTTACTTTCTACTCACTGCCAAGTCTTACTAATAATCCGCAAGATTCCCTCCATCAAGTCGAACCCTCCGGACTTTGACCTCGATGATCGTCTCCACTCCCTTGCACACGATGTGCTACGTCTGAGTCAATCTCGAACGTCTGGAAGATTCTCAATCTATGTCTACATTCATCATGGACTTGATCTCAGTTCACCTCATGCTTCCGGACTCCTCTGATGCTCAATCTCAATGTATTCTCAGATACCCCAAGGCACCCCTAGGACACCCCCTTGGTGAACTACACCCTCAGCCAATCAAGGTGCCCTAGTGCCTTTCTAACCCATTCGCCAAAGTTACTATCATTCCTCTCTTCACTTCGATTCTGTTCTTTCTCATCTCTACCTGTCACACACTATTACCTGTTCTCTTACGATAGCTTAACATGTGTGATACAGGCTGAAGTGTTTTGTTAGAATCTCATGTGGCACAGTGGGGATTTGCTTGGTTTCCTGTCCCAAGGTGGCCCTCAGTGCTCGGTTTTATCCCCATCGCTCACCTGTCTGTCGCGATCCCTCACAATGCTGGTAATCCTTTTTGCAATCCCTCTGGTCCACTACTGGGTACCAGTACAACAGTTAGCAAATGGGCGGAGGGGGGCGGCTGGCGACAGAAGGAAGAGGAGGAGGGAGAGACTCAAGACGCCTACGGGAACCACTGTGGCAGGTATCTCGAGGCGCAGTCTTTTATTTCTCGAGGACAGCTCGCGGCGAGAGCTGTAAGGGCCGTTCTTCTTTTTTGACGAGAGGTTCCTCCCCCCCCCCCCGGTGCTTTTTCCCGGAGAGTCGGCCGGCGTCGACCGGTCCGCCTCAATGGGTTTTCCCCCATTTTAACTTGTGGGGAGTTAGAATGGGAGCCGGGGGCATGCGAGGGGGGAGATGTGGAGGGGTGCATAGTACATAGTAGTATGTATCTGTGACAACAGCACGCGCAAGGTGTACGGGCAGGTGCGCCGAGGGCTGTCGTGTTAGTACCGGGCTAGTGAGAGTAGTGGTACTAATGCTCAGATAGATTGTTGAGGGGGAGGGGGAGCAAGGGTGTGTGTGTGTGTGTGTGTGTGTGTGTGTGTGTGTGTGTGTGTGTGTGTGTGTGTGTGTGTGTGTGTGTGTGTGTGTGTGTGTGTGTGTGTGTGTGTGTGTGTGTGTGTGTGTGTGTGTGTGTGTGTGTGTGTGTGTGTGTGTGTGTGTGTGTGTGGAGAGAGAGAGAGAGAGAGAGAGAGAGAGAGAGAGAGAGAGAGAGAGTGAGTGAGAGAGAGAGAGAGAGAGAGAGAGAGAGAGAGAGAGAGAGAGAGAGAGAGAGAGAGGGGGGGGGGGGGGGGGGG
Organism: Isochrysis galbana; assembly: GCA_018136815.1. Taxonomy (NCBI): domain Eukaryota; phylum Haptophyta; order Isochrysidales; family Isochrysidaceae; genus Isochrysis; species Isochrysis galbana. Next base: position 1,159,969 of record CM030931.1, read on the forward strand.
GGGGGGGGAGGGAGGGAGGGAGGGAGGGAGGGAGGGAGGGAGGGAGGGAGGGAGGGAGGGAGGGAGGGAGGGAGGGAGGGAGGGAGGGAGGGAGGGAGGGAAGGGGGGAAGGAGAGCGAGCGAAAGCAAGCAAGCGAGGAACAAGCGAGGCGATGGGGGGTTGACCTCCGTTCATAATGTGGCCGTACCGGACAACGAGGTACTTGACGAGCTTAGTGCTCTCGTCCATTACCTCATGCAAGACAACTAAGTTTATACTTAGTTCGCCCATGGGGGGGCACGAGCCCACCTCTCTCTCCACTCCTCCCCTGCCATGGGGGAGGAACCACCCACTCTCCTGGCACGCCTGATGGCTTGCCAGGAGCACACAGCCCTGCTGACCCATTCCTCTCCCCACAGGCCCGCCTGACTCGCCCGCCCTGGCCCGTCGTGGCCTGCCCATCCCTCTGACCAGCCCCTCCTCCCCCTGGGCCCCCCTGATCAGGACCCCCCAGCCAGCTCCAGTCGACTGGCAGGGGCTCGAGAGCCAGCGAGGGAGAGGTAGGAGGGGCCAGGGCCATGCCCCAGCCTCACCTGCCCCCTGAGCTGTGCTCCCAGGCCCCTGCCGGCCTCCTGGGGACCTGAAGAGGGGCCGCAGGCGCGCGCCATGGGCCCCCGCCGCAGGGAAGAGAGGAGGAAAAGGGAAGAGGGAGGGGAGGGGGGAGCGGCAGCTCTCCCCTCCGGCAGAAACGTGTCTTCTCGCCCCGTTTGGGTAAGAGAAGACGGGGGCGCCAGAGCCAGGAGGGAAGGGCCGCGGCTCGCCGCGGCCACTCGCTCTAGCGAGGGAGATTAGCGCTTCTGGGCTCCTATCTCACGAATGCCCCCCCCCCCCCTGCGTTGCTTTTACCCGAAAGGGGTTTTCCCCCAGCGTGGACTCGAGGAGAGGACGCGTTGGGGTGCGCGGGGCCGGTGCATGCACTGGGGGGAGGACAAATGACAAATATCGAGGGGAGGGGGCAGTGCCCCCACCCCCCGGTATCACTCGGACACCTGGCCCGTCAGGCATGGCGGGATTCCGGGACTGAGACGTTATGTCCAATTAGCTAGTGGGGTTGGCTAGGATATAACATTGATTATTATTATTATTACCTCATGCAAGACTGGCCCCACCATTGCAACGTGACGCTGGAACGTGGTCCAGCTCATGGGAGTACGCTGCTGTGCGACGCAGAGGCGCTCGTAACCTGCGTGCATGGTGCCGCTCAGCAGGCACGCCACCACGTCCCGCAGGACATCGCCGGAGAAGCTCACGCGCCTTGCCTTCTTGGGCGGCTGGGTGGCATCTTCGCAGACCTGTTCCTCGATGAGGCTCGGCTCGGTGCCAGAGGCGGTTAGCGTTGCATTGCACGGCACATGTACGCGCTCACCACACAGGCTGATCGTGTGCGTGGATCGGCAATTCCTGCACCGCAGCTTGAGCGTCAGCCCCCACGAGCCATACAGCCGCGACGCAGCCGGCGACTCGTCGGGCACCAGGCTCGACGCCTTCCTGCATGATCCACAGGCCAGGGCACAACACAGGCTCTGCGCCAGTGCTTTGCCGTTGACCAGATACTGCTTGTCCGGGGCGTGAATGATGGGCGACGGCAGTGGCGGAGCCGAAGGCTTCCGCAGCCCGCCACAACCCCCTGGCGACCCGAACGGCGACTCCTTCACCGCCCTGCGCACCCTGACCTCCCTCTGCTGCTGACCCTCATCTCCGCTGCTCGCTGCAGACTCGTTCGTCGTTCTTGGTGCTGCTGGGGCAGCAGCGCAGGCGGGACGTTGGGGGGGCCGCGCCTTGGCTCCGTGCTGGTTCCCCTTCTGGAAGCCCCTGGTCTTCGCCTTCCTGGACCCACCCACACCCATCGCCCATGCTCCCTTGCCCCCCCCCCTTCTCTGCGTGGCACAGAGCGACGCCAGGCGCAGCGCCTCGCGGCCTCGCCCCGCGAGTTCTCCGCCAGTTCCTGAAACGCCCCCCCCCCCCCCCAGAAAAGCTAGGGAACCACCTTAAGGTTGGGCCGAACACACGCCTTACTTTATTTGTTATTTGTGGTCAAGTTCGACTATTTTTTTTGTGGGCTACTCCTACTTGTAATCCCCTGTCGCGCCGCGCGGCCGCGCCGCCGATGCCCACCGGGGAGCGCGGGTCCGGGAAGGGGGGAGGGGGGGGGGGGGGAGGAACAGGGCGGGGGAGCGTGAGAACCCATCAGGTTGGAGAGAGCCTCGCGCATGGAGTCGTCCTCGCCTTCCCCCCCTCCCAACGCGCAGCACGGCGGGCGCGGGCGCGGGCGGGGCGGCCCGCGCGACTTCACCACGCTAAATCGTAGGGCAGGCGGCAAGCCCGCGCGCGCGCGCAGCGCCAAGGGTGGCGCGAGCGGAGGCCGGTGGGGCGACGGCAATGACGAGGCCGGGACCATAGCCACTCTCAAGGATAACTTCGGCTTCATCGAACCGCTGCGCGAGGGTGGGACAGCACCACCGGGCGAGGACAATATTTTCTTCCACTTTTCCACTTGGTGCGGCCGCGATGCACCGCGCGTAGGGGACGAGGTCTCATACAGCATTCAGCTTGACCGTCGGACAGGCCGCGATGCTGCCACACGGGTCACGCCGCTCCCGCCCGGCACGCTGCCAACGCCGCCGCCCCCTGTCTCGATCGCCGCTCGCGCAGTAGTACAGCGCGAAGTGCGCGGCGGCCGCGGTGGAGATGGCTACGGCGGACGCCTCGCCATTTTACCCAATGGCGTCGACACAGTGATGGCGATCGGAGATACTGCAAACGGAGGGGCGACGAGACAAGTCGAGGTCATCCCTTTCGACGCACGCGACTGCGAGCGCGGCACCCAGCTTAATGTTGGAGATCTAGTTGAGTGCATGCTGACCTCGGCTCCTCCTGCGGGGGCATCACAACAGCGCTCCGCCTCGCGCATCCGGCTTCTCGAGCGAGGTGGCGGGCTGCCACGCGAGCAAGGCGTCGTCATCTCCCTCAAGGACAACTTTGGCTTCATCCGTCCGGAGGCCTCTGTCGGCGAGGTTTTCTTCCACTTTTCAGAGGCCCCTAGACGCCACGACAGTGTGGCCATGGGCGAACCGTCTCTTGTTGTGGGCGATGAAGTGTCGTTTGTGCGGACGACTGACCAGCGCTCTCAGAAGGTGGCTGCGACGAATCTCCGTAGCCTACCGGCAGGCACAGTGCGCTTTGAGACCGTCGGGGACGAGACACTGCGCGCCGTCGTGACGCGCCCCATGAGCGGTGGAGACCCACACTTCAAGCCCATCAGCCGACGCGACAAGGCTCAGCACTTCGGCGTGTTGAAACTCAAGGAGATGCCTGAAGGTGGTGACGCTGCCAACGATGTGCTATGTGACAGCTCAGTGCCCAATGAGGTTGATAGCCTTGGGCCGATGAGAGAGCCGGATGTTGAGGGGGCAGTGCGGGCGACGGCGGAGCTGGCAATTGCGGACCAAGCTGCCGGCGACGGCGCACTGACTTCGAGCGCTGCTTCCAGTGGTGATGGCAGCGGCAGGAAGGGTGGCCGCGGAGGGGCGCGCACCTATGGCTTCGCCCTCGACGACATTTGCGAGCCATGGCGTGCCGAGGGTCTGTTTGTAGGAGACGTGGTAACATTCAAGGTGGCCACCGAACGCGCCACCGGGGATGTTGGTGCGACCGAGGTACGGCTGGAGACGGCCGATTGGAGGCGTGGCTTTGTCACCTCGACCCGCGAACATGACGGCATGGGGCTAATCCGTCCCGTGACTGGTGGCACATCGTTGCCTTTCCCGCTAGCGGCGCTACCGACGGTAGCTGTGGGGTCAGAGGTCGAATATCGTCGATCCACTGAGCCACGTGGCAAGCGCCCAGTTGCTGCCTGCGTGCGTTTAATTCCACCCGGGTCCATTATCTTGGACTGGGTGTGGCCCCAGCGCTGGGAGGCAGTCGTCAAGACAGCCCCACCGCGCGTGCCCCCGACATCATATAAGAAGGGACACCAGTCCGCTAGTGGCGGTGGCGGAGCAGACTCAACGGGCGAAGTCGAGCTCGTCCGCCCTATGGACGCAGATGAAGAAAGTGCTGCAGGTGGCGTCAAGCAGGGTGGGCTTGATATGGGTCAGGCGTGGGTCCCTGACATTTCCGAGGTGACCCCTATTGTCGGTGAGGTGAAAGCGGGCGAGGGCGAGGTTGCTGCGGTGAAGCCTTACCCGGAGGGGGCAGCGCAGCGCGCTATCGAATCTCTTCTCTCCAGCACCGCCGGCACCTTGCTCCAGCTGCCTTTGTCGGCGCTGCAAGACTCGCGCACCTCCCTTGCCGCTGGCGATATCGTCTCGCTCCAGATTGCCATCTCTGCGATCGATGGTACCATTCGTCCATGTGCAGCTTTGCTGGTGGCAGGAGCTGAGGGTGCGAGCGAGCAAGGCATTGTCACTACGGCAAAACACGATTATGGCTTCCTCCGCGCAGCGAGTCGTCCTGGCGTTTTCTTCTTTCACTACTCGGAGCTGCCAGGGCGCACTCACCAGGTGATATGCAAGCGCACACTCAGCATGTTGCACCACAATCCGTTCACTTCGCACCCCCTTTCCTTACCTTTCAATTCTGTGGAGCTTCCATGTCTCCCGGCCCTTCTTTGTGATTTGGCAGGTACGCCCTGGCGACGAGTTCGAATTTGTTGTCGCTGCAGCTCCTCCCGACGGCATCACTGCGCCTGTCAAGAAGAAGGATCGCGGAAACGCGATACGCCTTCGGCCTTTGCCGCCTGGGACAGTCCAGTTCGAGGACATCCTCATGGAAGCGGCAACCGGTGTCGTGGAGATAGTTGGAGAAGACTTCGCTGGCAACGTGGACGCTGCAGCCGTGATGGAAGGAGAAGGCGAGGAGGAGGACGCCGAGCCGAGCGAAGGAGGTGAAGGGGGAGGCGAGGAGGTGACTGAAGGTGGCGGAGGTGGCGGAAGTAGAGCCCGAGGAGTGAGCGGCAGCTCGAAGCGTAGTCGTGCGATAGTGATTCGGTTGGACCAGCTCTTCGAGGGTGAGCATCTTCGCCTGGCGCCTAGTCGCCGAGCAATGGACCAATCCTTCAGGGGCGCCCTTCCAGCCGCGGGGACGTCGGTCACATGCCGCCTTGGCAGGCGCAAAACCGATGGCCAGTTGGTGGTGGTCGATGTGCAGCCGGTACCGCTCTGTGGCACTGTGCGCGTATGCCATGGCGCGTCCGGTATTTTGCGGGCCACTACGCCGTTGCCTGCCGCTGCCGTCGAGCTTGCCCTCGCCGCAAGGGCTGCTGACGCCGCTGAGGAAGCGGCAAGCGGCTCCACCGGGCTTCAAGATTTGGTCGGATCGGGAGCATCCTGGGGGCGAGACGACAACACGGCTGCTGCTGCTGAAGCCTCCGATGCAGATGCTAGTGGCAGCGGGGCACCTTCAACCCCTGCTTGCTCGGCAGATGGACCAAGTGCACCGCCGGCAGCTGTGTACATCTCTGCCGGCCAGTCGCCGTTCCAAAACGCGGCGCCAACAGTCAAAACCACCAAGTCCAGGCTAGCAGAGTTGGCTGAGACTCACTCGGATAAGGGCGCACAGCAGGTCAATATGTGGCTCTGCATGGATCTCGCTGTCCACACCCGCGCATCACTGACTTCACCGGGGTGGGATCCACCAAATAAACGTGCATTTAGCTATGTCCACATCTAATGCAGAGACCGCAGAGGATAGTGTAAATACTAAATCGCCTGCTTGTACGGTGACGACAGCAGGTGTTGCTCTGGCGCTTGCATACCCGACCCTCACCAGCGAGATACCCGGCCTCAATTCGCCCGCAGGTGCCGTTTGGCATGTGTGATACCATCTGCGACTCGAAGCGAGAGGCGAGAGTTGGAGTGGGCGATGAGGTGAGCTCAGTGGGGGGAAACGTACCGGGTGATATTTGATGCGGCTGAGTAAACGCTCGCCTCGTAGTGATGCTGCGTCCAATCTAGAGTGCGTTCTTCAACTCTAGAGCACGTTTTGAGTCAGCACGGGAGTGTCTTCCGCACTCCATTCGCGGCGTTCCCCTTGTTCAGGTCGAATTTGCTCTCTGCTTCGATCCTAAGACCTTGCAGCTTGTCGCACGTCGGGTCCGCGTTACCAAAGATTCCAACGAGGCGGATGGCACCGAATACACCAAGCGGCAGGTGCGTATGCCTCGATGGCACTCTCGCATCTTTCAGCATCGTTCATGCTTTGTCAGCACACCACAACCCGCCGGTGATACACGTCCTCACGCATTGTTTTGACGTCCTCTAGTGATGTTAATCCACGTCAGCACTCGCCATGACATACTTGGGCCTCTTTTCCCTTGCGCATCAACTGGGTACAACTACCCCTCCCTGATCTGCAAATTTCAGGTGGATCCAGCAAAGATGACTCGTTTCGCGAAAGGCCCAGATGGCACCCGCGGCTTTGCGATTGGCCGGGGTAAACCCCTAGCACCCGTTGACGAAAGGGCAGCCATTGAGGCATAGCGTGCGGAATATGTACATCATCCTGCGACAATGACGGGGTCGGCATACAAAGCGTGGAGATTACGGCGGAAAGGGCGACACACAAAGCGTGGAGATCGGAATCCCCGCTCAAGATGGAGTCGCGGCAAGTGTTTGGATTTTTCCGTATCGTGAGTAATCGAATTGGATAGAGCCGGTGATGTCGCCTGAAGAGGGGTAGGATGAAGCAGGCGTAGGTGATAGATTGACTTCGACGTGGTGGATCTTGCGCCGCGCTGGACGCCGGCAGCGATAGGTTAACCGCAGCCGCGCTCGGCTACATTCTTCCACGTGATACGCGATTTCACGTGTCGTTCCATTCGAGTAGGTAGGTACATTGCACGTTGCTATTGCGCTGACAGCATTAATTAGACCGCGCGCATTTATTAGTGGTGCTTTGGATGCGCTTGTCGCACATGTGTGGCTGATGGCGCGTTGCTGTGTCGTGTTGCTGGCTTCTTCTACTTCTACTACACAGTCGGGAGCGGAGTGCCACAAGGCTGCCCGCTCTCGCCCGCCTCACCTTCCTGCTAACCACGGAAGCGCTTACGAGAGCCATAAATGGCGACGCCGACATTGAAGGTGTCGACCTCATCAACGGATACGACCTCAAAATTAGCCAATTCGCGGATGACACGGCTCTTATAATATTACTAATAACAAAGAACTACGCGAGTATGAAAAAGGCACTCCAATGGGTCAACGCCCACGAAAGAGCGACGGGAGGGAAAACTAAAACTAATGGAACCAAATTCCAGGGTCCAAGGCGAGAAGCGCTCAATCACCATCACCCACAGCATGGAAAAGCGTTCAATCACCATCAGCCTACACGTGGATATAATAAACTTCATAATATTCTTACCGCACTCGCGGCGAATGGAACCACTACCTACACGTTGTATACTTTCTACACCCCCACTCCCCCAGCCCTTCCCCCCCCGCCATCAAGCGGCTCCCCCCGTGCACTACTAGGGGGATAGGGGTGAAGGGCTTAGATATATGGTCCGGTGGCCCGCGCCCCCCCCGGTGATCCGTTCCCCCCGCTTCCTCCTCTGCCTACCGGGCTGGTGGCGGCCTCAGACCCGACTTATCATGTAAACAGGTGCGGGACTTACCTATTTTCCGGTGAGCGGAGCTCTCGCTCCGCCCACCCCCTTCTCCGCGCTCTCTCTCCCCTCTCCTGCAGGCACGCACGATGGCGCGCCTGCGACGGGCCTGCAGCTGCCCCTGGCGACCCCTGGAGGCTCCTGGAGGCCAGCTCAGGGGGCAGAGGAGGCTAGGGCTGACACCCCTTGATGACGGCGGGGCATAGTCCCGGTAGGCTGGGCTTCGGAAGCTGATTACCTCAGCTTCACCCACTTCAGACTCATCATCTCGAAGGTGAGGAGGCGGATCAAATTGAATCAGAGGGAGGGGACCCTCCTCCACCTCATTGGCCAACTCAGCGACGCTGAAGTTGGCTTCATGCGGGAGAGGGTCATGCCCCACCATGGCCCGCTGTAATTGCACCCGGTGGGTGACAAAGGCAGCGGACGGAGGCTCACCATCCGACACGAGCTGGTCGGAGCCAATCATGGGGATAGCAGCCGGAGTGATGGGTGGCATTGGCGCAGCCTCAGTGGTCGTGGGATCACTCGGGAATCCCACGGGAACAGAAGCTGCAGCGGGCAGAGAAGGTTCCTTGAGAGGTTCCTCCTCTGCGGCCGAGGACGGAAGCTTTGATTTCGTGCTTGTCGAGTCGAGCGGAGCCGGAGGGCTCTGAGCCACTCCGTCGCGAGCAGCACCGGCGGCTAGCGCGGCGCTTTGGCCCTCCTCCCCACCGGGAGTCGGGTGAATGAAATTCTGGACTGGGTCGGGCAACCCCATTTGGGTGTCTGGACGGGGAACGAACGGCGAACGAAGGGCTGTGGGGCGGCGAGGCGCTCCTAGCGGCCCTAGTGTGTTGGGTTTTAAGAGATTGTTAGACCTACAAAGAACTCTTCCCTCAGGGAGGGAGCCTAGGCTGCTTGAGTGCAGCGACGCAGCGAACAACGACGGACAACGGAGCTGAGAACAACAGGTTACACCGACTCACGAACACACCGGAATCATTCACCCAAACCAAGCAAATTATCAAGCAACCGCGACCCCAAATCACCGATAACTCAAACACGTCGCGAGAGACGGAGAGAGAGAGCGAGAGAGAGAGAGAGAGACTCCGCAGCGACGGCCGGAGCGTGTCTCCGTTGTAACTTCCCACGTAGCGGAGAGTCCGAAGGGGAGCGTCCTGTCGCGCGACCACGGCGATCACTTTGGATACAGATCGCGACGAGATATCTTCACGACCGAATAAATCTTGCCGTTGAGCGTGAACCTTCTAGACGCTTCTAACGAACAACCCTGAGTAGCAACCAAGGGGAAGAAACACCAAAGGGGCCAAGGGCTTGCATGTAGCTTGCATCAAGGGGAAAGATTCCCTCACCTAAGAAGCGAACCTAGATTGATCTCCAAGGGGAGATGGCAAATTAAACCTCAAATCTCGAGCGGATAGAGCAACCGACTCGCTCGCCAAAAACCTTGACCGAGAAGAAAGAAGCAAGGACCTACAAGCCAAGGGTAGCGGACCTAGGGAAGGTGAGAGGAAATTTCCGAACGCCAACGCGAACGCCAAACGCGGGAAGGCAACGAAACCCTAACCCGGCTAAGCAGAACCTACGAAGAACAGGCCTGGACGACAACGAAAGACAGCAGGTCCCAAGAAAGAACCGGAACCCAACAAGAAACAACAAGCCTTGCAAGAAGCTAAACAAGCCTTCACAAGGTGACCTGAGAGCCTGAGACAAGCGCGCAGCGAGTGACAGGCGACCTGGCTCCTTTGGGTCAAGATTACCCGAAAGGAGGAAACCTGGAATCTAGACCTGACAAACAGGCTAGAAGGAAAGAAACGAGAACTCGAATTCTAGATCGCTAGGGACGAACCCTACCAACCTAGATGTACCTGAGCTTCACCGTGTGGCCGCACGGCGAAGGACCTGGAAACAAGAGCCTGGAAATCGCATCATCTAAGATGAATGCGACAATGCGGGCCTGGGAGTGCGGCTCGCGGCCCGCGCCCACTAGGGGTCTGGGCTGTATTGATGAGTGCCCTGCCCCTGCCAGAGGGCAGGGGCTGGGGTTGAATGTACGGGCCCACCCCGGGGGGTGTCCGCAATGGAGAGAGGGGGGCGCGAGGCCCCCATTGACCCCCACTTATAAAAGTAGGTTGTGTCAGCTCGAGGTGAATTGATACTACGCGCAAAACGCCTATTTTAACGCGCAAAACGCCTATTTTAACCGTAGAAGCACAGTTATAATGGTAAGATCGTCATCTTAAGCCTAGAAGTGGTGTGTATCCTGGTCTGGGGCTCCCCCAGATACAGTAGATACAGCTGTATCTGGCCCCTCCCCCAGATACAGTATCCTGTATCTCCCATCTAGGAGTGGAAGTCCTGGGGCCTCTCTTGCGAGCTTGCGAGTGGCTGCTCGAGCCATCGCGGCCCCCTTCGGCTTGACGCGGCCGGGCGCGGAGCCGGTGTGTGTGGGACACCGGCGGAGGGGCCGTGCGTGGCCAGCTCTCCAAGAGGAGAGGGCTCGATCGCTGGCGAAGGGCCGCCGGCGGCGCGCGCTGACGTCAGCGAGTCAGCGAGAGAGCGAAAGCCGAAGAGTCTCGAGCGCCGCTTGTGTGAACGACGGTTACTGTGAAATCGAACATTGGAATTAATTTTTATTCCGGGGACCTCGCTTATATTTGTACAAGTCCTTCCTTCTCCTTACTCTAGAGTACGAATAAAGTACAACACAACACTGTTCAAGGTTCAAGGTGATCTTCATGAATCATAATGTACTCGTACTCTCGTACTCCTACTCCTAGGAGTACTCAGTACCTCATGCGAGGTGTCTCTAGACTCTAGAAGGAGGAGCGAGGAGCTCTCAAGGAGGGCTCGACGGGGACGACGGCACATCGGAGGACTACATACGTGGAAAAGTGCCGCGTGTACATATAAAAGACAAAGCTTGACGCCCTTCTCCTCGCTTCCCCCCCCCCCCCCCCCCGCGCGCCTGGGGAAGGAGGCACCGCCCCCCCCCCCCCCCCCTGCCCCCCCCCAACTGGCGAGAGAAGACCGGCGGCGCGATGCAGCGCACCGGCTGGATACGCAAGTCGCATGCGGGCATGCCGTACGAGAAGCAGTCGGTCCGCCGCTTCTGCACCTCCGACGGTTTCCAGGTCGCCTACACCAAGCACCAGCACCGGCAGCCAACCGGCAGGTTCGATCTACGAAATGTCGAGCGGCTGTGCGCTGTGTCGTTTGGAGCGCTCCAAGGAGTCGACATCAAGGTGAGAGACCGCGGGACGAAGAACCTCACTATCGTATTCAGCGAGGGTGATGGCGACGCATGGCTCAAGCTCTGGTGTTCCGCCGTCGATCCCGCCGCGCTCTGCGAGAATCTGACTGCGATGCGTGACCCAGAGCTCGCGGCTGCAATCGATGCAGCGTACGGCCACCAGGCGGCGCTTCGGGCAAAGGGGACGGGTTATGCCTCCTCCGACTCGCTCTACTCCCCACGCGATCGTCCACCTGGTGGCAGCTCCAGCTCGATCCTCGGTGATGACGGGAAGGTTGCTCCCACACCATTGGGCCCACTCCGATTGCCGGGCTCAGGATCGCTTCTAGAGGTGGCGCCCAAAGTGCTCTCCCCGCCGGCCGAGGTGCCCATGAACGAGACAGAGGCCGTGGACGAAGAAGACATCTTTGTAGTCACTGTACCGGACGGATGCCGGCCCGGGGATAAGCTGCGGGTGACTGACACCTACGGCACCAAGTTGATCATCGAGGTGCCGGAAGGAGCCAAACCCGGTACACAACTAGAGTACGTCAAGCCTCAGCCCCCGGCGAGGTCATCGCTGCCCATCGCGGAGAAGGAGTTGGCGCCGCCTGTGCGTGCTGCGCCGGAGCCTCAAAATCAGATGTTCCAGACCGAAGGAGAGGCCAAGGTGATCGACAGCGAGCCGAGTCCCGGGGTGATGTCTGCCCGCGGCAGGCCTAACGATGCCCCCCAAGGCAACACACAGGCGATCCCACCTACCAAGTCCTCCTTCATGCGGTGTGTACCCCCGCGCTACTTCAACCAGTGCATGCCGGGAGCCGAGGCCAGACGGCACGAGGAGTTCGAGGCCGCACTCTACGAGGGCAACCTTGATCTGGCTGCCGAGCTCGCCCGGGGCGAGGTAGAAGCGGCGCGCTTGCAGGCGGCCCGTGAGCATGACGCTGAGTTTGTCAAGGCGATTCGCGCATACGATTGGGGACAGGCCAAGACACTCGCAAAGACGAAGAAGGAGCTTGACGACCTCCAGGACTCGATCTTACGCGTCAAGTTCTTGCAGTATTACATCACGCACGGGGAGAAGGCGAAGGCTCTAGAGCTCGCAATTACCCAAGCGGAGATCGACCAAGTGAACACGGCGCTTTCCTGAGCGCCTGTGATTTTGTGAGGCATTTCGTTGGTCCGAACGAACTTTGGAGTGCCGCCCTCTAGGACATGCAATCAATAGCCACCTCAAAACGCTCCCCTCACGCGCATGACACCGGGACAGGGGGACAGCTCGGGCGAGACGCGCATCGTTGAACAACAATCTGTCGGACTAGTCATCGGATTGGTGCGGTGTGTGTGTACCCTTCTATCTCGACTCAGCCTTCGCGCTTCTCGTCCATACAGAGATCAGAGATCACGGTCGTTGCAGGAAGCTATGATGCTGGCTGAATGGGCGTTCGTGTAAGTTGTTATCGTGCTAGTTTAAGTTAGGGCGGTCAAACAGTGATTTATAACTACTAACATGTGGGGGGGGCTGCATTTTTTGACCGTTTTCCGAAGCCCAAGAAAAAACTCCTGGGGGGCTAACCTGCCACCACGAAAAATTGCCGAGGAAAATGGTGGGTTTTACCGCCAGCCTTGAGAAGCTGGAAGTCGGTGGCAAGGTCGGGCGAGGGCGAATCCTGCGAGGGGCAGGTCGGGGTGGTCAGGGCGGGTACGTATGTGGCCTAGGGGGCCGTATGCGCGCATTACGAGGTGCGCTGAGGGCTGCGCAGATGACGTTTTGCCTTCAGCAGGCAGACGATCAATCTCGGGCAGCCGACGAGTGGGGCGGGCATCAACAAGGAATCCGGTGTGATGAATACTCCGTACTCCGTTTCAAAATACGTCTATCACTCTATCACTCCCGCGGCGGGCGCCGCGGTTCTTTACCGGTAGAGTCCCAGAGCATGTGCAAGGAAGGGGCGAGGGGGAAGGAGAAGGAGAATCGCACCATTTTCTGGCGATGATTTTCGTGGCGGCAGGTGGCCCCCCCGGGAGTTTTGTCGTGGGCTTTGGAAAATGGTCAAAAAATGTCACATGTCACCCCCCCACACATTAGTACTTAAAAAGCCCTGTTTGACCGCCCTACGCCCTACGCCTTTTTTGTATAGTAAGATTATATCGCCTTCCTGCATCGTGTATGCTAGCGTCCCCTTGTCTAGCGCTAGGTTGTAGTGCTGTAGAGCTCTGCCTAATCTGTGACGCTCGCCGCAGAAGTGAGGCGACGATCGTAATACGCGACGACATGCTCGTGTCCATGATCATCAACTTGCCACAGGATGCCGCCAGTACCCAGGGTGCTGGCCGCGTCCGTTTTGACGATGAACTCCTTGTCGTGATGAGGCGCGGCCAACACTGGAGCAGACGTGATGAGATCGATGAGGCGACGGATCGCTGCACCTTCTGAGCGGAGGAGAAGTGGCGAGTTGCCGTTCGACCCTCCAAATTGTGGGTGTTGCTATTGTTTTATACCAATATCACCCCACTGACACAACAAGGGAACATGGAAACCGATAGCCCGATGGCGCAGGAGGAAGGAGAGGACATCCTACATCCTATCGGGGATCGGAACACACCGTCTGCTACAAGAAACCCCAAACACCCAGCCCCTAGGTAGCGCACGAGGGACGAGCCGCAAGGCAGGTAGGGGGAGGATGAGAGTGGCAGGCGTAGAAGCACAATGAAGGTGCGGAGTCGCGCGCGCGGCGAGAATATTAAGAAGTTTTTTTTATACCAATATGGGTGGGTGGGAGTGAAAAGAAAATTTGACCTCACGTTGCACGTCGCACCTTCACAGAAGAGGTCAGCCCTCTCAAGCTCATCTTCGCGGCGTCTTCACACCGAGGGCCATTTGAGCTGCACGTGCTGCGTCGCCCATGCCCGAGAACAAGGAACCCACGTGCGCCCCCCCTACGCCCGTGAAACGCTCGCTGAGCACGGCTCCACCGGAGAGCATGCCTCGCAATTGGCCCATCCCCACTAGGGCACTGCGAGTTTCCTCCCTCATGCGGCCAACTATGGTAGAGGGCCCTAACATCGTGTCTACTGTGCCACGAAGAGCATCAACTCTGGGCCCGTTGTGCGTAGCACCCGTCGCTTGTTGGCCAGCTGCGCCTCCAGCTCCTGAGATGTTATTTGGAGAATGCAAAGGCGGCGTCTGGATGGGAAGATATGGGAACCTGCCACATTGTGTTGACTGGCGTAAAATAGTTCGAGCGGACATGCTAGCGGCGTTTGCTGTGGCTTGCGGCCCAAGTGGCTCGAGGCTGACAATGTGCAGGACTCGAGTCAAAGCTCTCGCCACGGCAGCGCGGATCGGTTTTTGAGCGACTGCCCATGTGATGGGGTCGTGGCGCTGCAGCCACCCACTAACCTCGGCCTCAGCATCGTCAAGGGCCGCTCGGATAGCTTTGTCCAAGTCGGAAGGCTTGATGGCCGCATCATTGCCATCCGCACGACGTGCACGATCTTCCATCGCAACGCCCCGGCTTGAAATGGGCAGCTGGCCGACCATCAGCTGAGGCCTATGTTGCAATGCCGCGCGGCAGAAGATGAGATCAAAATACAACTGGAAAGCACGGCGCTGCTGCCAGTCCGATTCCCCCAGCGTTGTATGGTGCCAAGGACTCGACCGAGCTCCATCGCTAGCCTCGTTGCGATCGCCCGCTTCGATCGCTCGAAGGGTGCGTCGGACCACTTGCCGCAGGCATTCTGATGATTCCGCAGCCTCTGCAGCAAGGAGCATTGGCAACATGGAGGAGATGCCGAGGGTGCGGATGGCGCGCTGACGATTCCATAGCCATTGAACGATCTCCTTTGAAGCTTCCGCTGGAAGGGTCAGGTGAGGGCTTGTCATGCTGTTGTCCGGGGCATCGTCTGCGAGTTGCACGGCGAGCCAACCAACGCTGCTCACCTCGCCTGTTTCGAGCGGTGGCGGTAGCCGTGCAGGATTGAGTCGGGCCCACTTGGATAACGCCAGATTCTCCACGGTGCTGAAGCCGTCGACGACCGCAGAAAGCTGTGCCGCACTGCAACATGGTGCACCACATAAGATGAGCGGCCAACGTGGAAGCTGCGTGGCGAAGCCATTGCTCAATCGCGCAATAATGACCAGTGAAAGAAGCAGCGGCTGTGCTGGAGCCTTGACGGGCACACCGCACTTGTGATCCGGTAGCTCTGCTTCCTGCCCGGGCGGTGCGCCCGCTTGAGAAGGACATGCGCGCGCGACGAAGTCCTCGAGCGAGCGCAATAAGGGCAGCGCCCAACGGACGCACTCCT
The DNA here is from genome assembly GCA_018136815.1 of Isochrysis galbana. Taxonomy (NCBI): domain Eukaryota; phylum Haptophyta; order Isochrysidales; family Isochrysidaceae; genus Isochrysis; species Isochrysis galbana. The sequence continues at coordinate 1,175,155 of CM030931.1, forward strand.
CTACTGCCAATTCCGCTTGAATTTCCGTGATCTTGCCATCATCGCCCCTGGCCCCCGAGGAGCGCGTAAGCCCACGCAGCTTGTTGCGCAGAAGGAAGGCGACCTTTGCTGAAGCCGCAGCAGTATGAATAACCCTTGCGATGGGCCTGGGAATCTGTTTCCACTCACACGAGGCGATTGTGGCTCCCTCGACGGCATAGGCGCTGGCGAGCCACGTGCACCCATCAGTCAAGCGAAGCCCAAGCTCACTGAAGAAGCGCTCATTTTCAAGCTGCCTATCTCTGACTGACGTCGGGCCCACAGAATCGTCAGCCGAAAGACTGCCAAACATGCTCCCGGAATCTTGCAAAAGCGGCCCTGTGAGTGCCTGCTCGACGGATTCTAGGAGCATGCGGATCGCTGGTTGTGACACTGCGCCGTTGTCGAGGAATACCCGGAGAGCATCTTCCAGATGGGCGCTGAAGGCCAGCGCGCACGGCTCTTCTGGCTCAAGATTGCTCAACAATGTACACAGGAGACCACCGTCCGTCAGAGAACTTGTTGCAAGAGTAGTTCGCCGTTCAAAGTTAACATGAATGTCACTAGATCCTAGGGCATCTGTCCCTGTTGATGGTTGGTCGAGGCGGAGAAGGCATCGTACTGCTGAATCAACTACGCTTGCTACTTGCTTCCAGCCATCGGCCGCCGCGTTCTCCAGCTTGTAAGCATCGGCAGAAGCCGAATTCGACGTTGCGCCCCCCGCATTTGCAGCTGCCTGGCCTTGTCCCTTGCAACAAATCGTACACAGCGTCTCCAGAAGTTGGTGTGGTCGAGAGGACTCAAGAACTTTGCATAAATCACGCAATCCCTTCAGCACAGACAAAGCTATATGTTTGGGCGCTCCGTTGCCCGGAAGGCCCGTGGTTGGCGACCCTGGATCCTTGGCGAAGGCAATGTTGTTGTGAACGAGCGTGCTCTCACCACACCCATGGAAAGCGCCTGTGATGCACCTGCGGACAGCATCGACACGAGCCCGGTAAAAGAGCTCGATCAAAGCAGTAAGAGATGTACAATTTGAAGCGTCTTCACTAGAGTTGGTCGCCATGTGACCACCGAGCGTGTAGATGGCTGTTAATAGCACACTGGCCTTGCCAGGGGACAATGTTGGCGGCAGCGCCGGCGAGTGAAGACGCTCTGTGCAGACGGCAATGATGCGGAGACGAATGTCTTCTAGTGACGAGCAGGCCGCGGAAGTAACTGGGAAGGACATTGAGATACTCTTCATCGTAGCTGAAGCAGCTCGTAGCTCGAACCATCGCTGCACAGCTGTCGCCTCGTGGCCCTGCGCCAGCGCTGCTAGGATGGCCTCTGCTGAAGAGACGAACCAGTGGACGCGCAGGCTGAGCTGCAACAATGGCGGCAACGGCTGGATAGGTACGCTGCTTCTTGCCCACGCATCCCAATCAGTGATGGCTGATCTACCTGTATCGCCATCCAAACTCTTCTCACCTAATGAGGAGAGTAAACCGTCGGGATCGCAACCCTCCTCTTCAGCTGTCGCGGCTGCAGCTGCGAATGCCTGTAGCCGCTTGGCGAGCAAGTGTTGCGGGTGGAGCACGTGCTCGGTGTAGTCTCTCCTCCTCTCGTCCAACTGACTGTGCAGCTCCTGGGCGCGCGTGACGCAACCAGCAAAGGCGGCTGGCGCGGCGAGAGCGCCGCTCATCGCACGGGTGGCGCTCGAGTGCGGGGGGAAGGGGGCTACTGTAGCCCCGAGGGAGAGCAGAGAAGAGGGGGAGACAAGCGATATGTGTGTGGCCCAGCCTATGTTGGGCCCAGTGACTGCGTTATGCGTTAGTGTCAGAGTTTTCTTGTTGTCCTAGTTTAATCCTAGTGCTGAGGGACCGTGCCTCATCGGCAACGGAGCCCCTACCCCGCGATGGGGGTGTGCGCGGTTGGTGCATGGCTCGTCCGGTGTATGTGGCTAGGGATGCTAGCCAACAAGACCTCTTACAAGACTACAATTTCTAACGTGGTACCCCCGCCGAGAGACCACCCCGACTTCTACAACCACAGCGCGCTCGACGACGCCGCTCAAGGGTACAACACCACAACGAAGAAACTCGACAAATTCGTTGAAAATCTTTTCTTCGACTCAGCGGCCGCCGACCGCGCCACACGCTCCTCCAAGTGGTGGGACCTGGACCACATGGCCAAATCACTCAACAACAACAACTTTTGTGACAGCCACAACCAGAACCGCCCGCACTCGACAGTTCAAGGGTCAAGGGTGACAAAACCACAATTCCACATCGAATGACCCCAAAATCCATCCCTCAGCATCTATTCTTAGAGCCCTCGAGGCGTCGGGACGCTCGAGGTCGTCACCCGTGTCGAATCGTCACATCAGCCACTACGAGGCGCGTCGAATCTCCCCGGAAGGCATCGGGCTGCGAGGTTGCTACCAGGCGCAACAGCGTTGCAAAGTCGGGCAGCTCGAGCAAGGAAGCCCCCATTGCTGCAATGGGGAAAATCTCTTCCCCCTAGGGAACGATTGTCCGCGCCTCCTCACTGTTTCGTCAAATTGCATAGCTGCCACCTCTGCTGCACCCCCCTTGGGAGACGGGCTCGCAGAGGGCGCAGGCGAAAAATCCAAGATTCCCCCCCCGCGCGGAAAACACGCCGACCGCACCTCCGGAGGGGGAACAGGAATTCCCCCCCGCGCGCAGAATACTCCGGCAGGAGCTCCGGAGGGAGGAGGGCAGGAACCCCCCACGCGCGCCCCCCCGCGCGCAGAAAACGCCGGCCGGACCTCCGAAGGGGGAACAGAGGAACCCCCCACGCGCGCAGAAAACGCCGACCGGACCTCCGGAGGGGGAACAGGAATTCCCCCCCGTGCGCAGCAGACGCCGACAGGAACTCCGGAGGGAGGGGGGGGGGGGGACCCCCCCGCGCGCGCACCGTGGGGGAGCCTCAGCGGCGTCCATGACGCGGCACATGTAAGAAGGGCCGGATTGAACGCCGAAGGGGAGCACGTTAAACTCGTACTTCCCGCGGTGGGTGACGAACGCGGTGATTCCGCGGTCGCTCTCTTTGATCGGGATGCCCCAGAAGCCCGAGGCCAAGTCCAGGGTGCACAGGAATAGCGAGTCCAAGGATCCGCCGCCGGACGAGAGTCGGTCGATGGCCTCCACCGTAAGGGGGAGAGGGCTGTCCTCTATCCGTAGCTTCGAGTTAACGTCGCGGTAGTCGACGCAAAAGCGGACGGAGCCGTCTTTCTTGGTGACTAGAACAACCCGAGATGCCCGCCGAAGAATAAGAGGATAGACATAAACGACTTTCGTCCCCTATACACGGTCGACCAAAACGGACACCTTAAGCCCCGCGCGGAACTTCTCGCGCTAGCCTCCAACCAAGTTGGAAGTTGGGGGTGGCACACATCGCTGAGGAATCTGAGGAACTGAGGAATCTAAAGCGTAGAGTGTAGAGTGTAGAGTAAGCAAGACGCGAAAGTCGCGGACACTCGGCGCATAAAAGGCACGCAACAAACATACCCAGACCTCAAGCGTAAAATTGGCGAAAATCCCGGCAATACCAATACCACGATAAAGCATCCAACAAGCCTCCCCGAACCCGCACTCCGAACTAGGCTCTATTGGCTCTTGGTAGTGCACCAGAGCCAGAGCCGGACCCCGGAACCGGAAACCGAAGAAAAGGAATGAAGGGGGGAAAGGGAGGTGGTGGAGGGAGGGGATATAAGGGCGGTGTCATAACAGTGTTAGGGAAACCTAGACCTAGTAGGCGAGTAGCCCGGAATCTTCAGATGTTTTTTAAGCTTAGTTGCTAATTGCCGCCCCTAATAACAATAAAACCCCCGTTTGACCGCCCCATATCGAGGTGCTTTTGATTGCATACCATCCGCGTTAATTGCAACGTTGAAGCGCATGCCGTAGCACGCCGGCCCACCCAAATACATGGCATAGCGTGCAAGCAAGCCAAATGCATACCGCATGCTCGCATGTACACGTGGAACGCGAGAAAACTACATCAGCACATGGACAACCTAATGTGCTCATGCGAGTCGAAAGCAATCCCTCTGGCTCAGATCTGGGGCGCACGGACGCTCGCGGGTTGTCGACATACGCCGCACGACGCCGGATAGACACGCAGGCTCGAAATGAATCCATGCACACAGCCAACTGTGCGAGTCAGGGGACCAATCAATGTTACTGATGGTGGTTTACTTCCTTGCAACAAACCTCCTGGCATTACCAGACCCGCCACAGGTTGACTCACATTCCGTCAACCATAAGCAGACTAACTCAAAGGCCGATCTTGGTGCGACGCCAATGACGGCGCTTGGCGTTGTACCTGCGAGCAAGGATGTTCGGTGGTGAACACATAGGGCACTCCAGCCAGACCGCATGGAGATGCCCTGAACCACAGTTTCGCAGACATTTCATCCCGAGGGTTTTCCCCCTCAGAGACAGTACTGGAGAACAGGAGACACATCGATATCCGGGCGCTGACACGGTGCATTCCGTAGGGTGGCAAGGGGCACGCTTATGCGGAACTGACCGAATGCGGTTGTTTGTGCGCATCCGGATCCACTGCGGGATGGGTCGGTTTTGCTTAAGACGCTTGGCAAGCGTCTTCTTGGTGCGCAAGGTCTTGTTCGCCGGCTGCGATGAAGAACAGAGGCGCTGACTGTCAGCGCACAGAACAGTAACGAAAAGCAATACAGGCGTGCGTGTGAAGGCCAACTGAACATAACTAGCTCTCTGCTTGCGAGCACCCGTCGTGAGGGCGCCCCACAAGACACAGGTGATGGATGCCGAGGAGGCGACCTCATCTGCCCTGAGGCCCTCAAGATCAGACCAAGGAAGCGAGTACGGACGCCACTATCCCCGACGCGTGCCGCAGTCGCTCTCGCTATGCAGCCAACGGGGGCGGGGAGGGGGGGGGGGCAGCGCGCCATGGCAGAAAGGAGCGAGGCACGACGCCGCTCTGACAACAATAAAATGCGTGGACCCACGTGTTCCGCGACCAAAATCGCTGCCCAACGACTTCTGCTTGGTGACCCGGGAAGGGTGACGCGTAGCGCGTAGGGCGGTCAAACAGGGTTTTTTATTAGGATCAGGGGTGAAAAAATGACCATCTCAGAATTGAGGCAAATTGAGGATTTTTTCACTTGAAAGTTCCCAATACACCCAACTAGCAACTAGCACATATCCGGGGCCCATGGGGACCCAGAACTAGCCCGGTCACTCAATATGGATGGGGGTGCGGAGGGAACCAGTAGGGACAGAATAAAATTTTTTTCCAACTGGGAAGGTGCTGGTCCGAAGTTTTTTCTTCAGTGAAGGTACAGGTGAAGGTGAGAGTGCAGGAACTGCAGGTGCAGGTGAAGACACGGTGAACGGGGCGCGCTGGGCGGAAAAAATAAGCAGGCACCTGCACTGCACCTGCACGCACACTCCTTCACTCCAACTCCCTCCCAAGCCCGCCCCTGCCTGCACCACTCCGCGGGCACACGCGCGCACCGCGTACCGCGTCCGCAGCGGCAACGTCCGTCCTGCCCTCTCGCATGCATGCCAGCACCCAGCGTGTCGAGCCACCGCTCTCGCGCCAATCCCGCACGAGCTGGAGCTGGAGCACGCGCGCGCTGGCGCTGGGGCGCGAGCGCACGCTAGCGGGCACCTACACAGTCCACCCGCCACCCGCGCCAGCGCCACGCTCACATGCGTGAATGAACTGTGCGTGTAGTGCATGCGCTTGTGTGCTGATCTCGACCACCCTCGTTCGTTTTTTGCAGACGATACCAATGGCGACGAGGATCGGGGACACCATTGACGTGGAGGATGAGGAGAGGAACGACGACAACGACGACGACTCTTCACAAGGGGGCTGGGGGCGGCAGCCGCTGAACGAGCTCCAGGCTCCAGGGCACCCTTCTCGAATGGTCAACCATCGTTGAGAATGACGGCCGCGCCAAGAAGACCACGCTCAAGCAATGTCTTTATTGCGGTTTTCACTACACAGGTGGCCCTTTCCAGATTCGTGCACACTTGGACCCGTCTGTAAAGCCTCGCACCATTCGCCTATGCACTCCCAGTGAGACGTGGCGTGAGCGCAAGGCTGAGGTGCTTGTGGAGCTGCACAGGCGGCGTGCTGTTGATGTGCAGGAAGAGCTAGCGAAACGAGTCGGTGACGATACCACGTACCACGTTACCACACCGTACTCCGGAGGAGTAGAACCACTCCTACAAAACAACTCAGGCTAGACAGGAGGGAGATGACACCAGGGAACAGACGAACAGACGAGAGAACAGGAGATCTTTTTTAGAAGAGCGGAGGTGAGAGAGAAGATGGAGGGGGCGAGGAACAAGAGGGTTGGGGGTAAAAGCGGGAAGCAGAAAGAAGAAAAGGGAAGAAAAAATGTGGGGGGGACAACGCGAAGAGAGAGAGACGAGAGAACAAAGGATTTACAGTGTGTGTATGTGTGTATGTCAGAGAGAGAGTGAGAGAGTGAGAGAGAGAGTGTGTGTGTGAGAAGCGAGAGAAAGAAGCCAGAGAGAGGCGCGAGCGAGACCGGAATGCTGTCGCTCGGCCGCCGGTGGGCCGCGCGACCCGTCATGGGTCGGCGGGCACAGTCAAGCGCGATCAAGGCGAGCCCGACGGTGCAGCGGCTGATTCGCGCCGCTGGCCTCGACCACTACCCCATCGCACCCACCGGGCCCAAGGGGCTCGTGACGGTGGAGGACGTGGCGGCCGCTCAGGTGCTCAAGGCTGCGGCCGACCAGGCAGACAGGCAGCCGGTGACGATTGAGCTCAAGCCTATGACTGTTCACCTGATTGATGAGACAACGCTACCTACCTCCGCAACCACCAACAAGGCTGAGCTTATTGGCTACTATGAGAAGATGTGCGTGCGCGGCTGTGTGTGCGTGCGCCCTCTGCTGCGCCGCTCAGCCTCTGCCCCCTTACCGCCGCAGGTATACCATGCGCCGCATGGAGATTGCGGCGGATGTGTTGTACAAGAGCAAGTTCGTCGCCGGCTTCTGCCATCTCTATGACGGCCAGGAGGCCATCGGCATGGGTGTCGAGGCGGCGATGACGTTCAATGATTCCATTGTCACCTCGTACCGTGACCACACGTACCAGTACACGCGCGGCGACAAGGTTGAGAACGTATTGGGCGAGCTGCTCGGAAAGTGCGTGCCGACTCGAGCGCTTGGCTCTACTCTTGGCAGTACTCGCCCGTCTTACACGTCGGAACACCACACGCGCAAGGCTTTGGCGTGATGACCCTTGCCCCTGCATGTTGGTTAGGTACATCGGGCCTGCCAAGGGAAAGGGCGGGTCGATGCACATGTATCGCGCTCAGGCCAACTTCTATGGTGGGAATGGCATTGTTGGTGCGCAAACTTCTCTCGGTGCAGGTCTAGCGTTCGCTCACAAGTACAGGGGCGACGGGGGCGTCTCGGTCACGCTGTATGGCGATGGCGCTGCTAACCAGGTGACTTGGGGAATACCTCGGGATGGCTTGTTGCTAGATTGGCCCAACCTAGCTGAGCTGTGCAGCACCGCCCAGTCATCTGATGATTCCGTTGTACGGATGGCTCCTCTCGGAGAGCTACTCGCTACATGGAGGTGCTCCCTCGTCTTTGTGCCGAGCAACGACAGGGCGATACACCTCTCCCCACCCATCTCGCGCGATGCTATAATTTGTACATAGGGCCAGCTCTTTGAAGCTGTCAACATGGCAGCGCTCTGGAAACTTCCCGTCATCTTCGTGTGCGAAAACAACCAGTATGGTATGGGCACTTCCACAAGTCGAGGTTCCGCAGACACGAAGTACTACGCTCGCGGGCAATACATCCCAGGACTGAAGGTGTGCAGGCATGCATTGCGGCAACGCAAGTGTAAACTTTGTCCTTGCATCTCCAAGGCTAGTCACAACTCCTGTGTCTGATGTACCTACTCGCCCACCTAACGAAGGTGGACGGGATGAATGTTCTAAGCGTACGTGAGGCTATGCGCGTGGCCAAAGCTCATGCGCTTGAGCATGGTCCAATCATGATGGAGATGGACACGTACCGATACCATGGGCACTCGATGTCTGATCCTGGAATCACTTACCGCACGCGCGACGAGGTGCGTACTCCACGGAGCTCAGGGAGCGAGGTGGACGATGGTGATTTCTTTGTGACATGTGACGATCGCTGCAAGCAGATTTTACGGGACTCTGAGCCCCAGCGCCAGCGTGCGGCTCTTCCACGGCAAAGACTGCCACAAGATATACGTGTCAAACAAGGCGCCATTCACTTGCGGAGTGACCATTTGTCACCGTTTTAGTAGCACCACCCTCGTGCAAAGCCATGGGCGCTCGGCAGATTTCTGAGGACGCATTCGCCTGTCGCTCGCTCGCAGGTCTCGGGCATTCGCTCGACCCGCGACCCACTTGCCTTGGTAAAGACTTGGCTCACCAGCCTCGAGCTCGCAACGGAGGCGGAGATCAAGGCCATCGAGGGCAAGGTGCGCAAACAGATTGATAGCGCTGTAACCAAGGCAAAGGCAGCTTCCCCTCCCCCTCCCGATGAGCTTACGCGCGACATCTACACGGGCTCGTACGAGGCACCCCGTATGTGCAACCTTTGAAAAGGAACTAGGCACAGGGTTGTACACGGCATAGAGCGAGTGCGAGTGCACTCACACGTTCGTGCTAAGAGCACGCGCGTGCAAAGTGGACGAAACGCACTTTACCTCTCTCTGGGTAGATGAGGCTGGGAGAATATTATTCATTTAACTTCAATAATAAATAAACTCATATGTGGTGTAAAAATAAAATACTCATGGGTGGATAAGCAGAAAGGTGTATCCGCGCTTCTACGCCTTTCGAGGGACCAACCCTGTGTGGGATGGAGTGGAGCTGTGGCTGTGTTGCATGTGGGGGCAAGAGGATTGATGTATGTAACATGTGAGGTACAGTCCAGAGACATGGGGCACGGGCCACCGGACACATGGGAGGCACGCAACGGAGGAGCTGAGGACGAGCGAGGGACCTCGACCGGCATGCGGTCACGCGAGACGAGAACGAGGACGAAGAGCACACAAGGCAGGAGGCCACAGGAGCGCTCAAGCGATAGCGCTGAGCGTACAAAAGC
>CM030931.1:1184397-1216897 GCA_018136815.1 Isochrysis galbana
TCAAATTAACGTCACCGCGGAGTCCGCGGTCGACCACCGGCGTTCCCACGCCACCCCATCAACCGAGAGCCATGGAGGAGCTTGCACAGCCGTCTCCTAGCCCCTCTCAAGTCGCCGAGTCTTCCGAATTCGAGTCTGAATCCACCGTAATTTCAGCGGTCCATCCACCCGCTAGCCCGAGCCAAGTCCTCCGAAGAATGCTTCGCATTGCAGAACCTCTTCGGCCACTACCCACGCCAGCCGCTGCCGCAGAGCCACCACCCTGGCCCCAGCCTTCCCCGCAGCCGGCTTCTACGACAGCCACGTCCCTTCTTTCGCCGGCGCCGACCCCGCCGACGACAGAATGCAACGACGTCGATCCCTGGCCTGTTTCCTCTTCCGACGTGACCATGGAGAGTGACCACAACTCCTCTGCACGTCGAGGAACGGCGGCCTCCCAAACCGAGCTTCTACGCCCATTGAGCCAGCCCAACCGAGTCCCTGAGCCATGTCCTTCATGTCTCTCACCGGTGGTCTCGCGGCCGCGGCGTCCGTCGCCGCCGTCCGACACCCCACTTCTCCGAGTTTCTTCGTCAATCCCGTCCTCCGAGCCCGTCTCTACGTCGTCGATATCCGAGTCTTCTTCCATTCGTCCTACGTCGCTGCGGCCACCGGTCGCCGCCTCCGAGCACTGCCTGCCTCTCGATACCACTGCCACCACCATCATGCGCGTGGCAGCGATCAATGCGTCCGCGATCCAGTCCTTCGATCCCTCTCAAAACAACTCCGATGTCGGCACCCGCGATGATACCCCGTCACCCGCTCTCCACGCTCTCGCCTCTCTTCGTGCGCGAGCGAGCGGCTCTGCGGTGGTATTACCTCGGCACCTCACGGAGGCAGCCCAAGAGCTTCGCCGGCCTCGCGATGGCACCCTAGCCTCGCCTGCCGCCGCGCTACCCAAGCACTTCGATGAGCTTTGCGCTGAGCTCACGGAGATGAATCAACGAGTCCAAGACGGGCTGACGTCTGGCTGTCACGCACCACGCGTTCTCGTCGTTGGCGAGACGAGCGGCGTCGTCTCGTCCATGTTCCTACTCGCCGGAGCTGATGTAGCTACGTGCGATTTGTATCCTTCCGAGATTGATTACGTGCCCCACTTCCAAGGCGACGCGCTTCATGTCCAAAACTTAGGTTGGGACCTAGTCATCGCCCACCCGCCCTGCACGTACCTCTCCGCCGTCAGCAGTCAATGGCTCTCCCAAGAACCCGGACGTCGTGCCGCTCTTGAGTCGGCCGCTCACGTCTTCAAGTCGATGGCCTCCGCCACTGCTCCGTTTGTAGCGGTCGAGAACCCTCGGATGCATGCGGAAGCTCGCCGTTTAGTCGGGGGGTTGACCCCGACCCAATTCGTCCAACCCTGGGAGCACGGCACTGGACACCAGAAAGCCACCGGGTTGTACCTCACCAAAGGGCTGCCGCCCCTCCAGCCAACCTGCGTCGTGGATGGTCGTGAGTCAGCCATGGCTAATCTCTCGCCTTCACCGCCTCGTGGCGCTCTTCGCAGCCGCACCTACGTCGGTGTAGCTGGAGCGATGGCGACCCATTGGATGCCTGTTCTTCTTCGACATTTGAGCCAACAGGGAGACCAGCCATCGACGAATAAACTGTCCGCGTTGGAGCTACTCGCTTGCGCGCGGCGCAGCCTATCGGACCAGCCTTCCCTTAGCTCGACTGAGGCTACCGCTTACGAGCCGTGGTCGGCTCTTCATCGTTATGAGAGGGGGAGGGAATCTAGTGAAGTTTCTTCCGACCCCGTTGTTTCCCGTCCAGCTACTCCCGAGTCAGACGATCACGAAGACCAAAAAGAAACCCACGATAACCATGACAACGACACGCCATTCTACGCCTCCGAGTCTACTCTCCACGACCCATTCTCTCCATGGACCGCCCCGCCTCCGGCACGCGCGAGCTCGCCGCGTCCGACGACGCCGACGACTCTCCGGAAGCGGCGCCAACAATGGCAATCATTCGGAGTGAACGGGGACCAGAAATGGTCCAACGTCACGCTCGAAACCGCTGACGAAATAAGAGCGCAAGCTCTAGCCGGACGAGGCGCCGACGAGGAATCCGACCTTACCGCTGCCGTCCGAGCGCCAATCGAGTTTGTGGAAGCCAAAGGCATCCGCGCCGAAGAGCTAGCCTCATTAGTTCGAAGACCCAAGACAGAAGCCCAAGCCCGTCTCGAGAAAGATTGGGAAAAGATGTCCGACCACCCGAGGCACCCCACCGACAAGAGAGGCCTGGGCTACACTAGTCCCAAGCTATCACCCTGTACCGCTACCAACGAGGACGACCCCTCTAGGCCCTCTGCCACGATAGCGGCAGTCGGAATACCCGAAGAGACGACGACCAGTTTGACGACGAATTCACCCGAGCAACGACGCTGGCGACCAACCCCGTCCCTGTCCGACACCATTGCACACGTGACCGCGCACCGGCCGGAGAGCGTCGTGGATACCCTACCATCTGCCTACCCAAGGCATTGTCTATATGTTCGAGATCTAATGGTCTGCCGCTCCGGCGAGGCTGCCGGCAAAGAAGGAGTAATCTTAGCCGACTCCGCCCTCACGGTCAACAGCACACTCGCTGACACCGGAGCTGGCCCGTCGGTCGTGACCACTTCCCTCTTGTCCAGCCTACCCAACGACGCATGCGTCGAGCGGCTGCCGCAAGCCGTAGTGACACCGCTTCACGGTCCGGACGGCCTACCTCTTATCACGCGAGGCAAGGCTCGAATCGTTTTCTCCGTCGGTGGATTTCTCTTTCGTCATACGTTCATGGTGATTGAAGGCAACCCGATGCTGCTGCTCGGGAACGACTTCTTAGCTACGCACGCCGCTTCGATTCAGCTCGCCTCCGACAGCGCGGACGGCTCTATCACCCTCGGTGCCCCATCCACGGTGGCTCCTCTTGAGGTTAATGGCAGTCCAAGCCCCGACGCTCCGCCGATCTTTCGCGTCTCGACGTCACCGATAGCGGTGGTCCCTGTCAGCATGACTTGTGCACAGGTCTGTCCGACCTCCGCGAACCCAATCACGACGGACTTCTTCCGAGGGCCGCAGGCCACCAAAAACGACAACCAGCTAGTCTCCGAGCCTCTCTTCAACACGGCCGATGAGTTTGCCGCCAAAGCGCCGGCGTCTTGTGGCTCCGAGTACCTCCTATACACCCACGAACCTATCACGATCCCGGCCTATCATCGGGCGACGTTTCACGTCCGAATTCCGCTAGCTCTTCGAGAACACGAAGACTGCGCCATGCTCGTGGACCGACTCCCTACACGCGAGACTATTGACAGCTCTCCTCTCGTCATCCCTCAAGTAGAGAGGCCGAACTCCGACCACACCATCGCGATCACGGTGGTCAACACTGACGCCAAACCACTACACCTTCCGTCGTTCCACCCTGTAGCTTCGCTACAGGTTCGATTCAAGATTCACGCCGGAACTTATCACCGCGTCGGTGACGTTAACTCGCCGGATGTGATTGAGTCGCTCAACGAGGACCAACGTAAGCTCCTTGAGGCAGCCAAGATCGACCCCGAGGGCCGTCTCTCGATGCCCCAACGTGAAGAAGTTCGTCGTCTACTAGCCCGACGTATCGCTGCTTTCGCAATTGACCCGACCAACCCGAATCACACTCACGTGATGGAGGTAGAGCTACCGCTCAACCCCGGAGCCGAAGCTCACCGTCACGCACCGTCTAGAGTTGGACGAGAGGGTGAGAAGGTCATAGAGGACGAAGTTTGCAAGATGGAGTCCGCGGGCATCATTAGGAAATCAAATTCGTCGTGGGCCTCTCGAGTCGTGTTAGTCACTAAGAAGGATGGCTCCGTACGTTTCTGCGTAGATTATCGCGACGTCAACTCCAAGCTTCGTCTAGAGGACAGCCCTCTTCCCCTCACGGTAGAAGCCATCGACCGATTGTCGTCCGGCCAAGGCAACCTTGATTCTCTATTCCTTTGCACCCTGGACCTGGCATCTGGTTTCTGGGGTATACCGATCAAAGAGTCCGATAAACATATCACCGCGTTCACTACTCATCGCGGCAAGTACGAGTTCAATTACTTGCCTTTTGGTGTTCAATCCGGTCCCTCGTATATGTGCCGCCTCATGGACGCCGTTCTCGGTGGGCTGGCATGGGAGATTTGTATGCCATACTTGGATGATGTCGGCGCCTGGTCGACAGGCGTAGGTGACTCGCTGCAGGCCAGGGAAGAGTCGTCATTCCAACAAATGTTACACCGTCTTGATCTTGTCTTGGAACGTCTCATCTGGGCGGGCCTCACCTGCAAGATGTCGAAATGCGTTTTCTTTGCCACCTCGGCTGAATATCTCGGCCACGTTGTTTCGCGTGAAGGTCTTCGGATGGATCCCAAGAAAGTGGAAGCCGTCTCGAAAATCGACCCTACCCGAATCAACTCTATCGAAGCCGTCCGTTCTTTCCTTGGACTATGCTCGTACTACCGCCGATTTATACGTCGTTTTGCGATCCGTGCAGCGCCTTTAACCGCTCTCACGCGGAAAGGGTGCGATGTCCCGGTCGAGTCGCAAACAGAAGCCTGTCGCCAGGCTATCGAAGATCTCAAGCAAGCTATCTGTGAAGAACCCGTACTCGCACCTCCTCGAGACGACCGTCCTTTCCTCGTTAAGACCGACGGGGCTAGCAAGCTCGGCATCGCCGGCGTCCTCGCACAGAAGGACGACGAAGGGAGAGAGCGCGTCGTTGCATACTACGGTCGTAGTTTGAGTCCGGCCGAGCGCCATTGGACAGTCACTGAAATCGAACTTCTAGCAGCGCTAGAATCGATCCGAAATTGGAGGCCTTATCTCTGGGGTCGCCACTTCACCCTCGTCGTAGACCATTCAGCTTTGCGCTGGCTTCACACGATGAAAGATCAAGTCACCGGTGGTCCAGCCTCGCGCCTCATGCGATGGGTCCTAAAGCTAGCCGAATATCGATTCGACGTCGTGCACAAACCTGGAGTCATTCACTGGGACGCCGACGGCTTATCCCGCTTAGTTGCTCTCGAGCCCGATCACGATCCTCTCCATGTCGAGGAGAGTGATGCCCATTCTTTCGATTCTTCTGAGATTCACGACATAGTTGCCGCCGCGGTCACTTCATCCACCCTCACCGCTCGCCGCCAACAAGCAAACGATAGGCTCGCTCGTCAAGCATCGGAATCTTCGGAGTCGATTACCTCCTCGTATCTCGATGTGGGCGTGCCTCATGCCGACGAATTGCGTCAAGCGCTCTCTACCGACGAGTTCGCTAGCTCGATCCTTTCTGAACTCGCGTCGACCCTTCCGAAAGCTCACGGTTCGATCACCGCCTATCTGGTCTCTGACCTTGGCTCGTCGTCGAAGAAGAGATCCCGATTCCTCCTTCGTGATGGCCTACTCTACTACCGTTCGTCAGAAGCGGAAGAGGCTCCTCTTCGTTTATACATTCCGGAGTCCCTTCGTGACACATACCTCCGCGCCTACCATGACCACCTTGGTCACCCCGGTGCGACACGGATGTCTACCCTACTTCGTACTCGAGTGTACTGGCCTGGCTTGTCCGCCTCTGTATCGGAATACGTTCGAGAGTGCCATGAATGCACTCTTGGCAAACCGTTACCGCGACCGCTCGCCCATCCATCCGGTCTTTCTATCGGATCCTATCCTTTCGACGTCGTCTATTGCGATATTCTTTCGATGGCTCCCACTCACGATTTCGTAGCCGGCCGCTCCGGTTTTGATAAGCTAATTGTTTTCGTCGATTCTCTCTCTCGTTGGATTGAAGCTGAGCCTTGCAACGGTAACCCCTCTTCCGCGAAATGTCTAGACGTCTTCATGCGTCTCATTGTCTCTCGTTATGGAGTCCCTCGCCAACTTCGAACCGACGCCGGCTCGAATCTTTGCTCTCGATTAGTTGACCTAATTCTCAAAGCGACCGGAACGGACTTGAGCACTACTGAAGCTTATCGCCACGAAGGCGTAGGGCTAGTGGAAAAAGCTCAACAAACTCTCCTCACGATGACTCGAGTCTCCAATGAAGGCGGCGCCCATTGGGTCGACCACCTTCCGTTTCTTCTCATGTCTATGCGAGCGACCGCCGGTCGCGTGGTACCCAAGTCACCCGCGGCTATCTTGTTTGGTCGGGAGCTTCGTCTTCCTGCTCAACTTGCTGACCCTGCTCCTGTCCTGGAGTTGCTTCCAACTAGGCCTCCGTCCGATGCCGTCACTTACGCTACCGAGCTCAATAAGAAGCTTCTCGAGTCGTGGCGTTCCGCCCTCGAAAGTACTCAAGAAGCTCAACGCGAATCGATGCGTTCCGCCTCTCAAAAGTCTAAACTCGGTGTCACCTTCAAACCGGGAGACAGAGTTTGTCGTCGAATCCCTGGCCACGCCAACAAACTTCAGTATCTCTACTCCGGTCCCTACCGAGTAGAAGAAGCAATCTCGGCCACTCGCTACCGTCTACGCGACCTCGAAAATCGTCAAGTCAAGGACGAAGTTCACATCTCCAACCTCCGTCCGTACTTCACCGTCACCGATTCGTCTCCGCTCACCGACGATGAGTACTTGGTTGAAGAGTTGCTCGATCGCAAAGGCGATGGGGTTTCATTCAAGTATCTCGTCAAGTGGCGCGGCTATCCTCGTTCTGAAGCTACTTGGGAGTCTCGAATTGAGTTGCTTCGGCGTTGTGCTGATCTAGTTGAGTCGTACGACACCATTGTCGACAGCCGTCCGGTTCAACCTCCAGCTAACTCCAATTTAGACTCCTCTTCCTCTTCAAGCCCAAGTTCAAGTTCCCAGTCTAATCAAGTTCCACGTCGAATTCAAGAGTCCAGTCGTAATCCTCCTGATCTGCCTTCAAGTCGTACGCGTTCTCGTTCACAATCGTAGCGCTAAGTCGACCGGAAGTGGATGATTAGCGTCGCGTCAGCGCCTGACCCAGCGCAACTGCCCGAGCAAAACTCCTGTAAAAGGGAGAACGTGGTAGGACGTGACGTACGAAATCGGGGGCCGCCGCGCTAAGCTGCCGATTTTGTGCTCGCTTTGGATCCATGGGTTAATCCTCCTCCTCTAGGTCTCTCGTCTCGTATGGTTAAATGAACTCTCTTGGCTCGACATCGGGAGACGTCTCGATTTAAGTCGGGGGGTGTTGTATTCCTGCCCATCTGAAGGTTGTAGGCATGAATATTCGTGTAAGGTACGCGCTCACAATTACAATTGAACAGTTCCCCGTGTTGCCACTGACGCACAAGACACACAGATTCGGATTCCCCATGGTCTCAAGTCCAGGTTTGCAGATTTTGGTCTCGAAATTTGCGATTCGAATTTTGTTTTTGCTGTTACTATAATTGTTTGCTCGTTTAAGGTAATAAACCGGCATGACTTCGACTTCTCATTCTGCAGTCGCTCTGCGAGACTCTCTCTCTCTCTCTCTCCGTCCGCCTCTCCTCGGCCGACGGCAGGAAGATTCGTCCAAAACATTCTCCGGTCCCAAGATATCTCGTGGGGGGTCTCTCCGCGCTCCGCGAGGGAAAGGACGCGATCTCGCTCCGAGATCGGCCTCGCGCCCTCCCACGCTGCCCCGCCGTGCCCTCGGTCCCTCGCCCCCCCCCGCGGCAGGTTCTTTCCCTCGGCGTGCCATCCGTCGCCTTCGGCCGTTATATCATTCCCCCCCAGCGCGAGGTTCTTCTCCTCCGCGCGCGGTTCGTTTCCTCCGGCCGTCGTTCGTTCCCCCCCCCCCCGCGCGCTGTTCCCCCCCCCTCGCTTCGATTCCTCTCGCGATTCCTTCGATGATTGCCTCCATCTCGTCCGTTCTTCTTCGCGATTCTCGCGGAGGGGGCACCGATGTTTAACGTTAGTTTCGCCGCGTTTTCGGTGAAAGAAAGGAAGAACGAATGGCACGCGCCTCGCGTCTCACGTCTCGTTTCGTCGCCCCTTGCTCGTTGCTTGTCTAGAAGGTCTCTCCGCACATCGCCTTCTTCCCCCCGCGTGATTTTGGATCTCTCCTCGACCCTCCGCGTTGGCTTCAGCGGACGAGTTTCACTTTAACGATAGTTCGAACCCTTCGTTTGCGTAGTTTTGCGCTCTCTTTCCGTATTTCCTCGCGCATGACGAGCGATCGCGACCTCAGCCTTCGCCGCGCGGGGAGGGTTTGTTTATCGTATGATTCCGGAGTGTTTACGTTAGTTTTCTGAGCCCAAGGTCGTTGGGGTTTGGGTGTCTTGTGAGTGATTTTGTAGGAACTTCGTCGAGTCCCACCGTGTTCCCAAGCGAGTCCCCCCGAGTTCCCGAGTCTATACCCCGAGTCAACGAGTCAATACAAGCCAAGCACGCGCCTGAGCCACCCCCAGTCGCCTGCCACCACCTCCCACAAGCCTCCTTCCACACTTCCACGCCCTCCGTGCGTCGTGCGTCGTGCGTCGATCACCATGCCCGTAGTCACCCCCGAGGAAAGCTCCATGAGCTCCCCGCAAGAACCGCACTCCGCGCTAGCTGCCGGCGCGCCCTCGCAGGCCATCACCAAGAGTGAGATGAGCCTTGCTCTGACACACAGCAGCAAGAAACCGGCCACCCAGAGGCACAGGAGGAAGGCGAGGACAGACCACTGAGGGCCGGTGCACCCCGCCCGACCCAGCCCCCCCCACGACCCGGGCCCCTATGTAGAGCACGAGGGGAGTTGCCGCAAGGCGGGAAGGGAGAGGAGAGGAAGGGATCTGGGCGTGGCTACAATAGACAACCCCGTAGCCGCGCGCGTGGCGAGAAAATTAAAAGGTTTTTTTTTTCAAGGCGTGCGGGCAGGTGCGCTGAGGGGTGTCGTGATAGTACCGGGCTAGTGGGAGAAGTGGTACTAACGCTCAGTTGTTTTATTATATCCGGGGGGTTAACACATACATAAGTATATGTCTCTACGCATGAATGTATGTTTCGTTGTCCAACATGCGCGCAAGGCGCGCTGAAAATTTTCGAGCGAAATTCGAGCGAAATTTGGGCCCAGCTGTCCCGAAAGTTGTAGCAATACTGGCGAATTTTAGCAGCCAAATTTGGGTGGGCCGGGCCCAAGTGACAACTTCTCAGCAGCAAGCACAATACGTGTTGCTATGAATAGCACGCAGATTCACTTTCTCTCTTTCTCAGATCTCTTTTCTTATTTATTCCCTTTCTCTCCTCACTCCCTCCCGCTACCACCAACTGCCGGCCGCCTTGTCTCGACCGGAGAGATGAGCAAGTACATGGAGCCACCCACCTCGCCGGCGCAGGTCAAGGTAAAATACCGAGCGCTTGATGAGGAAGGGCGCATGGAAGAACGCGTCGTCACTCAAGACTTACCTGAAGAGTGCAGTGTTAAGGCGTTGATAGGCCTTTGCTACGACATTACGAACGCCTCGCCACGCCAGCCGCTTGAACTGCATTACTGGGGCAAGGTACTAGAGCCATCCAAACTCCTGCGCGACTATGCGATCAAGGCCCACTCAGAGATTAAGGTTGTGCTCCGCCCGAAGCTGCCGGTGCGTGGCCCTCCCTGGATGGTAGCATGTGATGCATGCTGAGGTGAGCTCTAAGGAGCGTTCCTGGATTGCTTCCCGCTCTTGACCAAGACAGTCACCTTCTCAACAGAGCAAATGACTGAAGTGACGGGTTGCTTACTCTCCTTCGTCCTTGCTTACTCTTTTTCGTCCTTCAGAAAGGTGCGCTGATCAGCTGCTCTGATCCACTATGCAGATTGCGGCTGGTATCATCAAAATTGGAGGCTCCCATTGTCATTGATAACATCACGGGGGAAGTTACAGGTGCCGAGCTGAAAGGCCTCGTATGCGCCCAGATAAAACGAAATGCGATTTGGCTCTGTCAGCAGACTGCGAATGATCCTGATGCGTGCGAGAAATCTGGCACGATGCCGATCAAGCTGGGGGATCAACTTATGGCAGAGGGAGGTGGCAAAGGTACATTGAGGATGAGGCGGGTAAGCTTTCGAGCGCAATTCACAAATCTAATATTCGCCGCGATGACCTACCTTGTTCACTTGATCGGCATTCACTGATAGCGTGCGCACAATTCCGACATTAGACGTTCGCTCCTTATTGCTCGGTCACTTCACAGCTTATCTGCTATCACTTTCCCTTTGCACGTGATCGGACTATTCCAGGTACGCGATGGTGAAGTTGGTGCTGTCACTGAGGCGGACGTAATACAACTTGTTCTGACTCCTGAAACCATCAATATCCTCTTTGATGGCCACAAGATTGTGAATGAGGTGTGCCTCCCGCCTGTAGCAAATCGCCTTATGGGGATTCAGTCCGATAAGGCTTTATCATCGAATCAGTATTTGTATTGGCACATTGCGGCCAGTCGGTGCAGAAATATAGTGGTAATGGGAACCCCAGGCCAAGCTTGATCATGCTGTCTCTTCGGTATCACATTGCACGAGCTCACATGAAGTCGCAATCGCGTGCTGCTATCGTATTGACAACCGATCTTGGCACCTAACTAGGATCTTCTCTCCAAGGTTGGGTTGATCAACAATGATGTTCTATTCTTGGATTTCAAGTGGCCATGGGCATCAGAGGAGGAGGAAACCGGCGGCGGTAAAGGCGACAAGGACCAAACTGGCGCGAAGAAGAAGTGAATTGAATTATGCTACATGTTGTGGGTTGTGGAGTGGCAGTGGAGTGGGAGAGCACATGGAGGTGTGGACTTCCGGTGGCAGTGTTGGGGTTGGAGCAATGTGGCGTGTGGAGGGAGAAGAAGGGGGTGATGGTGGTGTGGAGGTGCTCTGACAGGATCTATTACATGGCGTGAGTGAAGGCTCCGCGGACATGACAACGAACGAAGCGAGGGGGAACACACGAGGGACAGGCACGAGGTGGTGCTTCTGAGCGAGAGCGCCAAGAAACAAACAACGACGAAGGGGGGGAAAGAACGGGCAACGGGAAGGAAAGGACACGGGAACTCTAGGAACGGGGGGGAAACTACTGGAACGGAGCGAGTGGCCGCGGCCCTTCCCTCCTGGCTTTGGCGCCCCCCGTCTTCTTTCACCTAACACCTAAACAGGGCGGAAAGACCCTAACCCTAGTTGGGCTGCCAGTCTGTAAGCTTACGGTGGTTTTGAGCTTACACTTACATCAGTACTTACTTGCGAGGCTGGGGCATGGCCCTGGCCCCTCTTGCCTCTCCCTCGCTGGCTCACGCGCCCCTGCCGGTCGACTGGAGCTGGCTTGAGGCTCCTGATCAGGGGGGCCCAGGGGGAGGAGGGGTTGGTCAGAGGGATTGGCTGGCTGGCCACGACAGGCCAGGGCGGGCGATTCAGGCATGCCTGCATGCCTGTGGGGAGAGGGATGGGTCAGCAGGGCAGTGTGCTCCTGGCAAGCCATATGGCTTGCCAGGAGAGTGGGTGGTTCCTCCCCCATGGCGGGGGAGGAGTGGAGAGAGGGGGGGGCTCGTGCCCCGCCATGGGTGAACCAAGTATAAACTTAGTTCCCAAGTCCCAAGTATAAGCACTTAGTACTTAGTTGCCGACGTGACCATGGAGAGTGACCACAACTCCCCTGCACGTCGAGGAACGGCCGCCTCCCAAACTGAGTTTCTACGCCCATTGAGCCAGCCCAACCGAATCTCCAAGCCATGTCCTTCACGCCTCTCACCGGTGGTCTCGCGGCCGCGGCGTCCGTCACCGCCGTCCGACACCTCTGCGGCGGCGCGGCTTCAGTCATGGTCCGATCGGTCGGCGCGGCGGTGTGGGCGACAGGTGAGTAAGGGAGCGGCGCGTGCTCCATTGCCCTATATTTTGAAGATAGCTGATGGGCCATCGGCGTGAGACAAGTGATGGACGTGAACGGGATAAATTGACAATTGCATTTGGCATTTGGCATTTTGAGTGATCAAGGGTACGGACGCCTCGCCGACAGGGCCACAGAGTTAAAAAGTAAGGAAGGGGAAACAGCTTATTAAGAACAGCGACAAAAGCTCATAATAGAACCAATTCATCGTCAAACTCACCGATGACATACGGGTTCAATGCTTTATCAATCGTCAAGCGTCTCAAAGGAACCGCTGAATTCAACGCAGGCCGGACCTGTAGAGCAGCTGCAACGAGTGCCTCCACCTACAACGAAACGAGTAGCACGTGAGTTCAAGTCATCCGATGCGACTGCTTGGTCGTTGCACGGTGGGCTTGCCACGAAGGCGGTGCAACTCAAACGCCTCCTCATATCATTCATCTTGTGATTGGCCCATGTCTAGATTGAGCGGCGTGTACGTAGCCGTAGCAAAACAAGCATACCTCGTCTGATAGTATCGAGGCAAGCTCCATTTCGGGCGGAGTCACTCTTAAGGGTTCCCCCAATATCGGCGGAGGTGGCTGGAGGACGAAGAAGCGAAGAGAGCGCAGGGTGTGCCGCCTCCAGAGAGGTGAAGGCTGGTGTATCAGGGGGTGGAAGAGTCTTGTCATGGCTTATCTACCGATTGAACAGAGTTGTTTACGTGAGGATTTTTCAACGCACCTGAGAAAGGCACAGCCGCAGCGAATAAATGGCAGAAGTCGACTGAAAGTCTTTGGCTGTGATTTCGTGATGAGTCTGTGCATCATCCTCGCAGTGCGGATTGGCCATCAACTTGTATGCCGAGACGAGAACCTGCCAATCACGGTCTTGTTGTTGCACGCCGGCTGAGCTTGCCGAGCCGCTGCATCCGCTCAGTCCACGGTCTGCCGTCGGAGCCACTTCAGGCGTATATCCCTTCTTCAAATTCTTTGAGCGATACAAGATCGTCACGGAAGCACAATAATAATTCGCAAATGCGATGGCATGAAGCTGCACGGGTGTGTCAGCAAAGCTCACGTCGATGAAGTGCTGATGTGTGCATGCGGATGCTGACGTTGGCGTTGGCGACGGCGTGATGGTCGGGTTCAACTGACGCAGGTGTGAGCATACCCTGCTCGTCTCACTGCCCTCCATTGGGCCGGTCCGGCGTGGCGCAGCCATGTTGCTCTCTCAACCAACTCGGGAGCAGCAGGCACAGATAAAAATGAAAATTGGACCTGTTCTCCTTCTCTAAAGTATATGTTACCCCCCAGGAGCCAACGCCCCCCGATAGCTATCGGGGGCCCCCGATAGCTATCGGGGGGAAATTTTTTCCCGATCGCCAACAGCCCCCCCGAGAGCTACCGGGGGGCCGAGAAACTCCCCCGAGAGCTATCGGGGGATAGCTCCTGGGGGGTGCCGTAAGCGGACCCCCCGATAGCTATCGGGGGAAGAGGAAATCCCCCGATAGCAAACGGGGGGTTCCTCCACTCTTTGGCTCGCTCTCCTTCTCTCTCTCTTCCCCCCTCCTATCCTCTGTTCTCCTTTCTCCTCTTTTCTCTGTTCTCATTCTCCCCCGTAAAAATAGTTGTTAAAACTTAGAGTATCTAACAGCTAACAGTTTTTGAAATGACATAAAGTTACTAGGATTAATATTAAAATATGATATATAAGTACAATATGGTAATTAAATTAAAGATTATTAAAGACGTGATATAAAAATAGTAAAATTAAAAAATCTAACCAAAAATTCAAGTAAAATTAAATATCGGTCATTTTGATCTCGTCAAGTAAAATATTAATATTAAGACTATTTAAAAGAAAGAAAAACCACAAAAAACCAAAAAAAAATTTACCATTATGTGTTTATTCAAACGATGCTATGACTATAAGTCTTCATTTTAAACTATGAATAATTCATTGAAAAGTGTATTTTCGTAAAAAATATTATAATAAATTATAATTAATTTATTAAAATTATCCATACGCTAATTCCGTTTTTGATTTTTATTCGAATAATTCATTGAAAAGTATATTTTCGTAAAAATATTATAATTAATTATATTTAATTAGCTTATTCCGTTTTTGATTTTTTATCATCCGAATAATTAATTGAAAAGTATATCTTCATAAAAAATTATATTTAATTGATTTAAATTATTTCTACGATCATTCCTTTTTATTTTAACAGCATAACCTCCCTCTCTTCTCTCTGCCCCCCCCTCTCTCTCTCTCTGCCTCTCTCTCTCTCTCTCCGCCTCTCTCTCTCTCTCTGCCTCTCTCTCTCTCTCTGCCTCTCTCTCTCTCTCTCTGCCTCTCTGCCTCTCTCTGCCTCTCTCTCTCTCTCTCTCTCTCTCTCTCTCTCTCTCTCTCTCTCTCTCTCTCTCTCTCTCTCTCTCTCTCTCTCCTCTCTCTCTCTCTCTCTCTCTCTCTCCTCTCTCTCTCTCTCTCCTCTCTCTCTCTCTCTCTCTCTCTCTCTCTCTCTCTCTCTCTCTCTCTCTCTCTCTCTCTCTCTCTCTCTCTCTCTCTCTCTCTCTCTCTCTCTCTCTCTCTCTCTCTCTCTCTCTCTCTCTCTCTCTCTCTCTCTCTCTCTCTCTCTCTAGCGCCTGGGGGCTCGAGGACGGCCCCCCGATAGCTACTGGGGGCCGTCGTTTCCCCCCGATAGCAAACGGGGGCAATCTTTCGCCCCCGATAGCAAACGGGGGCCCGCCTTAAAACGCGATAGCTCCCCGGGGCATAAAAAATCCCCCGATAGCTCTCGGGAGATTTTCTCGGTCCCCCGGTAGCTCTCGGGGGGGCTGTTGGCGATCGGGAAAAAATTTCCCCCCGATAGCTCTCGGGGGCCCCCGAGAGCTCCTGGGGGGCGTTGGCTCCTGGGGGGTAACATATGCCGAAGAATGGAAACACGTGGCCAGCTTATACACTTTGCCCCTACTAAAACACACAGACAAGCACCCACACTTCAAGCACATCACCCACAGGAGACTGGGAACGCGGAACCGCTTCAATGAGGCGACCACGAAAAAATGCAGACTGTGCGGAAAACATCAAGAGAGCTCAATCCACTTGGCCAGATGCCCCGCCACAAAAGAGGTCTTTACTACTATAGCAGCAGTAGCAGGATTCACCCCGGAACATAACAGGACGGCGACCCAAGAAGCGAAAGACAAACTGTTTGTATACCCGGGCACACCGACGCCCGATAGCCTCAAAACCATATACTTGATAGCATGGAGATTTATAATAACTGACTTCTATAAGGTCGAATACGACAACTACACTTTTCATCACATCCCCGTCATCGAGCGCACGCACTCTGACCAGGTTTACAATCCTCGTACGCGGCCTCGAACCCTCAAACGACAACTCGCTAATGCGTACTAAACAAGCCTCCCGAGGCAGAAGGCCAAAGATCAAGGACACACGAGGCCTCAGCGCCCCGATATTCAAAGCAAACACAAAAGGTGCCCTCGTAATGAACACAAACCTGGCTTTGGTGGCACAAGCACTCGACATAGCTGAAAGACTAGCTTAACCTTCCAGCGAACGCCGCACCCCGCGCCCTCATGACCCCACGTCACAGGCTCAATGCGCAACACAGCCCCATACCCACGTTTCATGTGCCGACAACCACGAGAACTACAAGAGAAACCGGTCGTCCGATGGAACGAGAGAAGGCTGAGAAATCGACCATCGGGGATCGGTACACGCCGCCTGCCACTGGAAACCCCGAGCATGGAGCCCCTAAGTAGAGCACGAGGGGACGAGCCGCAAGGCAAGTGTAAGGGAGTGATAAGGGACGCGGGCGCGGCTGTCAGGGAAATGTCGCAGAGCCGCGCGCGCGGTGTGAATATTAAGAAGTTTTTTTTTATGTTTTCATGGACTTGAACGTGTACGTAAGTATCGCAAAAACTAAAGACGCTTACCGCTAAAAACACCAAGGGCTCGAGAACCCAACTTCGATCCGCGACCGGGGGCACCACGAGGCCGTTCGAGTCACCGCTCACCAAATGGATGCCGCTACTAGCAGCGACATGACGATGGCATCCGAGGAAGTGGAAGCTGAGGTGCTTGATGATTTGGATTTGGAGCGGTACTTGATACTTGATACTTGCTAACCTGCCGGCTGAAGACGAAGACAACTTAGACCTCGGCGTGTTAGTGTTAGCATGGTGGATGGTGGATGGAAGCAGCGCGACCACAGCGGCCCGGGTGGGCTGCCCGTCCTTGCTAAAATGGCCCGACGATATCTCGGTAGGCCTGCCTGCGAGCTCGGCCGGAGTTGAACGAACGGATGTGTTCTCTAACAACTAACAAAGGCCGGTAAGTTGCACGATGACGATGATCTCAAGGCCTCCCAAGCAGATGAAAGCTTAGAGCATGCTTTGCTCGCAGCAGCCAATTGTGAATGAGTGAGAGCTTGATTGAGCTTGAGCTTGCGCATTTATTTATCATTACGTGGGCTCGCACGCACGCACGCACGCACACGCACGCGCACGCGCGCGGGCGGTATTAATTGGGTATTAACAGGTTATGCCCCATATGCTAAGTACCTACTTAGAGATAGTGCTCCACTGCTAAGTACCTACTTAAAGATAGTGCCAAAGCGTGGTAGATAGCCAATAGCCAACTAAAACTTGTTCCACGCCTTACCGAACACGAGACTGACCTGTCCCATGCACTAGTACGTGTCAATCTACAAGACTATACAATCCTTGGGGCGCGAAAACAGAGGGCTCGAGAGAGAAGCGGATGGCGGTCGTGAGCAGCATCCGCGACAGCAGTTCTCGCACAGACGCTGTCGAGACCATACAAGCGGCTGCTCGCGGCTGGCTGACACGATTGGAACAGCAGCAGTGTCGCAGTGCATTCGCCTCGCTTCTCGCTGAGATTGAGGGCGAAGAAGCATTGTGCCATCTGGGTTGGGGGCGGTATGCGAGCAGGCCTTGCTTCTCGGTGCTGGAGCCAAATAACGAGGTCCAGACCGCAGAGCATGTTCAGATGTCGCATGCTCCGAACTCTGAGCTGAGCACGCAGAGTCTCCATGCGGAGTTGAGAGAACTAAAGCTGGCTCTCGCAAGAAAGCGAGGGAAACGAATCCCAGACATGCGTTCTGGAACTTTGCAACAGCTGCCACAATAGTGGCGTCTTGAGTTGGGGGAGAGGAATGATATAACATAGTCCGCTATCCCATTTGCGCTCACTCATCGTTTGTATACACTTGGGCGATGAGGACATCACATCACCTTAAGCGACACTCGCCACCATCGCACACCTCCTACTCCAAGATGGCCATGCTGCAGCTAGCAGCCTTGCCTCTTTTCCAAGAAGCTTCAAACCACAATCCCAGCCCGCTGCTATCTCAGAAAGGGGCCTTTTGAGGCCAGACATACTGGGGGATGCCCATCGCGAAACTCTTCGCTACACTGGCATGGCTTCATCTGTCTTGCATCCTATTTGCTTATCAAACAATGTGAGATCAGATGGCGACCTAGTATCTACCATGAGTAGGAACTGTCCTCATATATCTCATGATTTTATCGTCATCCTTTTTCTGAAGCGTTCCGAAGCGCGCTCAAGCTCCACAAAGCAGAAGCCTCTGTCCAGCTGGGTTTCGTCCCTTGTGCCCAACTAACTTTATAGTCACTTGCCATGGAGCGCGCCTCCCCTCTCCTTCGGGCCCTCCGCCGAGGGCGCCCCCCCAGTCCCCAGTCCCGATGGGAGCAGTCGCTGGCGAAGCGACCGTGTCCACCAGCAGAGGCTGAGCAGGTGCGTGCGACCCCGGTCGCCCCACACGGCCCGTGGCCCCGGCCACACCACGCACAACAGCCATGCTGCCCCCCCCCCCCCGGGAGGCAAGGTGTCGTTCCGTCAATTGTGGGGCATCAGTCGACTTGAGCGATCAAATGTCCATAGTATTTTAAAATAAAATAAGGGCTAGCCGTGCGTGGGGATAACAACTTTTTTCTCTGCTTTTCCCCGCGGTGCATGTTCCCCCGCGGGGACGCCGTGCGTGCGCATGCAAACGCTTTTCCTCTGCGTTTCCTCTAACTAAGGCCGACAACTACATAAACATGCAGTTTAATGAATAGTATCCACTGGGCACCTGTGATGACTTGCAATCACATTGTGCACGCCGTGCATTGGGCACGGCGCGATGTGCATCGGTCCCCCCGCGGAGACGCCGTGCGTGCGCATGCCGACTTTTTCCCTCTGCGTGCCGCCTAAGGCGCACAACTACGTAAACGTGCAATATAAGAGATGTTTCTTTACGCAGTGCGTGTGACGACTTGCAATCACATTGTGCACGCCGTTCATGGGCACGGCGCGATGTGAATCGGCCCCCCCGCGGGGGCGCCGTGCGTGCGCATAGCAACTTCCAGGAAGGTGCACGCCGTGCGTTCACTCTTTCCGCGGGGGAACTCTGGGCGCGGAGGGCGGGCGGGAACCCTGGGGGCACCCCCTGGGACCGGTGGATTATTACAGTATATGGTGAGAACACTAACGTAAACAACTGGTCTGTCTTTTAGCACTCGCATCTCTCCCCCCCCCCCCCCGCCCCCCTCCCCCACCACTAGCAGCAAACGCACTTTCACAGTAGACAGAGGCGGGGGAGGGGGGGCGACGCGCCGGACGGAGAGCAGAGGGAGAGAAAGAGGGGGGGGGGAAGAGGGAGGAGAGAGAGAGAGAGAGAGAGAGAGAGAGAGAGAGAGAGAGAGAGAGAGAGAGAGAGAGAGAGAGAGAGAGAGGTCCGTCGCCCCCCCCTGAACCCGGGCGAGGCTTGTCGACGAAGTAAAGACGCGTGACGCGTGAGTAACATGCACCTAGAGAGAGACCAAGAGTCAAGAGTGCACCGAATGCACCAGGGGTGCATTATAATGTAAATATAGTAAAGAGGATTGACCGAGCATCTGTAAGTAAGACACCCCTTCCTAAGCGGAGTACGGGGTCCGTAGCAAGCAAAAATAACACGCCCGAGGCACTCGAGGTGCTACTTGCTGAACTTGCCGTGGTGGCGCCGCACGATCTTGCGGCAACGCGCGCGCTTCTGTCTTTTGTGCCTTCTGGAGAGGGCGGAGGGAGGAGGGAGAGGAGGGGAGCGGTGCGCGCTCCATGACCCTCTTCATAAAGATAGTTGTTTGATATGGTGTTGAGCCATATGTTTAGCGCGCGGCGCTGCCGGCAGCGACACAAAGCGAAAGCCATCCGGTGTGGAGGGGCGTAACTGTGAAAAATCCCAAATAAAAGAGCTGTCGAAACAAGCGAATGCTTGTTCGTGGGGCAAGTCCAAGTCTCAAGGGGCATAGAGCACAGTCTTGAGAAAGAGAGAGGGGGCGCGCGCGCTACATGGCGACACAAGCCACGGTGACACATCACTCACAAAACCGCCCAGTCAAATAGGGACACTCCGAAAACTCACGTAAACGTAAACAGTCGCCACAATCAAAGAATCGGGTCCGGAGAAGAATGCAGCCAACCAAAACGAAGCCACAACGAAGAGTCCCGAAGTAAACGGCGATCACCCCTCAAGAAACAATGCCCACCCTTAAGGTTAAAGACACACAAGCCATCGGATCCGTCTAGAGTATTGAGGAAATACTCTGGATCCGACAAGAGCGCAGTGTGAATGGGCGTTACTTGCTTCTTTCTAGTTCACAGAAGTTGTGCTGCGGGAGAAATCTGATCACTTTGAGGCGAGGAGAGAAATTGATTGATCATTGATCTATGCGCGCTACCCTCCAGGCAGCTCGAGTCTGCCGCATTCCGGGCAACGTGGCCCGGCCCAACCCGAGCCTCTTCTACTATCCAGGGCTAAATTCTCGCCCGTGGTATGACATTGACTCGTCTCCTCAATTTGGCTGGGTGCGCAAGCTAGAGGCGTTAACGCCCCACATTGCTGCGGAGTACTGCGCTATGCGCAACGCGCCTGGTGGGCTGCCTCCATCAGACTACGAGGCTAGCGCTTCGGACCACGGCAGCGACCTTTACCAGGGCCAGCAATCGTGGCATTGGGCATCGTTCATTGACCGCGGTCATCTTCGGCCAGGTATGGCCGAGCAGTGCCCAATGACAGCTAGTGCGCTTCTTTCAGTCCCAAGGCTCTGCGTGGACTCCATGCCTTTTGCCTTCACCTTCTTCTCAACTCTGCGAGGAGGCTCGCATATTGCTCCGCATTGTTCACCCTGCAATCTTCGTATCCGGGTCCATCTACCTCTGATTGTCCCGGACCCAGAAGCATGTGGCATTAAGGTTGCTGGCGAGACCAGGCGATGGGAAGAGGGCAAGGCACTTATATTCGACGACGCGTACGAACACGAAGTGTGGAACGACGGGGATTCAGATAGAGTCATTCTGCTGATTGACACGTGGCACCCTGATCTCACTCATGAAGAGGTGCGGGCGCTCCAATCCATGTTCGCAGAGGTACAAAGGATGTCAGACGAGCGAAAAGGTACTTGATTCTTTCATGATAATCATATTTTTTTCAGAATAAACAGCTTCTTTAAACGCCCTGACCGGCGGAAGAACCAACACGGACAAATTTCAGGGGATACGAATGGGATCACAGCGGCTCAAGAAGCCCCTGTTGCGTTAGGGGGAGCGTGCGAACGCCCTCCATGCCCCACGACACGCTCTATTCTCTATTCTTAGAACGTGTCTCCCCTCCCAGCGCCCCGCCCTTCCCTCTCTTCCCTCTCTCCACGCCCGCATGCAGCCGAGATCCCTCTCTTGCGTTTTCCCTTGTAACCTCGGTCCTCCCCTTGTTTCCTTGGCCAGCGGGGTCGGGGGTCCTCCCGCGTCCCGCCCCCTCCCCGACCCGCCGGTGCCCCGTTCCCTTCGTCCATATCTTCTATCCTTTCCCTGTTCCTATCGTTTTTCGCCCCCCCTTTTCCCCTGTGTCTATCTTCCTTCGTCTTAGTGTTTCTCAGCGCCGGCGCTCCGAGGCACTCTCTGTCTCCTTGTCCTTCTGTCCTCCCTGTGCGTTCCCGTCCGTCGTGTGTCACCATGCAAGTTGAGGATTGGTACTCTTCATGTCACGCCGAACCCCCGAACGCCCTCACTCCACACTCGCAGTCCCCACACTCCCACACACACAGTCTCACACCAGACACAGCACCACCACTCCAACCACAGCCAGGCCCAGCCACCGACACACCAATCACAGTCCGCGAACAACATGGTAGCGGAGGAGTCGACTCACCCTCCCACCCAGCACACGCTCCCTCGCACCGTCTCCCTCCTTCCTCCCCGAACGCCATTGACCCCACCCCACAGCACCATCAACCAGCACCACAAACAACACAACAAACCACACAACAGACAGCACAGCCCCGTCCGTCGATCGCACCGTGTCGCATTCATCCTAGATGATGCGATTTCTAGGCTCTTATTTCCAGGTCCTTCGTCGTGCGGCCACACGGCGAAGCTCAGGTACATCTAGGTTGGTAGGGTTCGTCCCTAGCGATCTAGAATTCGAGTTCTTGTTTCGTTCCTTCTAGCCTGTTTGTCAGGTCTAGATTCCAGGTTTCCTCCTTTCGGGTAATCTTGACCCAAAGGAGCCAGTTCGCCTGTCACTCGCTGCGCGCTTGTCTCAGGCTCTCGAGTTACCTTGTGAAGGCTTGTTTAGTTTCTTGCAAGGCTTGTTGTTTCTTGTTGGGTTCCGGTTCTTTCTTGGGACCTGCTGACTTTCGTTGTTGTCCAGGCCTGTTCTTCGTAGGTTCTGCTTGGCCTGGTTAGGGTTTCGTTGAATCCCCGCGTTTGGCGTTCGCGTTGGCGTTCGGAAACTTCCTCTCACATTCCCTAGGTCCGCTACCCTTGGCTTGTAGGTCCTTGCTTCTTTCTTCTCGGTCAAGGTTTTGGCGAGCGAGTCGGTTGCTCTAGCCGCTCGAGATTTGAGGTTTAATTTGCCATCTCCCCTTGGAGATCGGTGTAGGTTCGCTTCCTAGGTGAGGGAATCTTTCCCCTTGATGCAAGCTACATTCAAGCCTTGGCCCCTTTGGTGTTTCTTCCCCTTGGTTGCTACTCAGGGTTGTTCGTTAGAAGCGTCTAGAAGGTTCACGCTCAACGGCAAGATTTATTCGGTCGTGAAGACATCTCGTTGCGATCTGTATCCAAAGTGATCGCCGTGGTCGCGCGACATGACGCTCCCCTTCGGACTCTCCGCTACGTGGGAAGTTACAACGGAGACACGCTCCGGCCGTCGCTGCGGAGTCTCTCTCTCTCTCTCGCTCTCTCTCTCCGTCTCTCGCGACGTGTTTGAGTTATCGGTGATTTGGGGTCGCGGTTGCTTGATAATTTGCTTTGTTTGGGTGAATGATTCCGGTGTGTTCGTGAGTCGGTGTATCCTGTTGTTCTCAGGCTCTTTGTCCGTCGTTGTTCGCTGCGTCGCTGCACTCAAGCAGCCTAGGCTCCCTCCCTGAGGGAAGAGTTCTTTGTAGGTCTAACAATCTCTTAAAACCCAACACACTAGGGCCGCTAGGAGCGCCTCGCCGCCCCACAGTCCTTCGTTCGCCGTTCGTTCCCTGTCCATACACGGGCCATCAAAAAGCAACTGGCCTGTACCTGACGGCTTCACTCCCGCCCCTGCAGCCTTCGAAGATTGTCGAGGGACGTCTATCCGCGATGGCGGATCTATCGCCGTCGCCCCACCGTGGCGCCCTTCGCAGCCGCACCTATGTGGGCATTGCCGGTGCAATGGCGGCCCAGTGGATGCCGGTCTTGCGCCGTTATGCGCGCGAAGCCAAGGCGTCGCGTTCGCTCGACTTCACGGTGGACTGGGCAATTTCCCAAGCCGCTGCCAGCTTGAGAGAACGCCCTTCGCTTTGCTCGACCGGCTTCGAACTGGCTGAGCCGAGGACGGCTCTGGCTCGCTTCATGGAGGGGGGAGGCGAGGCAGCTTCTAGCTCTCACCTCACGCCTCCCAGCGGTACGCTAGTGTCCGATTCGGTAGTCGTGATCTCAGACGCGGGCCCCGTTGCCGATGCGTCTCGCCTGCTCCATCGGAAGGACTCGGAAACCAACGCATCGCAAGACGGGACCGTGGCGGAAGTGGACTGCTTCACGCCGTGGGAGTGGCCCATAAGGGACCGCTCTACAACGCCAGGCCCTCCAAACACGGTGAAGAAGCGCCGCAGCAAGTGGCAGGTCTTCGATCGTGATGTAATTTCGGGGGTCCATCGGTGGCAGGATGTCACGCCTTCCATCGCCCAAGAAATCGCTGAGCAAGCGGCAGCTGCGGAGCCGTCGGAACCTTCCATCTTGTCTCGACTGGGCTCCCAAGGCATCAATGCACTATCTCCGAGCGCCTCCTTCACGGCTGGCGACGAGGGAGTGGCCGAACTGACCAATTCGTTCGTAGCCGAAAGGCCACTCGAAACCTGGGATGTCGGGCCCGACTCGGGAGAAGATGACACGCCCGAGATGCCAGAACACCGGAGCATGCAGACCCTCGAGACCAAGCCCTCCGACGCCGCCGAAGGAGAGGGTACTCCACGGGCACTGTGTTGCGATGGGGCTGCCGCTAGGGGTCTCAGTGCGGCTGGTTTTTCCGAGTTGTCGAAGCTTCCGAAGACAGACTTGCAGAAGTCCCTGGAGAAGGAATGGTCACGCCAAATGGATCAACCTCGGCATCCGACGGACCGTCGAGGGCTAGGCTATGATGGCGTGCCTAACCCCTCTAGTTCGGCAAAGGCATCCCCATACTCTTCAATACCATTCGTGCCGCAGACGGTAGCCGCCGCTATCGAGCGAGTGCCCCACGTCGATGAATCTTCTCCGTCCAGGCCAGCCTCCAATCCAACCACCCCGTCACCCGGAGCCGGAACCTCGCTTCCAGTAGAATCTATCGCGGACACGCCGCCGCCGCTCTACCCTCGTCACTGCCTCTATGTCCGCGATCTCGTGGTCTGCCGTGCCGATGGCGACCGCGCAGCTCAAGGGTTCGTTCTCCCGGACGTTGCTCTCACGGTGAACAGCACCCTGGCTGACACTGGAGCGGGCCCGTCAGTAATCACCACTGCTCTTCTCGATCGACTACCTGAAGACGCTTGCGTCGAACGCGTATCGGACGCTACCGTCCCCAACCTACATGGGCCGGACGGCCTTCCTCTCATCACTAGGGGCCGGGCTAGCCTCGTCTTCTCCTTGTCCGGTCGCCTCTTCCGTCATTCGTTCGCGGTCATCGAAGGGAACCCGATGCTTCTGCTCGGGAACGATTTTTTGGCCGCTCACTCCGCTACCATTTCTCTCGACGCCGCGAGCTCAGAGGGAAGCCTCCGCCTCCGTCCGGCCTCTGGCGATGCAGAAGACTCTTCAAGAGTCCTTTCCGAATGCGTAGTCAGAGTTTCCACGGCGCCGCCCCCAGTCGCGGACTCCGGCTTCGTCGGAGCTATCTCGATGTCACCCGGTCAGCCGCTGACTGTCGACTTTCTGGAGAGGTCGACGGCAACACGAGAGATCCCGGCCGGATCGGTGGGTGAGGCTGCTGCTGATGCTAGGCAGCCACTCTATACACCTCTCTTTGAGTCTGCCGACGAGTTTGCGGCCAAAGCTCCGGCGTCTACCTCGTCCGAATATCTTCTCTACACGGAGCAAGCGGTGACGATTCCTGCCTTCCACCGCGCAACCATCTGGGTTAGGGTTCCGCTAGCTCTCCGAGATCATTCGGACTGCGCGATGCTGGTCGACCGCCTACCAAATCGCGAGGCTCTCGATTCGTCTCCTCTCGTAATGCCCACGGTGGTCACGCCCACGGACGATCATCGCATCGCGGTGACGATCGTCCACACCGGAGTCGATGCGCTGACCCTGCCGTCTCTGCATCCGATAGCTTCGCTCCAGGTGCGTTTCAAGTTGCACCGGGGCTGGACTCCGACTGGAAGCGAGGGGGATGGTGACCCTGTCACCGCGCTGAGCGAGGAGCAACGAGCTCTACTCGACTCAGCCACCATCGATCCGGACCGGCTTCTTTCCGACGATCAACGAGAAGAAGTACGCCAACTCTTGGCCCGGCGCATCAAAGCTTTCGCGTTGCACCCGGGGGCTCCAAACCATACGCACGTTCTCGAGGTGGAGTTGCCACTCAACCCCGGCGCTGTTCCTCACCGGCATGCTCCGTCTAGAGTGGGCCGCGCAGGCGAGCTCATCATAGAAGAGGAGGTAGCCAAGATGGAAGCCGCCGGCATTATTCGCAAGTCAAATTCGGCTTGGGCTTCCCGAGTAGTCCTGGTCAGCAAGAAAGATGGCTCCGTTCGATTCTGCGTGGACTACCGCGACACTAACGCCAAGCTACGCGTCGAGGATAGCCCTCTACCCCTCATTGTAGAGGCTATTGATAGGCTAGCGTCCGGCCAAGGGCCGCTCAGTTCTCTCTTTTTATGTACTCTCGATTTAGCCTCTGGTTTTTGGGGCATCCCGATCAAAGAATCGCACAAACATATCACCGCTTTCACTACCCACCGCGGCAAATACGAGTTCAACTTTCTACCGTTCGGCATCCAATCAGGTCCCTCCTACATGTGCCGCTTGATGGACATCGTTCTCGGTGCGCTAGCGTGGGAGATCTGCATGCCTTACCTCGATGATGTGGGCATCTGGTCAACGGGCGTGGGTCCTTCCGAAGAGGCCAGGGCACAGGCTTCGTTCGAGCAAATGCTTCACCGGCTAGACCTAGTTCTCGAGCGGCTAGAGTGGGCCGGCCTGACCTGCAAGATGTCCAAGTGTGTCTTCTTTGCCACCTCTACGGAGTACCTCGGTCACGTTGTCTCGAGGGAAGGTCTCAAGATGGACCCGAAGAAGGTCGCAGCTGTCGCCGACATCGACCCGTCATCCATCAACTCCTTGGAAGCGGTTCGATCTTTCCTCGGCCTTTGCTCCTACTATCGTCGATTCATTCGCCAATTCGCCGCTAAGGCTGCTCCTCTCACTGCCCTCACGCGGAAGGGCTGTGACGTGGCAAAGGAGTCCCAGTCCGAGGAGTGTCGCCGAGCTATCCAAGAGCTCAAGACAGCGATCACTTCGGAGCCCGTCTTGACTCCACCCAGGGATGATCGGCCCTTCATCGTCAAGACCGATGGGGCTAGCAGGTTGGGTATCGCCGGCATCCTCTCGCAGCTAGGAGACGATAACCGTGAACGAGTCGTTGGGTACTACGCTCGCAGTCTCACCTCGGCCGAACGCCATTGGACCCCTTGGAGATCGGTGTAGGTTCGCTTCCTAGGTGAGGGAATCTTTCCCCTTGATGCAAGCTACATTCAAGCCTTGGCCCCTTTGGTGTTTCTTCCCCTTGGTTGCTACTCAGGGTTGTTCGTTAGAAGCGTCTAGAAGGTTCACGCTCAACGGCAAGATTTATTCGGTCGTGAAGACATCTCGTTGCGATCTGTATCCAAAGTGATCGCCGTGGTCGCGCGACATGACGCTCCCCTTCGGACTCTCCGCTACGTGGGAAGTTACAACGGAGACACGCTCCGGCCGTCGCTGCGGAGTCTCTCTCTCTCTCTCGCTCTCTCTCTCCGTCTCTCGCGACGTGTTTGAGTTATCGGTGATTTGGGGTCGCGGTTGCTTGATAATTTGCTTTGTTTGGGTGAATGATTCCGGTGTGTTCGTGAGTCGGTGTATCCTGTTGTTCTCAGGCTCTTTGTCCGTCGTTGTTCGCTGCGTCGCTGCACTCAAGCAGCCTAGGCTCCCTCCCTGAGGGAAGAGTTCTTTGTAGGTCTAACAATCTCTTAAAACCCAACACACTAGGGCCGCTAGGAGCGCCTCGCCGCCCCACAGTCCTTCGTTCGCCGTTCGTTCCCTGTCCATACACCCGAATGGGGTTGCCCGACCCAGTCCAGAATTTCATTCACCCGACTCCCGGTGGGGAGGAGGGGCAAAGCGCCGCGCTAGCCGCCGGTGCCGCTCGCGACGGAGTGGCTCAGAGCCCTCCGGTAGCGCTCGACTCGACACACCGCCTCTTCCAACGACACCAACGCAGCCACACTTCTACTCCCCACTCCCTTCCGCTCCCTTCGTTCCCCGTCCTCACTACCCAGCCTCTCCGCACCCCACCGATCCACCCAACCCACCACACCACCCCCACCTCCACCACCCTCATTCACTACCCCACCTTGCACCAATCCCAATCGCACCCCTCATCCGCGACGCCCGCAACACTCACAACATGGGACATGGGCCTCGCGCCCCCTCCCCTCCACAAAACCTTCTCCCCCTACATCCGCACGCGCCCGTCTTCTTGCAGCCCCCCCCCCCTCACCTTCACCTTCCAATCCGCCCATCCCATCCAAAGCCCCCCAGTCACCCATCCGCACCCCCACCACGCCACCGCCGCCCCCCTCCCTTACGACCTTCAGCATCCCTTCATACAAACCAGACAACAAAGTCGCCAAATTGGCACCTGTCACGAAACATATGACGAAATTCGGTAGAGCCACGATAGTAAACTATATGATATATGGAACGCCACGTTACTGGTTAGAGACCCTAGCGGCCCCCAAGTGCGAAGTGGTTTCACAATACGTTTCAAAGAGCGGCCGATGCGGTCCTTTGGACGAACCCCCGCACGGACAAACAAACTAGATGGGTGAGACACCCACACTACACAACATACCACGCCAGGAGCGCGACAAGGACGCTAGACGCTAGGCGTAGGGCTTCTCCACTGGCCATCACACATTAAAGCTAAGAGCTAAGCAGCTCATCCTATTATTAAAATAGGGGGCAATGGGGGCGCTCTGCGCCCCCTTACACCGGGCACTAACTTCCCTCCGGGGGGGCCCGTCAGTCACTCTCACGCCCTGCCTCTTGGCATGGGCTGAGCACTCAACACTCTGACCCAGACCCCCAGTGGGCGCGGGTCGAGACTCGCACTCCCAGGCCCACTCGGGCCAGCACTCGTACTCACTCTTCCCCCCCTCTCCTAGTCACCAGGCAGACAAAGGCCTGCAGGGGGCACACAGGACCGGCGAGGCACGCGAGGGAGAGGCAGGAGGGGCCAGGGGCTGAGCCCTAGCCTCCACTGCCCCTGAGCTGCCTGGCTGGCCCTCTGGGAGCCCCCTCAGGACCCCTGAGAGCAGGTCGTGGCGCGCGCCATGGCACGCGCCGCAGGAGAGGGCGAAGAGAGAGTGGAAGAAGGGAGAGCGGAAATCGTCAGTCCCCGGACCGGGGATTCACCGATAACCGCGACCCGTTTACGTTAGTAACGGGCGGAGTGAGAGGCTGGCGACAGGCGGAAGAACGGAGGGAGCGGCGCAAGTTCGGCCAGGGACGCCCTCTCAACGTATGGGTCCCCGGGCGCCGTCGCTTATTCTGCGGAGAAATGCTCGGGCAGGCTCGCCTGCCCCAAGGGCCTCTCACTCTCGCTCAACGGGACGACGGCAAAAGCTCGCTCCCCCCCCCCCCCCCGGTGCTTTTTCCTGGTAAATCTTCAATGTACAGGTTACATTGGCGAGACTAACTGGGTTTTCACCCGAATGAGCTTGTGGGGAGCTCGTACGGGATCCGGGGGCTTGTGAGGGGGGAGGTATAATCAGGTGCTTACTTAGTTTTGTTTGTGCCTTGGGACTTGGCGCGGTCATGTGTGTCGTGGCTTGGCGTGTTAGTGCAAGTCTAGTGAGAGTAGAGGTACTAACGCTCAAGAATGTGTGTGTGTAAAGCTAAGCAGCTAAAGCTCTCCCAGCGAAGTGGATTCTTCATTATCTCAATGCGCGTAGAGCGCTGTGGAAGCACGGGCTCGACGCCTGATTCTGTCGGACCGGTATAGGAAGGGGCGCCGTCCTATCCACCATACCGGCGACATGTTTAACAAGGAGCATAAGGGAAAACCCGGGGCTCCCTCAGTTCCGGAAGGAAGGATTGCCTAACTTCAGAGACTTGGACATCCGACCCACATTCCTCACACGAGAAGGAGCGCTCTCACAGCCGATA
This sequence comes from Isochrysis galbana, assembly GCA_018136815.1. Taxonomy (NCBI): domain Eukaryota; phylum Haptophyta; order Isochrysidales; family Isochrysidaceae; genus Isochrysis; species Isochrysis galbana. The sequence goes on from CM030931.1 coordinate 1,213,160, forward strand.
TGGCACAACGTACACATCCCCTTACACACAACGTGAATAAAGGCAAATGGAGAGATGCTAAGTGGAAAGGGCATCACTCCGTCATACACAACGCGCACAAGTTACTCTTGACCCAATCCGCTAGATTCTCCGATTCGTCAGCAAAGGCCATGGAGATTGGACTCGACGATCTAGTGTCCTCGATATCTTCTACAGAGTCATCTGATGCGCAACTTTTGTAGAGGGAAAAGAGCTTAGACCATTTGAGCATGAAATTGGCACCACCGGCTCCACCTCCAAAAGATCGTGATGTCAAGCGGATGCCCCAACACCGAGGCCGCTCGTCGTTCTCATTCACCATGGCCGACTCGGCGCATGTCGCCGGACAACAACTCAACGTAATCGTGTTTCTCTATGCATGCCGACACATCAAGCCTTGCGGCCTCGGCCATGGCACGCAGCTCTCGGACGGGCATGGCTGCCAACTCCTCCGCCGATGGACGGGCGTCGCTCGGCCCTGCGCTGCCCCCCGCCTCAGCCGCTCGTGGCGGCAAGGGCGAGTCGTCATCATCGTACTCAGCAGTTGCTGTAGTGTGCACATGAGCTTGATCGACTTTCAAGTTTGAGGGCTTGATGGAGACGAACTGGCTATTGGAGTCGTCAAGCAACATCACAGAGTACCGACTGAGAAGGGGAGGGAGTGCGGGGAGAGGGAGGGAGGATTGGTTCATGACTGTCATTGCGCTGACGCCTAGTAGCTCGTCCCCCAACAATGGGAAATAGGAGCCGGCTGCGATTGAAGTGCGTGCACACCGTTGAGGATAGAAATGGGGCCTCTCTGTTCCACACGCAACGCACCTTTTCTCCCCGTCGAATTGCACTGCCACTCCTGCTCTTCCGTTCAGCTCCGGCTTCGCTTGGAGGCCGTGGATTATCACGCGCCGTCCTAGTAGCCCGCCTTTTTCGGCCGCGGCTTCGGCTGCCGCAGCCTCCGCTTCAGCATCACCACTAGCCGTGGGCATCATCGTTTGCACAAAGCCCTCGAGCTGCTGCCGAAAGGTTTTCTTCGGACCGTCTTGTGCGTTTTCGGGCGAGGTTGCCGCCAGGAATACGGCTCCAAGCTGACGCAAGCCTTCAGCACGGCGCAGCCGTTCCTCGGGAGGCACAGCGTTGTCGGAGAGAACCTACCCGGGTCGTTCAAACAGAGCAGTTCATTGGGCGCATGGTGAGGCGAGAGGTGTAGGGCGCCGCATGGCGTGGAAGGTTGTGAAGGGGGCGAACGTGGGATTAGATGAGGTGGCCCACAGTATTCAACGTTTTCTCGAACCTAGCTCACCTTCTTGCAGACTTTACGAAGGGTTCCTTCAACATCGACCACGCAAAGTCTCCATGCAGCTTCCATCATGGTGGCCATCGACCGCGCGTCCATCTGCGGCTCCTCGCCATCGGTCGCTTTCCCAGCCATCTTCTTCCCCTCGCGATACATCTTGACAATAGATGTTGCCGCTGAGACATGGGTGCTGATGGAGTGGCCTCTTGCCCGCATGGCTTCAGCGGCGCCACCCAAGTGGCGCACATCCTTCTTTTGCAAGTAAAGAGTTGCCTTCGACGAGTATACGCGTCCAATTGTGTGGACCAACAACTGGCATGAGGTGGAGTGAAGAGAAAAAATTAGCCAAATTGCTCCCAAGTCACTGTAGACATTGCGCATGCGGTGCTTGAACATGGGGCGGGGGAGGACCAAGCTGCCGACGCTACGGGTTGGAATGTTTGTGTCATACTGTCTACACACCTCCCCGAATGCCGTCGTGGCGAGCTCCGATGCCCTCCTCTTCACATCGGCAGCAAATCCTTCCGCATCACCGCGAACATATGCCTCGAGAAGGCGCGCTAGTTCGGTCGCACATTGAGCCTCGCGCATGCGCTGTTTGTGACCCATATGGCGCAGGGATACCTGAGGAAGGTAGGAGAGGAATGCCATTTGAGATGAGAGGAAATCGAATTATCTGGAGTTGCAAGGGGGAATGGCAAGGTCAAGAAGGTTAGGAGGCTGGGCGATGGAGCATGACCTCGTCTTCTTCGGCGGCTGAAAAGAGCGTCGAAAGCTGCAGCTCTCCCACGAAAGCCTCGAAACCTTCTGAGCCAAAAATGACAGTGTAAAATGTGGAGGCGTCCATGAAATTCATGCCTTCCTCGACCCCCTTCTTGCCATTCTCATCATAGCGGGCACGGGTATCCTCATTGGAGAGGACCTAGATGTGGCAGGAGGGCGTTGGTTCGGTGGGTGGTTTAATCGTGCAGGAAACTGGCAATAGGATGAGCCTCAGGTCGGTGACCCAAGGGCAATTCTCAAGGAATCAAGGAGACAACAAGGCGCGCAGCGCCATTTGTCGCCAACTTCAGGAAGAAAGGCGACACCCCTCCGCTTGGCTGCAAGGCCAAAACGTTGCAACGGCTTCGAGATTGGCATCCAGCAATTCTTCCTTGAATGCCATCACAAAACCACAGCTCAATGCACCTGATAAGCTTCTCCCAGCTGTTGGAACTTGACCTTCGCTAGAGGGTCGTCGGGGTTCTTGTCGGGATGCATTTTGCGCGCAAGGCGTAAATACGAGCGTTTGATCTCCGATGAAGATGCATCAGGCGACACCTTCAGCGAGCAGAATGGATCTCAAAAAGGTGCACGCATCCAAGTGTATCAAACGAATGCATGTTGCGCGTCTAGGCACGTTAGTTGCCAGCCTAGGATTGGCGTGCACCTGCAGCAAATCATAGAACGCTGTGTCCGCCTCCTCATCACTGTCGCTTTCAGAATGCTTGCTTCCATCGGTCTTAGAGGCCGATTTTGTGCCAGACTTGCGCTTAGCGTCTGTCTCCGGGCCCCCATTACATCTCTTGCCGGAAGCAACGCTCGAGTCCTCAGCGTCACCAGCTTCCTTGACACGGCGCTCGGCCTCCTCCTTCTCACGAAGCTTTGCAGCACGCCGTTCCACCGCACGAGCCTTTCGCTCGGCGGCGCGCGCACGACGTTTTGCCTCAGCGTGAGCCTGGATCGTGAGCATGGCATAGGGGAGGTAAGTGAAGCGGCAGGCACGATGCGTATGGAGGTGATGTCATCCAACGGCAACCACGGTGGTGAAGGCCATCTCTCAGGGAGAAGCCTCATCTCCGAAGGTTTCGGATCCAATTTACTAGGATCCACTTTCATGACGGGGGTCGGTTCGTCCTGCTCTTTGGCAGGCCGAGAGTTGATGACGGTGCAGCTGCCGTCCTCACATGTCTACTCGCACGACCTTTGCAATGTCCTCACAGTGGCAGCCGTCCTCACATGTCTACTCGCACGACCTTGACACTGGCCTCACAGTGGCAAGATACCTGAATCTCCTTTTCTTCCTCCTGGAGTTGAGCCATTTCCTCAGGCAATGAGTAAGTGATCCAGCTCCTAGTCTTCCTCGACCAAGTCTTACCACGACTCGAGTTCCAGATAGCCTTTGGCGTCTGTACAGCACCTCGCGTCAGCTGTGTCAGACCCGCAACAGCACCACCGACCGGAAGACCAACCGCAGCAAGTGCACCTTGTCCAAGCCCCTTGGCGAAGCCCTTAGCGCCGCCCTCCTTTGCACCGTAGACCGGGCAAGCAACGAGCGCGGCAGCGCCACCCACGATGCCACCTGCGAGCAAGCCGACTCCACTGGCCAAGCCATGACCCTGCGAACACGCGAGGGGGTCAGGGATAAGGCCAAAGTATCCATGTGCATT